>QLNU02003225.1:55543351-55592626 GCA_006491805.2 Dysdera silvatica | reverse complement strand
GCTGAAAAATTGTAAAATATAATTTAAAAATAAAAACAAATTCATTATAAAAAAACTTCGTTATACAAAAATTGTGTTTCGTAATATGGAAACAAATTTACACGTTGATGTCATTCAAAGTCAAGATTCCGTTGAAAATTTCGTTAAATAGAAAACTTCGTTAAATGGAAGTTCGTTATATGGAAACTGTACTGTATATATATTTAAGAGCAGACATGCGTGGTTTATTTCGCATTGAAGTATATAAACACGTTCATTCATTATTTGGATTCCTAGTCGAATTTCCAAAAGCGAGTGATGCAGTAAACAAATTTCAGGCGATTTACTCAGAGGACACGGAGCCTGAATTTGTGCCAGAAATTTTTTACTTAAAGAACTTTGTTGGGCAGTTCAATGAATGCAGGTTCAAACAGGAAACATTACAAGCCTCCAACATCTACGACCTTTAACGGATTAATTTCATCATTCCCTAATGTTGAAGTAGAACTAAGCATGTTCTTGTGTTTAATGATGACTAACGTAGCTGGGGAGAGGAGTTTCTCCATGATGAAACTTTTGAAGAGTGTACACAGATGGACAATGGGACAACAACGATTAAACAGATTGGCACTGTGATACTCTCAAGAACTTATTTTTAATGACGTTTTGGAAACTTTTATTTCTAAAAAATTACGCAGAACACATATTTTAAATTTGTTTTTAACCTTCTAAAAATAAACAATTTTCCTTTAACGTTGTAACAATTGGTTTGCTTATCGTCACTTTCAGAAGCCCCCCACCTCCCCCATTTAGGAATTATTTTTCCTACTTTGGACAATTTTAATGGGGCCTCACATTACCAGTAGCCCAGTGGCTTCAAACGCTTTAATCCGGCTCTGATCACGGTACAGCCTTTTCAGATTGTGAAGGCCGACACAGAGCGCGAATGTCGTGCGCGTATGTTTTTCATCAACTTGTTTATCTCAGCAACCATTGGTTTCCTGAAAAAGAAGTAGCTCAGACTGGTGGTCTCTGATGGAGGTAAATTTAACGTTGGGTCTACGTGGGTGAAGAAATCAGTTTCCAGAAAATGTGATCATTAAGCGAGGTGGACGCTGAATAGAAGTGATCGTTAAGAAAGGTTTTACTGTAGCAGGGCCCCATGTCATCCTTCCCTTAATCTAAATAAAAGTTCCACATAAGGCAAGGCTATATCAAGCAGAGACACCGGAAGTTGGGGGTGTTCAGGGGTGCCCCCTCGGAAATGAAATTACTACATTTGGGGTCGATGCACCTGGCAAAAATTGTGTGGGTGTTCATGCTGTAAAGGTGTCCTGTTTCCCCTCCCCCAATATTTCTATCCTATTGGCGCCCATATCTTGAAAAAAATTCAGGGGGAAAGGGGCATTGTAAAAATCCATAACCTACTATAGGGAAACTTCTTTGGGAGGGGATATTGCCCTTTCTATCTGAGCATTTTAAAATTCCATATACCATAAGGCAAGAGCAAGATGTGATTTCGGGAGTTGGGGAGGGGGGATTCATGCTATAGAGGGTGTTTACACATATTTATAACGACTATGATTTTAATTTTCAGAAAACTAACAGCGACCCAGAAAAAAATATGACAACACGCTATTACCTGAAAAGTGAAAAATCGTTTGCGACTAAAAATTTAGTTTGCGCTGTGAAATGGCGTAAGAAAGGAAGCTGTGGTTTGAAGGCTATATATATATATATACTTAAAAAGAGAAATATCCCAAAAAAGGTTCGTACTTCTTCAGACATTTCTAAAATGCAATCCATGATTTCACAAGAAAATCCAAAACCTCAAAGAACTATTGCAAAAGCTGTGCACACATCAGCATCAACTACAAGTGAAATAATCAACAAAAATTTGAATTTAATTTTAAAAAAAAGTACATTTCATCGTCTGCTACCTTCGGCATATTGCTGAGCGGAAGATTAGATGAAGATTGTTATATGAGTTATTTGGCAGGAAAAAAAATTAAAAAGAATTATAGCAATTGACGAAGCCTGGATTTATTTAAATGACTGTAATAAAAAATTACCGACTTATTATAAAAAAGGGGGCCCAAGAGATTCAAAAGTTTGTTTCAAAGAGAGCAAAAAAAATTTCTATAAATGATTTATGGTTATCGCTGGCATCTCTTATAACGGAAAATAAAAAATAAGAAAAGTTGAAAAAATCCAAAACTCAACTCTATATATTATCAAAATAATGTTCTGACTCCTATTTTTAAAGAAAATATTCCAAAACTGTATCCTACTGACTTTCAAATTGTGGAACTCCATCGGGACAAAGCGAGCAGCTACACCTCCAAAAGTACAACCATATTTCTAGAAAAAAATGAGACAAGAAACTGGAATTAAGTCAACACCAATTAGCCATATTCCTACCCAGTCTCCAGATGTAGCACCGATGGCTTATTGTGCATTTGGACTTTTAAAACAATCTCTTTCAAAACGCCGACCCACTACCTTGGATGGACTGTGGAGGAGGAATGGGAAAAAATTCCGCTTGTGACTTTACGAAAAGTCCTATTATCGTAGAAATCTAGATGTAATATGATAATTCAAAAACAGGGCTATCAGATAGAAGACATTAGAAGACAATTTTTTTATTGTATGTATTTTATTCGCGCTATCAAAGTCGTTATAAATACATGTAAACACCCACTGTATATATAAAATCTCGTGACTGCAAGCTATTTTGAGCGTTTCTCTCATTGACTTGTCGCATTTGTTTGCTTGGTGAGCATTTATGAAGGTGATGTAGAGTCTATGACGGTGGAAGAGAGATTGAATTCTGTGGGAGATGCTGTACAGTAGCTGTAGAGAGTTGGAGATCCTACATGTTGCTTTGCTGCAACCCATGTTTTTTTGGATTAGGAAACTCACCTTTTCTTTGAAGAAGGCAGCGAGCAGCTGGTTGAAAAACTTTGACAGACCTGACCTAAGGTAAGAAGGTGGGTTGTTGAAACTTCCTTGCAGGTCATGTAAGGCCATGCATGCCCAATGGTCAGCAAGGTCATTGCTCTTGATGTCACAATGACCAGGAATCCAATAAAGGATAATGTTTTTATTTGCTGAGACACACTTTGAGGCCAGAATTTCCATGTCTTGAGTGACTAGGTTTAAGTTCGAAAAAGCACGGCGGTCAGCAATACAATGAAGGGCAGCTTGCGAGATGCAGAGAATTGCAACTGGAAATGATGGGAAGCTGAGCATCAACTTGACTGGCTCCCAGATGGTAATGAGTTCTGCTTCTAGTTAACTTAATGCAGCCTTCCACCATGAAAAGAGTGTTTCCTATCCACAAACATAAAGTTATCAAAATTAATGGGGAGGGGGAAGTCAGGCACAGATTACGCACATTACAATATGTGTAAAATTGCAATTTATTTCAAATTATTAGAGAGTGGGGAGGGGTTCGTGCCCATAAAACTTTACGCCTATGTTCCCATCCTTTATATCAAGGCAGCAGCCAGGTTTTAATTTCTGGGGAGGGGATTGAAAAGAGTTTACAAAATAATGTTGAATAAAGATGTGTCAACTTTATCAAGAAGAAATATAAATACATCATACAACAGTAAATGAGAAAATAATTCCCTTTTCTTTGACAGGCAAATACGAGGTGTGATAAAAAAGAATCAGGACTAGGGCTAAAAAATACAACAAAACAAAAAAACTACAGTACTTGCAGATTTGGCATTTAATCTCCTTCGAAGTAGTCCCCGTCTAAAGTCCCACACTTCATCCCATGTTTTTTCCATTGTTGGAAGCCAGACTGGAACTCATTTTCTGGCGCAGATGCTCTTGCGCCATAAAAAAGCCAAACAATCAATCAATCATTTTCTGGGATGGCGAGCAGCTCCCTCGTCGCATTTCCTCAACATCCTGAAATCTTCCTTTCAAGTGGGACTTAATTTTTGGAAAGAGCAAAAAGTCACAGGGTGCCATATCTGGAGAATACCTATACTAATACCTAATATATCTGGTGGATGTAAGGAATCTAATTCTTGGAGATCGAGCTCAGTTGGAAGCTGGTTTTTTTGTTAGTCTGCAGATAGCAGTTTTGGCACAAACTTGGCAAACACACGTCTCATACTCAAATCTTGAGTCAGAATAGATTGAACTGAATTGTAGCTAATGTGGTACTCTTCAGATAACTCACGAATAATGATTCGACGATTTTCCCGCACAGCTGAATGCACATGTTGGATGTTTTGATCAGTTTTTTTGGTTGAGGGCCTCCCCAGACTTTCATCATTTTCGACAATTTCACTGCCATCTTGGAAATGTTTGAACCACTCAACAACTCTTGCATTGCTCATACTCTCTTCCCCATAAACATTCTTCAAATTTGCATTGGTCTCAGCATAGGCATCGTCAAGCTTTTGGCAAAATTTGATGCAGATTCTCTGTTCAATATTCGATGCCATAATGAATGCGACGACAACACAGTAATGACGTTTGTTCAAAACGCTGCTGTAAAGAAGTGGTGGGAGCTATGACGTTGTGACTTTTGGTGCATGTGTGGGAGGGTTCAAGGTCAATATCGGCAGAGCGTCTTCACTCTGTGTGTATTTTACTTAAGCGTTGAGCACCAGTCCTGTTACTTTTTGATCACACCTCGTACATGTTTTTGCAGACCTATTACAAACTTTTTTTTTGGGGGGGTGGAAGCGGTCCCTAAGATTCCCCTGGGTACAGATATGCTTTGCTTAGGGACTATAATAAAGTCTCATAGGTGTTTGCCAGAAATTTACATGTAACCTAATTAAAAAAACTATACTGTAAAAAAAACACAACTATACTATGTGAAGAGGCTCAGGGATTTTAAATGTTGGAAGATTTTTTTTTATTTTGGTACTGGACAAAAAAAAAAAAAAAAAGACCAAAATTCTTAGGATTATTTTGTAACAAGTTGCATCAAATTATAATTATGGTGGTCCAAAAGCTACGCCATTTTACTCTGGTTCATTAACTCATTTTTAAACTTCATTCAGAATAGGATTCACACAAAACTTATATTTTCAACATCATGCCCCATATAATCTTTTAACTAATGGAAATATTTAGATAAAACTTAATGTGTGCATGCCATATTGACTTCATACTATGTTTTAAACTCCTTCACCAATATAGTTTAAATATCCACATTTGCCAACACGGGGAGAAAACAATTTGTTTTCTAAAAAATTTAAATTATTTTACCATCTCTAACAGATGTTGAAGTTTCCATTAATGTATTTACTTCCTTAAGTGTTTCTTGAGATTAGAGGGCAGGGAGTCCCGATGATGGTTCTTCATCTCAATTGTACCAAGATCCCAAAAGGCCCAGAAAAAGTAAAGTTTTAAAACTTAAATTCAATTTTAAATTTTCTTTATAATAGTCAAATCGTGAAGGGGAAGATCATTGATAAATTGCTCACTCTGTTCTAGGTCAAAAGATACAAAATTAATGAAATTCACTTCTCAGTATCTAAGTGTTGTCGTTTCTTATGGGAGTTCCAGACTTTTCTAGATTTTTTGAGCAAAATCCCCTAACCAATCGCAGACGAAATATTCAACTATACTTCGGTTGTGGGAAAAATGGCTTCATATTAATGAGAGATTTAGCTATTCAAAAAAGTTAAAAAGATTTCCCCCGACTTCAAGTTTGATCAAAACACCTTGTTCCCCCCCCCCGACCCTTAGGGCAATTTTCAAAATCCCTAACAATTCCAGATTCTCTAGGTGCGTGGAAATCTTGTACAAACTATGCCACATCTACCTGGACAAATACTTGAGAATACGTTCAAATTCAAACTTAAAAAAAGTAACTTGACATATTATTGTCACAAATAAAAATATTATATATATTTTTACTTCAAATAAAAATTACCTTTTTATCCAGGAGTGTAAAATGCAGAATAGCTTCTAGTTTCCAAGAATAGAATTGAAGACACCTGTGGTGCCCTATATAGCAAACACGTTTCCTCCTCCATAATTTTTCATTGTGAAAACGATAGCTACTTCTCGTAGAAATTCCCTTTCCCCACTGAGGAGCAATTGAAACTCATCAGCACTAAGTATGAGTGTGTGAATAGGGACTAATTACAAACGTATAAAGGTTTTAAAGGTGCGACATCAGGAAGTGATGTTTTCTGGACTACAAATCTTAGAAAATATTTTTTTACCTATAGACTCTGATTACATTGCAATTTAAAGCAGTGATGGCCCCTGGCGAGATTTAAGGGAAGTTGTACGAAGCCAATTCACCAAAACCTAAAGTTACCGTAAATTTCTTTTTTATTTACTGAATGAGGTAAAAACCAGTTTCTTGACGAGTATACACCATAAATTAATATGTTTTGGTGAATTAGATGGCTTTATGCAACTTCACTTAAATGCTGCCATTGATTTAAATGTTTGATAAAAATGACACTCGTAAAAAGGCTCTTTATATTGAAGGAGACCATTTTAGCAGAACATGATGAAATGAGCTTGAGTCTGGTAATAAATTCATTGGAGTTCTTCACAGTTTATTACCAGATTCAAATTCATTTCACCATATTCTGCTACAATGGTCTCCTTCGATGTAAAGAGCCTTTTTACGAATGTCCCAACACAAGGTTCACTCAACACTCTTTACTCGACAACATTTAATGGAATTCCATATTTCTGACTTTGAAATAACAGAATTAATCAAACTCACGGAAGGTGTGCATCACCCAAACTTGTTTCTCATTTCAAGGACGATTTTATAAACAACTCGAGGGTCTCGCAATGGGCAACCTCCTTTCTCCTATCTTGTGCGACGTGTACATACATCATGTAGAAGCTGAGATCCTAAAATGAATCCCATTCAAGTTTTGGACAAGATATGTGGACGACACTTTTGCAATCCTTCCTGATGATGACTCCGATCTTTTATGTGTCATTGTTATACCAAATTCAGTCGATCTACATATCTCGTTTACTTTCGAAGAAGACGCCAATAGCTCATTGCCATTTCTGGATGTCTATGTCACAAGAACCCCATCTGCTTTCCAAACCAGTGTATACAGAAAACCGTTCACCGTGTCTCTCCCACCGCACTCACTATCTGCGCATCCACAATGACAAAAAATGAGTTCATTTTATTGGCTTATCTCCCGTGAGACAAAATTTAATTCTACTAGGCAAGCCTTGGATATTGAACTCAATATCCTACCGAAAATTGCGTCGGATCCTGGTTACGATCCGTCCATTGTCAACGAGATCTTTTCTAAACTCAATAGACCTAAACTGGCCACCACTCTCTCCAATAGCTCTTCTCCTATGATCAATACTGTGTGCATCTCCTTCGTTCTGAAAATCTCATCCAAAATATCCGCTATCCTACATAAATACAATTTCTATGTGGTTTTCACCCCAGTCAATAAGTTGAGTTTTTCAAAATTGAAAGATAGCATTCCGGACAATGATAATTGGTAAATTTACTCTGTCTCATGTGATAAGATATACATTGGCCAAACACACAGGGCCTTATGTTTTCGATTAAAAGAGCATGAGGCATACGTTCGAAAGCAAGAATTCCATAAATCCGCACTGGCGAAACATTCTTGGGAAGCTGGCCACGTTTCTTTTTTTCGAAGCACAGTTAATTGTAAAAATCTCTTCAAATTTTGATTTCAACTCCTTCGAAGCTTATCACATCCTTACAAATACAGCTAATTCCGTGAATGATCAGCTCCCTTTTAACGCCCTTTCACCTATTTGGAAAAATTTGCTTAGTTCTACCGCAAGAGACGCCACCCCTAACGTACAACCTGTAAATACCTCATAATTCACTGTTTTTGTGATCATGGCGTTGGCAACACCTCACACCCACATATGTAAACAGAGTCATAACTGTTCTGAAAATGGTGATGGATTAGCCACTGAAATAGCTATCAACAGTGTAATTAAATATTTTTAACTGCGATAATTTTTTTGTTTCTACTCGCTCTTTCATAATTACGCAGTGTGTCACAACAACTCAAGTATTGGAGACTGAGTTTATTAATACCGTTTACATTCTTTAACAAACAGTTATTTTGAACCCACGTAAGGTTTTAAAACATGGGTTACTGAAAATCAATTATTACAATAATCAATTTTAAACAACCTGCATTTAAAAACTGTGTGTTTCAATACACCATGTTTTCAATAACCCATGATTTTAAACCTTACGCCAGTGTCGAAATAACTGTTTGTTATGGAATCTCCTGGTGAAACGGTATTCTTTCGTTTACATTATTTCACTCCATTTGAATCTAAAAAGTATAAAAAGCTACATGATGGAAAAAGTTTTAGAAAAGAAATTAGCACACCAAAGAAAAGGACAAACCCTCTTTATTCATGCTATGCACATCTACAAGTACAGGTTTTGGCACCGACAATTTAAACTCTCTATACACGGTATGTCTGTACATCAGCAAAATTTTCTGTTGAATTTACAGACCATAAAATAATGCTTGTCACGGCAAGGCATCGTATTCTTGATACATGTACTTGTATCAAGTGTGTACATGTATATCATGATTATTCACGCAGGATGTACACAAGGATATGTATCACAAGGGATCATGCTCCGCACATGTGTTCAAATACATAAACTATACACTTTGAATTCTTAAAAAGAATTCCCGTTAGTTTAAATATGTCCTAACATAGTACAGTACAGTACAAGACAGATGTCAAAGAACACTGCTTTTCTCAAATGTTTTCAAACGACTAAAAGAAAAACACAAAACTTTATAAGTACAGTTACAAGTGGTTAATAAAATGCAAGTATTGGTTTTGAATCAAAGATGCTGCTGATTAATTAGATCCAATCATCAGCACCAAAGAGCTGCTGATCAACTAGACTCAATCATCAGCATCGAAATTATGGAAAACCTTTCCATAAAGACACCGCATTTGTAAAAAGCAATAAATGGCTACAGTAAAAAAAAAAAAAAAAATCTTTTGCACACACTATTCATATAAAGTATCAAATATAAAAAAAAATTACAAAATCAGATATTTTTTAAATGAACTGGAATGGAAAATAATAAGAATATATAAAACGAATGTGTGATATATAAGAGATAAAAATATTTCTCAAATGTTTTCTCCATATAAAAAGAACTGAGTACTAATTTAAAATTAGGAAAATTGTGCCTACACATGAATATGGTTATTGTATACTTAATTTGTAAAATCTCGTCTATTTAGTTTGATAACTCATGTTATTTTCTATTTTAATGATAATACATATTCGGTAGAAGATAAACACAAAGGAAAGGAATAAAAACTTTAAATTACACATTAAAATATAGGTTAAAAAAAAGTGACTGTGGCAATTGGTTATGATGTCATGATAACATCTCAAAAAAAAAAAAATCATTGGTTCTAAATTGATTTTTTTAATTTTGTTATCTATTATTTCTTTAATAACAAAAACAAAGTGAAAAGAAACAAAATATAGTTTCATATGAAAGATAGAAATTAGCTCACTTGTACTCCAATTACATATCGTTATATTCAACCCAGAAATAATCAACTACCTTCAAGTTTCCCCCATACATGTGTGTGTGTGTGTGTGTCTACCCGTAGATTATTCTCCTCTATGTTATTCCAAATTACCTTCACATTTTATCTATCGTATATGAGAACACTTCTTCAGTTGTTTCAATGGCTGCTTGTGATCACAGAATTTTCGCCATGTATCATGGATAAGTTTAGGAAATAATATCTGTAGTATTTCTTTGTTGTTTCTTTTGGTTTTATTGCACAAAGGCAAGATCATGTCACACCAGGACTCACAGTTTTCCAAAAAATTCAAACTTCTTTAACCTAGGGAATCAAATCCCCGACAAGCAGGCCTGTAGAAAAATAAATTCCAGCAAGTTGCTGGAATTAACCTCAGGTTCTTTTCATAGCAGCCACGATGCAACTGCGGGATTTAACTATTTCATAAGGTTACTGTACGTTACAATAGTTCTGAATTTAAAACTTTTCAAATGATATGGAAAGATTGAAAGAACAAACCTCATAAAAAATAAATAAATACAGCAGAATCTGTCAGTTTCGAAAACCTGTATATCTCAAAACTTGTATATTTTCTTGTATTTCTATGTACATTGTATATTATATATAGAAACTTCCGTATCTAGATTTTTTCTTGTTCTCACAAGATTCGAAACTGACAGGTTCGATTATAATAACACTTGATTAATAAGTCAAATAGCCATGTAATGGGGTTGAAATTTCAGTCAATTGCTACTAAAACCAGTAGAGAGGCCACAAAAATCAAACAAAGGGAAAAAAATTTAAATGAAATATTAGATGATTTGGAGAATTCATAAAATTATCGAAGGATCATATAGGTAGTGTCAAGTTCAAAGGTTTTACTTGTGGACAGCAAGGGTAATGCAATGCCAGAACCCACAATTTTCCGAGAAACGGCGTGGGGAAGTAACCTACGTGAATATCTTATCAATGCACCACCGCAGGACCTCTAAGTTCAAAGATCATGCTTTTTCACTTAACCCTTGAATGCTTCAAAGACGAATACACATCACAGATGATATTCATTATATCGAAGATTTAGATCATATACTTTGCAAATTAAACTAATCACTTTTTGTTGGCGGATACATCAAGATGATGCAATTGTAATTTTAAAAGTGAAGAGTATACTTGTGGGCATAAACTGGCCCATATCAATAGATAAGATAAAAAAAAAAAATTGATGTTACACAATAATTGCTGAAAAGCAGAATATTATTCTAACAACAGAAAAATGCAAATAAGATGACCTTTGGACACCACAACGGTGCCGCAAGCATCTAAGCTTATCACCTATATTTGAACATTATCTTCATTTCTTTGAATTAAGCACATGAAATCAACAGTAATAAGGAAATTTTTTCCATCACACAAATAAAATAACTAAACATGATACATCAAACCAACGTATACCGAAAATTAGAATACAAATTTCATGCTGAGATAAAAAATGTCCGATATCAAATATATCTATATAAAAAAGAAAATATTATAAAAAGCTGAAACGGCTACATGAAATTAAACGAAGCGGATAGTAAAACGTTTAATATATCCCCTTTCTACATTTTTTACACAAGAGTTAGAAAATGGGGAAAAATTCTAATGGTTCCTATGAAAACGTTTTCACATATACAAGAGTTGTTTTCCTATGTACATTTGTCCCAAGTGTTAATGTTCGAAATCAACAACATCCAAATTCTTTTCACATCTTGGAATCAGCACCCTTCTTCACGTGTAATGGGAAAAAAATGATTCTTCTTAATTTAAAAGTTTATCAAAGGTACACATGTAAACTATAACATTGAGATCATATTTGACGATCTAATACTAGTTTCAGGAAATTTTTGATATGACTAGGGTTCAAAACTGGAAATCCATTATATTTTAAGGCACATGTAGTCGCTACAGAACTTCATAGCTTAATGCCAATTAGAGTTGGAATACTGTCCCTGCATAATTGCACAATTTCATAAAACAAGTTTATGATAAGCTTTAATGTAAAAACAATTCGTTTTATCTACAAATCAATCTTACAATATAGTTTTCTTGTTTAGTAGCTACATGATTCAATACTTGTTATTCTCACTAGCTTATTTTCCAGAAGAGTACATCAAAATCTGACAAATAACGCTCATTGTTGAAGCGAAGTAATACCAAGACCTATAACCAGGACTCAACAAATTGTGGCGAGTCTTACTCACCAAATGAAGAATGGTACTCACCCGCCTTAATAGGCCAATCACGGAGGACAAGAAGATTTACCACTAGTTAACCGAAATAATCTAGTCGTCGATGGCAAGCACATTTGTTCAGTCCTGCCTATAATATTGGTTGTATCTGAGGTAACCACAAAACAGATTATTGTAACCATTAGATTATTTCCTATGACATACAACAAAAAATCCACTTTTAAAATTAACTGAATAAAAAACAATCAATACCACATTTTACAATATTATTTAGCCATAGCGCACGATCTCAACAAATAAAGGATCGCCAAATTTGTCAAAGTTCGTGCTGTTGTCTTTGATAAGTATGACATTGTTTTTAGAATATTAACATCAGGGGTGGACTGGGCCACCAGCCCATCGTGCCCTCATGGGCGATATAACTATCGTCTTCGCACTCGCACCCTCCGAAAGCCCAAGGTATGCACTGAGAGTCACCTCTGCGGTATGCACCTCTGAGAGTCCGCCCCTGAATAACATCATGAGATTGTTTTGTGGTGGTAAACTATTCCAATCATCTTTAAATACCAAAGACATTTAAAAAAAATTTGAAATTGTTTCATTGCATTTGATTATTCAAAAATTAAACACTTTATACCCCTTTCATATCCTATAAACAACTCCTTTTTAAGATGCTGATTATAGTAGCATATAAGAGAAGCATTATAAACCAGAAGTAGTAAAACCTGGTACTCTTTTGTAAATTATTCCTTCAAAATACATTTCAGCAATTCATGTAACATAAGTTATTAATTTTCAATATAATTAATTAAATAAAAGGTTTAAATATTACCAAGGATAGATACTCTGGGCAATCAATCAGTGCTTAAGTATAACTTCTAATCAACAATACTTTAGATAGTGATGTTAATATTATTAATTTATGAAAAAGTAGAGAATTAAAATTGTATCATCGAAGACGAATATTCGTATTTTCTTATACACTTGTTTGAAGGGATAAATACTGTCTGGGGTTGGGAACATAAACGAAACTGTTACGCCCGTAGTCTAAGGTGGAATCCCCTTCTCTAGGTGCAACAGTTTTTTTCTTTTGACAAAAAACATACAAAGTGGTAAAACACAAATAGACTAATAAATAGCAATTACTTTTTCAAATTAGTTAACACAAACTGGTCTACAAAATTAGCTTAACACAGTGTCCTTTTAATTGTAAACTCTTCATTAACAGTCATGGAATTGTTTGAAATACAATTAAAAAAGGAAAAAAAAAAGTTGATGCCCAAACTTTTATTTATTTAAATGTTTCACCAACTGAAATATTATACTTTAAGTTACTTGAAGATCGTGTCATTATAGAGCTTACTAAAGACTTCGTACATTTATGATACAAAACTTTTGTGTTTAGATGTAGTATAAAATTGTATGATGAGAAAGAACATGTATATTAGGTATTTTTTTACAGTTCAACTAAATTTTCATTTTTGCATGGCTTTATGCTTTCTTTCACAGCCCAGTGAAGTATTATTATACTTAATATTTTCAAGCTTATGCCTTCTTTTTTTTAATTAAGTATGATGTTTGTATTATCGATCACATAAAAATTAGAAAAAGAAATGTGCAATAAGTTTAGAAGTAAATTTGTATACTTCAACATTTTTATTGCACAAAAAAGAATATGGAATTTCAAAATAACTATTTATTTTATTTCGTTTGATTTCTGATTTTGTTTGAATCAAATTCGATAACTAAAGAGGTTCAAGAACTACTAATTTTGGGTAATTAGTTGAAGTTTTAATCCTAAAAGTATGTACAAAAATAATGCCCATTCGGGAAATCTGAGTCAAAGAAATAAAATGTACAGTCAAATTCAGTTATAATAGTCTCAGTTATGGTAACAACTCGGCCATTACATCCGAATTCCAGGGGTCCTTCGATTGTCATTATAACGGAGTTTTACTGTATTTGTAATGTTGTTTGTCCAAAGGGTTGCCAAATAGAAATATCATCGAAGTAATTTATAAACAAATGAAAGGTAAAAGTGGTTAACATTGCAGATAAATTTCTCATCCCATATAACTAACATTCAGGAAAGAAGTCAAATTTTCTACTTTTTACAATTGGCACTTTTGGTAAAAATAAATTATAGATGTCATTATTTTCTTATGATTAGAATTTAGGTAAAAAAAAATCTACCGAATATTAAAGGAAAAAGTGCAAAATCTGCACTTTCACAAGTGAGGCATAAGTTCAGCACCTGAGCATTATTGCTCATATTACAATTCTAGAAGTTCATAAGAGTCCGGAAGAGGAAAAAGGTGGTCTCAGACTGACTTTGAACCAGCGACTCATTCAGGTTTCACACTGATGTTCTACCAACGGAATTCCTGAAGCCCACCTGTTCTGGCCATAACATTCACTGTCAATTTTACAATTTGCAAATTAAAGCAGGGAGTCGTGGGGGAGGGAAGAAATTTGAATCGAGAGGGCTAAGCTCTTAATAAAATCCCCTACAGCAGCGGTTCTTCAACTGTGGCCCGTGGACCCCTGGAGGTCTGCAGGACTCTATTAGGGGGTCCGCAAGACCCTCCTAGTGTTCTACAAAGCTTTGGAAAATACTAACGAGGGAACACCCCAACGTGCCCGAGAAGGATTGGAACCAAAGCAGGCACGATCGAAATGTCTCATAAAGTTATTAGACCCATGTCCAAGCTTTTTCCGGACTGGCCCTATATTTCGGAGATATGACCCTCAAAAACCCGAAAACAGCCCTTGATATTTCATAATTCCGTGGATGGATTTTAATAATATCCACGGCTTTTAAGACAAGTTATCTAAAATCACTTGATATGTGTTTCAGCAATTTTCCAGTAAA
Organism: Dysdera silvatica; assembly: GCA_006491805.2. Taxonomy (NCBI): domain Eukaryota; kingdom Metazoa; phylum Arthropoda; class Arachnida; order Araneae; family Dysderidae; genus Dysdera; species Dysdera silvatica. Next base: position 55,578,001 of record QLNU02003225.1, on the reverse strand, counting down.
ACTAAAAATTTTGAAATATTATAACCTTCAAATCTTTCGACAAAACGGAAAAATAATCAACCCCTGTTTGGTGGTTTTTCAGCAAAATCCCGTATTGAAAATATTAAGCTTTAATAGTTTGAAAATGGGATATTTTACTAATTGTGCATTTATTATCTACTCACAATAACCCAGAGCACAGTTATTTGAATCAAAACATGACACATGAAAGAGAGGTTGGTTTTTGTGCATCTTGTGAATTTTTTTTAAATTCAGATTCAGAGATACACTCGCCCATTGCGATCGATAATTGAAGCGAGTGTTCGTACTAAACATTATTCTGACTTGCAATCCAAGTCTTTGGTTTTCACTTACATTAATCACCGAACATGAAGTGGGGTCCTCAATATCACATTTTGCTTAAACTATTTCCTCATCCTCAATAAAATTGAGAGAGGAAATTAAAATTTCAAGTTTTTCAGAAAGCTAAGATTTTCTCTTTATGAACAATTTCATTTTCATCACATTCAAAAATGGAATACGATGATTTATAATGTGTTTAAAATAGTGAAGAACAGTGAAGGGATTAATATCGATATTCATAATTTCAAATTACTGAAAATGACAAAAATTTTAAATGCATGTCCTTTCAAAGCCCTATTAACTATCAAATAACAAACTCATCAAATCAATAAAAAATCATAATTGGTTTAAATTTAATTTTATTTTTAAGGTTGATGAACGTATGATTTATTTATTTCATACCTTAAAATCAATATTAATAATATTTAGGAAGATGACCCCTTATAATGCTCACAATATGATTGACGGAATGAAATCTAACTAATAGAATCAGTTTTTTTTCTGTACATAATATAATAATTGCTCAAATATGTCTCAACTTGTTTTGCTATATTTTCAAACAATTTTTCCTTTCAAACTCGTTTTGATTTCCTTTATCAGTGGGGGGGGGAATGACTATTAGTGTGTTTGCTTAAATGACCAGAAAAGACTACGTGATTTGTTTTAAATGTATTAGTAAAAAATATTATAACATGCTTTATAACTATTTTAAACTTTTAAATTCATTTCTTATTTACAGGCAGCAAAACTGCTCTGTACGTTAATACATATCTAGCAAGCGAACCTATCTGGATTTCGAACTGTGTTGAAGCTTGTATTTTTAATGTGAGCTTTTGCTGAAAAACCAAACAGGGGTTAATTATTTTTCGTTTTGCTGAAAGATTTGAAGGTTAATATTTCAAAATTTTGAGTTACATTGGAAAATTGCTGGAACACGTATCAAGTAATTTTCGATAACCTGTTTTAAAATCCGCAGATCATTAAAATCCATCCATGGAATCATGAGATATCAAGGTCTGTATTATAGTGGTTTTCAGACTTTAGAGGGGCCATATCTCCGAAATATAGAGCCATTCTGAAAAAAGCTTGGACCTGGGTCTAATAACTTCTTGAGATCTTTCGATCGTATCTACTTTGTTTTAATCCCCATTGGGCACATTGGGGGGGAGGTTCTCTCGTAAGACTAGAGCATTTGCTCTTTAATGCTAAGAATAAATTATGAGGGGACGAAAAATTCCTTCCTTAAATGGTGAAAATTAGTGATAAAACACTAGAAATAAATATGTATGATGCAAATTCCGGGCTTTAAACTTTGAGTTAATTCTTGGGGGTCCACGGTCCAGTAAAGTTAAAGAATCGCTACTCTAAAGCATTCTGATTTAGAATGCAAGTTATAAAACTGAATAATAACTGTTACATAAGACAATTTTTGCTCTTTACAAAAATTAATTACTTACTTGATATCCTTGATGGATATGGTTTGGCTTTAAATAGATGCACGTTGCAGATCAAAGATAAATAATAGTTAACATAGTCATACATAATTCACAGTGTATGGAGGGATATGTAATTCACTTTGCCCACATGTGTTCAAATATCAATTGACTTATTGACTGGAAATTATATAATAGTGAGCCAAATTAATTAATTAATATTATGCTTTCTTAGGAATGCAGTTCTTGTATTCACTTTTGTAGATAACCTTTAAATGATTAACAACAGTTAGGATCAGTTTCATGTACCAGACGGCCTGTGTGTATACAGAGCTATTGCTGCCCCCTGCAAGCGTCATTGTTTATATTTGTGGTTTTACGGCTCAAGGACTACAATGGTCATGCTGTGCCGGGACCTACTGTTTTCTGAGGAATCCGAACCTCTGGACCTAAAATTTTCCGAGGGATACAAACCTCTTAAGGGCTATTGAACTAAACCCCGGATTAGAGTTAGTAGTGTAATCTTTATGAGATCTCTGAGTAAGCATTCTTTGCACTGTTGGGAGTCGAACCCAGATTAACAGCACACTAGGTGAACACGTTACCACACTGTGCCACCGCAGGGCAAGTGCTGTTATTCCACGGTTGCCTGCATGTATGCAAGCTTGTAAGGAATAAAACAGGACATCAGCCTACATTTCCTTTGATTACTACTTTTATTAAAACAGTAGATTTACGTCATGGCAACTTTGAAGAACCCTTAAAGTAGGACGCTATATCAAACATTCCCGTTCCGATTTCATAACGATAAGTATTGTAGGGTTTTCTCAATTAGTCACATTACAACAACGAGTCACTATAAGGCGAGTCTACTATAATCAGAAACTCATGAAATCAAAAGAATAAATTAAAGATTTTCATAGTTTTATATCAGTAATGCGGTTCTCTTGTACAGTATGTGTGTGAAGATATGTAACTTATAGCAGCCTGCTTTTACTATTGAAATATTATAAAAAGTTACAAAAGGAAGATTTGGATTTTAGGCAATCAGAACCAGTTATAGTTCAAGACAAAGGCAGCATACAAAGCAAAAATAAAGTACATTCAAAAATGAGAGATAATATTGTAAAACTGTACACAAAAATGGTACACTTAATTGTTATCAATTCATATACAGTAGCTCATTATTAGAACAATTCATCGCAGTGAAAAAGTGATGGCTAACAATACCCTAAATAAAAGCTGTAATTTTAAAAAACAACAATACAATCAATCCAGTTACATATTATTATTATTTTATAATTATTTATAAATACAATGGAACCTGTCTAAAGTGAGCACCTTTGAGACTAGACCGCAATGGTCATCATAGGAACGTGGTCAATATACATGACAGACTTTGGTATACGCAAGACTAAGTCCCTACCGGCTCTCTCTCTTATAAACAGTGGTCACCTTACCAGGGTCCACTGTATAGTAATTTATTATAACACTGTATATAAAATAAACTGTGTATTATAATAAACAGTTTGGAGTCTCATTATGATTTTTCTTATATCACCTGATACACTGGAACCTGGTGAAGTGACTTCCTTTGTAAACCGACCACCTGAATAAAGTGACCACTTTTTATAAGATCGAACTGGAAGACTTAGTTATACCTATACCAAAGTCTGCCATGTATAGTAACCATCTGCCCATGGTGATCATTGCCATCCAGTCTCAGAGGTGGTCATTTTAGGCAGGTTCTCCTGTATTTATTGAAGTATAGCATTCTTAAAATTTATTTTAATACCAACAAAACCCGACAACCAACACTTTACTGTATTTTGGATCACTGAAACACTCTACAAGTGCAATTTAAAGAGTGTTTTTTCCCCCTAACATCATATGCCTCATATATTCTATTTTCTTGTCTTATTTGTTTGATTGGGGGTTATTTTTAGCTTCTATTATGTCTTTAGTTTTACATGAGATTTCACTTACTTTGTGCTTTACAATACCAGGACAGATGAGGTCAATGCTGTGGCGGAGCCTGTAGTTCTAAGAGGAATCTGAACCTCTATTTCTTTGGTTCTGTTCATTTGTGGTTTTACGACTCAAAGACTACAATGGTCATGCTGCGCTGGGAATTGCAATTTTCCAAGGAATGCGAACCTCTTAAGGCCTAGGGAACCAAACCCCGGACTACAGTGAGCAGTGCAATCTTTATGAGATCTCTGACTAAGCGTTCTTTGCACTGTTGGGAGTCAAACCTGGATTAACGGCGCACTAGGCGAACGCGTTACCACACTGCGCCACCGCAGGGCTTCTGTTGCTTAGTGAATCAAGTTTTGGACTATGGAGGACAGAAAGATAGCAAATATTTTATGGCACTCTTGGAGCCAAATCCAAGCTAATGGCTGAATAGATGCATTACCATTATACTAGCATGGGGACTAAAGGTTACATTTATATATTTGTTACAGATGAGTCCACGAATTCTTTCTAGAATGGAAAATCGCAAATACCCCTGTTTGCTTAGATTGACATTAGTGGGAAATGCCAGATTTGATCACTGTATGAAAAAAGTGCAAATAAAGTAGAATATTTAATATTTATTTGGATGATTTAATAATGGCATAAAGGGATGCTGTGCGACATTTGCTCATTTATAATGAGTGCTTTATTTCTTGTATTATATGATCATACTGCAGTTATCTCATTATCACAACGTTTCTTTTTTGAACAAACACTTTCCACACACCATTTTAGTTAAATATTATTTTCAAATAGTCTATTTTTTTCTAATAATCTGGAGCAAACACAATAATTTCTCAGCACTTTATTCCACAGTTTGCAGTATCCTTATGAACTGTTTCCTTGGAAGACGGAACAAGTAGCATCACAATGTTACACTAACAATCTCCTTAATTTTAAATTTTCTTAAAATAGATTTTTATAAATAAATTTAATAAAAAAAAGCTGACTAGTCTATTTATTTGACTAGTAATGAAAAGCAATACATTAAGACTCTTAAAAAATAAAATAAATGCATCTGTTAAAGATCTTTCTCCTTTAGTCAAAATTATACAGTCATTCCAAAATATTTTTAAATAAAAAACAAAAAAGTGAAATCGAAATTAGGTTTTCGTTTAACTAACTGACAAACATAGGTTTTATTACATACAGAATAACAATACCAAATTGGAACAACAAACAGTAGTCGTGATACTCCAGGGTTTGACAAACCATTACTACGTGGGGGGGGAGGGGGATTATTGGGAGAAGGTGTTTTTTTAATCAACGATTTTTATTGAAACTTTTATCAAATATACAAGTAATACATTCACTTTTAATATAAAAAAGTTGACTAATCACCGATTTAAAAAAAAATAATTCTAGAACTGATTTTAATTTGAAAGGATTTCAGAAATTGGAGCAACTTCAGATGGGAGCAAAAAGAGCCTGGATTACTGAGATTTAATTAATTGAACGTACATTGATATATTAATCATTAATACAGTTACATACAGAATGAAATACAGGCAGATTCTACATTACGGTTTTTGTAATAGCAGCTTACATATTTATCAATATATGACTCACCTTTTCTAAATAATAAGGTATTAATAAAATATAATTATTAATTGCAATAACCGTTTATCAATCAATTTTTACACTTTAAACAATACATACAGCTGAGCAATTGCATATTATTAACACAGAAACATAATCATGCTTTACATGAACATACAAAACCAATTAACCTGGAATACAGAAAAGCATATATAAATCCAATATCAAACATACTTCGTTTGCTCACTCAACAAGTTTACAATGTAGCATACAGAAGAGTTTAAATTATATGGACTTACTGGGAAGGAAGCAAGATCAGATAATTTTATGTTATAAAGGGCCAACAGGCTGTCATCTACATGTTAAACTAACTTCCAAGTCGAAGGATTGAGATACAGCTAACTGAATAATCAGAGTTCAGAAAATTGGAACTGTGTTGCGTTTGCTTCATCCCTAATGCTTCCGATACAATGAAGAGAACCATTTTTTTTTAAAATACAGCAGCAATCATTAAACCAATTCAAATATTCTCAAAGAGATATTTCTTGATTTTATTATGATAATAATAATATGCAGTGAAATCTGTCAATAACGATATTCTAGAGCAGCGATTTTCAAACTTTTTGTCTTGCCACACATCAAAACCAATTACCAAATTTGGTAATACACCAAAAAATACAGATTTTTGCCAATCTGATAAAAAAAAATCAAGATAAATAGCAATAAAAAAAATTTTTTTGGTTGATCTACAAAATATTAATAATAAGCAGTATCTTTATAAGCAGCATATAATAAACACACCTCCCATCTTCTTGGATGTTCCAGCAGATAATTTGTTGGACTGCCACCAACTCACAGCTAATTTACTAATTTATTGTGTTCTTCAGAACAGTTAACCACCCTTCCATTAAACGCTATGGTTGTGTTGGCTGTTGCCATTTTTTACTTGAAAATTCTCAGAGAAACGAAGATAGTGCCTTTGACTAAATAGTCAAATATGGCATGTTTTAAAAATTTTTATGACACACCTATGGACCATTTGCGACATACCAGTTGAAAACAGCTGTTCGAATAGGAAAACATATTGTAATAGACAGGCTTGAACCAGAGACACTCTATAATAGAAGTCACTTAAAAACGTTGGACCTACATTTTTTTTAACAATATCACATTAAACAAATTATTAGAGAACGTTAGAAATTAGAAATGAAGATGACCAACAAGAAGGAAAAAATCATGCTGCTATTGTGTGCGTTCAAGGGACAAAAAAGAATGAAGAAATTTCAAGGTGATAAAAATTTTTATTTTATCCCCAAACTATACAGACTGGATGATAAATTACTCGCAAAGAAAAGAATGATTTTACGGAGCCTGGTGGGAACCGAGTCCACGACCTCTTGGTATACAGCCAAGGGCTCTTCTAACTGAGCTACAGACGACCTAACATCTTCCCCTCTGTGAGCGCATATACAAAGCTTCACAATAGATGAGTTTTGAAATGCGTCAGTACCTGGACTACTTTTTAAACCAAATCAAAGTCAAAGAAGTGGATGTCCGAAAAGCAAAACTAGCACGATATTAAAGTCTGGAAATTTTTCTCTTCATAGCCAATGATGTGGTAATATTAGATGATAAATTGCTGGCGAAGAAAAGAATGATTCACCATGCCTGGTGGGAAACGAACCCACCATTTCTTGGTACCTGGCCAAGGACTCTTTCCCGTGAAAATCATTCTTTTCTTTGCAAACAATTTATCATCTAATATTACTACATCATCGGCTGTGATTAAAAAAAAATCCCAACTATACAAATTATTCTATTATAGGACTAGTTGTATTCACACACACATATGTATACAATATTCGTCAACATCAATGAATTGTCAAAGGCTGCACTGCTTAAAGAAGTATTGGATACAATATACGACCAAATTTTGAAATGCGAAAACTTATTGTTATATACAGGCTCACTCAAAACAAATTATTATAGCCGAGTTTAATAAACTTCAATACCATAAGAAATCTTCTAAGACCGCAGACAATATCGTTATAGACAGAGTTCACTGCACATATGTAAATAAATTCATATTTAGTCAAAATTAAATGAAACCCAAACACTCAATATTTTTCAGAGGTTAATAAAAACAGTGAAATTTCTCATTTCCGCATTTTTTTGTCCACAAAATTTTAAAATTGGGAATTAATGTTCTGTATTTTTTTTTTCTTCTTTAAACTGGTAGTCCTTGAGAACTGAACAAAGACATCTTAATCAACATACAAAAATTCAAATTGTCCGACTGTATAAGACTAAATACTGCAGCAGAGATAGATTTAGGTCATATGGCACCCATTGTGAGCCCAAAATTTGGTGCTTCCCACATCCCACGAAGTATTATTTTCAAAATAATTCCTTTTGTGGTACAGTTTTTTTATTATTATTTCTAGGGATCTCCCCAATATGCTACTATATATTATTACAAGATAGAAAAATAAACATGATAACTATTAAAATTTCCTTACAACAAATAATATTAATTAAATCACAAGTATTTTTTCTGATGAGCCAAAAATTAAATCGCTTAAACTAAATAAAAATTAAAGCCTTATGTGAGTTTCAATAATCTGGAAAATCCTCTGTACAGTCAGACAAGTCATCCATTTTGATGTTTTTATTTTTGTAATTCCTTACTTTCAGTGTCACATTATGGTTTCATTGAAAAAAGGTTTTTTGTTTTCTTACACATTAAATTAAACACATTGTAGTGAAAAATAATTTATACACGGATTGAGGATGAGTTCATTAAAAAATTAAATAAGGTTTAAAACATTTTATGTTTTAAAAAGTTAATAAGGTAAATTTTTAAGTTTTAAAAAGTTAGTAAGGTAAATTTTTATGTTTTTGCACTTACAAGTTGTTAAGCCATGTTGTCATCTTCCCATTGGCTTGTCACCCAATGCAATGGCACCGGGTGCACAGTCTTTAACTTGTTTCTGTACTACAGGAAAAGGATTTGAACTACTTTTGCTCGAAGTGATAACTTGTTGGCTATAGTAGATTGCCAGACTAGTATTTAAGTCGCCAGTACTACTGAAAGTGTTTTCCCTTTTTGTTTGTCTACAAAAATAGACTAGTGGATTTAAGCCGGATCCTTGTTAGCAGCAAAATATAATTTACTCCAAATATGTTTAAATTATCAATCATCAGTTTGAACTAAAAACGGGGATTTTAAATTTATCGAATCATCAGGGACAGTGTTTCTCAAAGTGTGGTCCATGACAGCCTATTAAGTTGTCTGCAGGGCCTGCAGTAAAATTCAGAAGAAAAAGATAATGAAACGATGTATTCAATACCAAGATTAAGAAAAGCTTGTCCAAAAGGAATAAAATTTCGGCACAGGTAACACAATTTCTCAAAGTGACAAACTTGCAATGTCTAAGAAATCTATACTAAGATGTAAAAAACCTGATACCAAATGCTTTTGATATTTTATTTATAATGTGAAGAATAAAATTATTCAGCTTGCAACTGACAGCGACCAGTAGAGCCTAATATTAATCACAGAGTTGATAACCTTAGTTTAGCCAACATAATTGTCACTTCTCTCCAAGGGAAGATCCCGGACTATAAGATTCAAGATTATATACATAAATACATATATATATATACATACATACCTGCCAACATTGAAAAAACCTTTTCAGCAGCAATTGCCAAGTATTCCAGGAGCATTGTTTGAACACAATGCAAAGTCAATATTTTTAAAATAAATGCAATTTTCATATATTTTATTAATACCATTTCATGTATGGATTGGTTAATTTATATTAAAACGCAAAACTTGCAATTTGATTACTTTAATAGTTTTCCATTTCTCTTTGCAGAAATCTTAAAAGTTTATGACAAGCTCTGTTAAAATAATTTTTTATCAAGATATTCGAATACACAAAAAAAGCATATTTGCAGCACACATAGTATGTTTATGAGGTTTACTGCAAAATTATTAAAATATTTTGCTATTATCACTAAAATTTACACTTGTGTATATTACCTTTATATTGGTTAATACGTAAAGATGCTTAAAAATTGACTTTCAGAACCAAATTCTTTTAAAGTGTTCAGAGTCCACATACATTAAGTAGGGCAATAATTATAAATAAGCTCCAAAAATACTTTTGACGATTCTATTTTAGTAATTCAAAGTTTCATAAACTTTAAAAAAGCAATATACGAGCATACATAATTATTCTTTCTGTTCCTTTAAAGCTTGATATCTTGCTTAGTTTGCCTTTATTAAATTTGTTTCTGATAAAACTGTAGCGGAGGTTTTTGTGAGTAAATGGAGACTGACACAGGGCAGGCTTTTCCAGAAACGCTCCAGTCATTCCTGAGCAGTTGGCAGCTATGTATACATACAATCCGTTTTTAGTACATAACGCATGCATTCTAAATATAATAGATTATTTGTTTGTGGTTTTATGGCTCAAGGACTACAATGGTCATGCTGCATCGGGACCTATTGTTTTCTGAGAACAAAAAATCTGAACCCCTGGACCTACAATTTTCCGAGGAATCCAAATCTCTCAGGGCCTAGGGAACCAAACCGCGGACTGCGGTGAGCAGTGCGATCTTTATGAGATCTCCGAGTAAGAAAATATAATGGATTAAATATTTAATAAAAATTCAACATACGTGATGACTAAAACCTTGTTAGACAATAATAGTTATTGCACCAAATATTCGGTTTAGCAAAACTTCCACTTATGCCAAAGAGAAATTTCACCGAGTAAGTATAAATAATTCTATAATGCTCTGAGATGGTACATCTTCTCTTTCCAGTTAAACTGCAAATAAGAGTAGAACTTTCACTAAGGGTTGATAGTAGAAGAAACATGGTTTCTCTATATGCTTTGCAAAATTTAAACCATGATGTAAAATAATAATTTTGTTACGTTCCAGTAGTATTTTTAACATGGAAGAAGAAGTAATAAAAAAAATTGCTATATAATTACAAATATGATGTGAATACAGATGTCACAATTCACATACTCGTTTACATATAAAAATTTCAGATAAGTAATACTTTGCCAGGAATATAAAATTTAGATCAAGCATTCCACATTCCTCTTTTTTTCTTACAAATTTCAAAGTTGTTTTGGGTGAGGAACGGCCAACAACGTAGTCTCATACAAAAACACATTTTAGACATGAGCGATTTGATAATTAGCACTCTAATTAGTAAATATTATAGCATTTTCTAGATAGACATTATCTTGGGATTGAGCAGGTTTAAGGAGTGAGAACTGGCAGCACTGGAACAAATACTCGTTTGCATACCTACGTTTCGTAAATTGAAAATGAACACACTTTCTTAAAAGATTGTATAAAATATAATGATATTTGGTGTCCTACACCAGACTGTTCATTTAACACGCTTTCAAGGCCATAACGGATTACAATATCCCTTCCATATAACCGGTATCGAGGTGCTGAATAAGCGTTTTGATAAATGCCATTTCCTTTCTTGTGTTTTCGAACATTACCCTTGGGTCTTCTGCCATACACCGCAAGCAGTTTGGTGCCATCACCATAGCAAGATTGTTTGCATCCATTTTAGTCATTGCGCAGTTTTCTTCAGCAGCAAAAACCTAAAAAGAAAAACAAATATACAAGATCTCATATCGTAGAACATTGATTATCGAAACCATTCTTGGCAGTGAGAAAACAAATGTTTATTGCTCCTGATGCATCTGAAAGCTTGGTTAATCTTTTCTGTTTGCTATTTTACCAGTGTTTTAACCTCTTGAACCTCTGCTGCTAAAGGAACTAACAACCCTCAGACTGTAGTAGACAAAAAATTGCATTCTATAATACCTTCGGAAGTCAAACCCAGGTTAAACAGAGTTCCCACTCACCGTGGGAAAAAAAATTCCCTGACTTTTCGGACAAAATTCTCTAACTGATCGCACACAAAACTTTAGACTGAACTTCGGTTTCAGAGAAAATAGCCACAAGTTCCCATGTAATTTAGCTGTTCAGAACAGGTTCGGGAGGTTTTCCCTAACTTTTCCAGGTTTGACCAAATAATTTAATTTTCCCTGACTTTTCGGAAAAACTTCCATGACTGATCGCAAACAAAACTTTGAATTGAACTTCAGTTTCAAAGAAAAATAGCCTCACACATGTAATTGAGCTATTCAGAACAGGTTCGGAAGGTTTTCCTTGACTTTTCCAGGTTTGACCAAATAATTTAGTTTTTCCTAACTTTTCGGACAAAATTCCCTGACTAATCGCAAACAAAACTTTGAATTGAACTTTGGTTTCAGAGAAAATAGCTTCACGTTCGTGTGTAATTTAGCTATTCAGAACAGGTTAGGGAAATTTTCCCTGACTGTTTGGACAAAATTCACTGACTGATCACATACAAAACTTCGACTCGAACTTCGGTTTCAGAGAAAAATAGCCCCACGTTCGCATGTCATTCAGCTATTCAGAAGAGGTTAGGGAGGTTTTCCTTGACTTATCCAGGTCTGACCAAAAAGTTTAGTTTTCCCTGACTTTTTGGACAAAATTCCCTGATTGATCGCAAACAAAACTTTGAATTGAATTTCGGTTTCAGAGAAAAATGGCCTCACGTTCGCATGTATCTTAGCTATTCAGAACAGGTCAGGGAGGTTTTCCCTGACTTTTCCCGGTTTGACCAAAAAGTTTAGTTTTTCCCCTGACTTTTAGGGACGATTTCAAATTCTCTGACATTTCCAGGTTCCATGGGAACCTTGTTAATGACATAACAGACAAAAGTGTTACCCCTACACGACTATAGGGCAATGGACCTACATCGTTTTCTTGAGGAATCTGAAGCCCTTAAAACCTGGGGAACTAATGCCCCCTTCCTCCTCTATGCGGCTACAGTGAGCAGTTAGTGAACCTTTAGTGGGCGGTTAGTGTTCTTTCTCCCCCACCCCTGCTGTTGAATTATTGAATTAATGGTACAATAAGTGAATGCGTTACCACAATGCTACTGTATGGCCCGATGAGAACACAATAGTCATCACTGCTACAAGCACAATACTTATATTTGAAAGAACTGTAATGGATTTGAGGAATTATATATAATTCTAATAATGAATAAATACAAATTGTTCCCTTTTTCTTTTTTTCCAGCTGAAATTTATTGCAAAGTTTGTCCATATGAACTTCCTATTATCGGAATTAGGTTCAGCCTCAATAAGTTAAGATAATCGACACTCTCTATATATATTTAGTTAGTTAATGCACCTACAACTGATTTTTCTTTTATTTCTGGTGGTGTGGGAGCATTAACATATGTGAAAAGTCCCTAAGTGGGGGGGGTTACAGACAGAACTGAAACTCCATATACATGGGTGCACTATTATGTACTTATGCCAAGACTGAAATTCAAGGTACATTAAGGTTAAAAGAAAGAAAAAAAGGTGTGTGTGAGGGGGAGGACCTCTAAAAAGCTCATAAATGCCAATCAATATCTGTACATTGCAGGTCCAACTTTTCTTTCTTATTCAGACCAACTATGATCTGTCTAAATTTATTGATTCTTCATTTATATATTAAATGGAATGTTAAAAATGCTGTGTTTTATAACAACTCCATTTGCATCATTTAAAATGGGTACATATTGGGCTTTGGTTAATGGTATTGAGATGGGATTTAAATGCTTGGTTCTATAAATTTATTACGTTGGTGTGATATAGGTATATTTAACACTATTAAAAAAAAATTTTTTTATTACTATTGCATAATTTATTCTAAGTATGTATTGTAAAATATTTCTTAATTCAAACCTATATATTACACTTATTATGTATTATATTAATCATATATAAATGCATATTATAATAGAAAATATAGCAAATATTAATGCATATAAAAATAAAATTAACAACCATTAGTAGAATATTGCAATATGTGTGGCCATGTTGAAATATAAAACTGTTGACAACGTTTGGTATGAAATTCCTTATAAAAATAATTGCAACCAAAAATAGTTGCGGCGACCCACAGAAACCTGTTCGTGACTCCCCCAGAAACCTGTTCGCGACACCCAGGTTGGGAACCACTGACTTATCAAACGAAGTGTGCAAGGACCTTACTTTTGGAATTATGTACACAATATTTCTTTCCGATGGCTTTATTTTATGGTACAAGAAAAAGTAAAGTCATACTGCCCCACACAGTGTTTTTATTAATACACTGGATAAGGTTAATCTCTATGTAATATTGGATTGGATTTGCCTCTGGATAATACTGGATAGGATACACCTTGCTCTAGGAAATAACTAGGTAATATTGCATTGTCGTGTCTCGAAGATGTTAAATATTTTGTGGTTCTCTCACTGTCCTGTTCAATTTTTACGAGTAAAAGAACTGTTCCAGATTGAGCAAAAATTATGGCCGAATATAAAAGTTTTGTATTAGGTAGCGTTCGAGTATTACGTAAGCAATATTTTGGCCATTTTATACCCCTCTCCCCACTCCCACCTTGGTAAGCAAAAATTAACATTGGCTAACATAGGAAAATAAGCACAACAGCAACAACCCCACCCCAAAGGTGCTTACGTAATACTAGAAAACTCCCTTCGTAGCATTTGATAAAGAATTGATTTTATGATTTACAATTTAATTAAACCTTACTTGAAGGAATCGTATGAGATATGAGAACACTAAGCGATTGATTTCTGGAAGCTTCTGTACAATGTGAATCGCCGATTCAGGTTCATTGCAATATAAAATGCAGTCATCATAATATTCATCTGGTATTAAAGGTTCGAATAATTCACGATACCACTGTTTTATCAAAGATGCTGGCACATGCGGATCACTACATTCAACGATTTCCCATTGATCTATCTTCAGCTTCAGGCAGTTCACTTCATCAATGTCTCCAGGAACTCTGCTTATAAATAAAGTATTATTACATCAGTAGTTCTCTAACAAAATCAAGATGAACTAATACTATGATCATATTAGAAAAATGCACTAAATTTTAACATAAAATTATTTGAAAAATTTCTTCAAGAACTGCTCATAGCCTTTTTAAATAAACTTATAGCCTGTTTAAGGTCTTTTGAGGAATGATTGCCATTTTAATTAGAGGCAAACAGGAAAATGACTCGAAAGAACACATTCCTTGAAGCGAATGGGCATGATGACTTCTTTAAAGGAATGACTATTTCAATTGTCATACACACCAGTCTCATTCAACGAACGATTCAAAATAACCAACTTCTCCTAAAATCTGGATGACTGAACACTCTTTATGAAGAACAGTTCTGCACTTTTGAGCACACCATCCTTTGTCTGACACTATCTCGAGAAAGATGTTAATTTGTCTCCCTTTTTCAAGTCTGTCTAAAAGAATTCTATAAATTGCCTGTACGAGTTGTGATCAAAAGTAGGTTAGATAATTTTTCTTTCAAAAATAGGCGAGTACGGTTGTTTGAGGTGTGTACACAACTATACTTTAATTATCAATACGATTGCTATTAAAAAATCTAGATTTTTTTTGCTGCAAAAAAAGTTATGTCCAAATGCTGAGTACCAAAATGCCATTTTCTCATTATCAATTTAACAGTATCATGCAAAGTTATATCCACTGCATGCACAGTAAAACCGAATATGATACACAGAAGTATGTAATTGCAATGGCAGTGCATATTACTGTAAATCAAGAAGTTTTTCTAATTGTGTGAACCAAACACTACCTGCATTAATATGTAAATAACGAAATGATAGCCATTTTGAACAGCCATTATTGTGATCATTCGAAATAGCTGCACAGAATGTATTAATAATTTACACATAAAAATTACCGAAAAATGCCCTCAGTTTGAGCTCCATTGAGTTGAAGCACAGCCTCAGACAAGGTTGTCTGTATCCATGGTAAATTACGCCCAGGATAGCGAGCTTTTTGTAAGGCCATTACTTCTTTCAGAGTGCTACCAAACATTGAAGGTCTAAAAATTTGAATCTGGAAAAAAAAAAGTGAGCAAATATATATATATGATATTTGAAATGTTAGAATAAAATATAAAGTACCAGTGAAGAAATTTACATGCAACAACCACGACACAAAATTTACAAGTACACAGCATTAATACATAAATACCAATAAATTAGCACACTAAATAAATCACCCAAACTTTCAGACGTGTCATCAGCAATTCTTCATCGGGAATAATGTCTGTAGAGCAGTGTTTCTCAAAGTATGGTCCATGGCGACTTATCACCAAATTTCAGAAGAAAAAAATAATTAGAAATTGCTTTTTTAAAATTAATTTGAAATTAGGATTTAGCTTCAGTGAGATACAAGGAATTTCTCATAAATATGACCCTTTATAAACTTTACTTTTCAGCGTTTCGTGAAAGATTTGAATCCTCTGAATACATCCATGTTTTCTACATTGCTTATTATTATTTAATTAAATTAGTGATGTCATTTTCATTATAAATTTGACAAAATAAGATCGTAACTCATTCTCTTTATCAAATAGCATTACTCTAAAAATTATTTTGTTCCAGGTGGGTTTGACAACCAACCCATATTTTTTTAAGAACTTGATCGGAGATTTTAGAGATTTTCTGCCAGAAGTTGGTACTTTTTTAGAGTTAAAAAATGCTTAAAATTTACCACAAAAAGACTTAAAATTAGATGCAAATTATATTTCAAGGGATGAATAAGTCTCTCCTGCCAATAAATTACATAAATCTAGGTTTACTTTGGTTATGTCCTTCCTTGGGAGAGATGGGGGGGGGAGGGGCATCAGTATGATGATGGCTAAGTAGTGCTTAATATTATTAACCATACGTTGGCAAACTTAATTTCAGGCAATATGTTTTTTAATAGGGGGGATTCCCGTTGGGTGGTCCACGATAAATAAAGGGGTGCTTAAAGTGGTCCGTGAGCACAAAGTTTGAGAAACACTGCTGTAGAGTATACTTGTCCCTTTTTAAATTCGAGATTTTTGGAAAAACTCATTTTCGGTGTGGTCCCAAGAATGGAGAAGCCCACAGTCTGGGGGATTCTTGGCTATTTGCAGTTTTCAATGGAAGAGTTGCTTGTATGTCTTTGGAAGTGGTGTGTGGAAGGCATTTTTTATGTAATTTACACGATCTCAGAAAAAGTTAACTATTCACTGTGGGGTTTTTCATTCTATCAAACAACAATAAAAATCGGTTTTCCAAAATCCGGGATATGAAAAAAGCAGTGGTAAATTACAGACATTACTCCTGATGAAGGACTGCTGCTGATGCGTCCGAAAGCTTGAGTGATCTTTTTCATTGCTATTTTACCAGTGTTTAACCTTTTATATGTAAATACCCGAAGTATCTGAAAAAGAAAGATGATTCTCATGAATTTCCACAGCTTTGTAAGGTGTTTAGGTTAGACCTTTCTTTGTTCTTACGATCACTCTATGAGTGTAAATCTCACACTTTTGACCAATTTCGGTACATCTTGCGATGAAAATTATTTTACAGAAAGCACGGAATCTAAACTTATTATATTGCTCGCTTATACTGCTCACTTTACGGCTCTCACACGAGAAACAATACAGCAGGAGAGTGAAGGCAGACATGTCATCTTATGTAACTGCATTAGTTTTACTTACACAAAGTGTTGACTATGTTGTTGCATAGTAAATCACTTTTACATCAGAAAGAAATGAGTTTGTGAATTTAAGAAACGAAGTGACAAACCCTAGACTGCTCGATCTCTTCAATGTTGGGTTTGCGCAAGCTTCTTGCAGCTCCTTTATGGGCTATTCTTTCCAATCGTTTTCCACATATCATAGCATAATGACTAATTTTCAACTGAAACACACACACATGATTCACATTATTTTATCATAACTACAGATCATACATAAAAACAGACAGGTATTGCGGAATCTAAATGGCTGTACAGCACCAAAGTGGAATTAGGTTCGTCTACTGTGCAAAAAATTCAGGTTTGATTATTACTGATACGAGTGTGTGCTGTTCTTTCTACAGATTCATATTCTGTAGTTTGATTTTTTAATCTGGTCACGATTCAACGTTGGTATAATTAATTAACCCCTTTGTACTTATACGGTGATTCACAGTCAATTCTTAATTTAGTGCAGACTAGAGATGAGTTCAGGCTCAATTTTAGAAGCCTGAATCCAAAGACTACAATTTGAGCCTGCCTGAGCCTTGAAATTTGAGTCCACCCGAGCCTGAAATACTTTATGGAAATTTGAGCCCGAGCCTAAAACTTCAATACAGAAAAGTCAGCTTTTGGCTTCAGTTGCATTCGTCTTACGAACCCATGCCCAAATATAATATTAAACATACAGCCTAAGCCTGTTTTGGGCTTGGGCTGAGCCTGTATAATCTCTACTTCAGAAACGATATTAATTCAATTGTCTTGTAAAGTGTATAAATATGCAAAAAGTTTTTATACAAAATATTATATTTGAAATTACATGTATATTCATTTTTACTTTGAAACTTATTGAGTTGTTAGTTCCCCATAGCAATAAATGACTTGAGTGAAAAGGGACTAACAACATATAACTACAGATATTGGAACACAATTATAGAGATGCATCATTATCTGCATTTTCATGGACTAAGAAAAATTAATTAAAGCAAAGGTCATGCTGTGCTGAAAGCTACACTTTTCCGAATCTCATAAGGCCCAGGAACCCAGGCTCTGGACCATAATGGGCAGTTTACAGGTAAGCATTTTATTTTGGAACTACAATCAAGCTTTGTTAAGACAAACACCAAGGGGAACAGAAAATCTGTTTTCATTAAGAGTAATTCGCCTTTTCCAGAAAGCATAGTATGCTATACAATCTGACGGGACTTCAGAAAACGGTTGGTATTAAAAGTAATTCGTCTTAAGCGTGCTCGTCTTAACGAGGTTTCCCTGTATTGGGAGTCACACTTGGGTTAAAGGCACACTATGTGAACATGTTGCCACTGCACCAGCACAGGGGAAAAAATGAATTAAAAATTAAAACTAAGAATGTACTTCAAATTGGATACCACTTTTTTAATTACATAAAGAATTTCAATGATTTAAAATTCATGATACTCACATCTGAAGAATCAAATACTGTATCTCTGTGCCGATTGATGTACCCTTCTAAATAAGGTTGAAATTTTAAAGACGGTGGGAAGAATGTCAAACAGACTGCCATTAGTTCCCAACCAAGCACCAAACTTTCCCTGAAAAAGTGCAAGGTACGATTTAAATCTGAAAAACTCATTCTTGTGGAGGTGGGAGGGAAATACACGAGGGTGATTCAAAAGCCATTGTCTTTTTGAGAAGTCATCCTGTGTCAGCCAATTACTTGGTGTGCAAAGGTCCTGAAGATGAAAACAATGTACTACTAGAAAACCAGATTTTTCTAGTTGTTATGATAAATAGGAGTACACATGACAGTGATTTATGGGAAACATTTTCTGTTGTCAGAAGTTATAGACCAGAAATACATAAGCTGAATGCTGTTATTATTTTTAATTAAAAAAAAATGACTATTGGAGATGCAGTGAGGAAATTTTTTGTTGTGGAACGTGAAGAAGTAGTGTCTGAAAAAAAAAACAGCCACAGTCAAGTTTCATTGATTTAAAAATGGGGATTGCAGCTTTAAAGATATAGCACATGCTAGAAAATCTCTGACGATGGATGAACTCTGAAGCTGTATGTCAAACTGTAGAGTCAAATCCGCATTTAAGTACTAATCAACTAAGCAAGGAGAATACTCAATTATTTATGAATTATACAAGTTTAGCACGACACATGGAAGTTATCGATAATTCAGAAAATGACAATTACTTTTGAACCCCCCACTGATATATTGTTTTCCATGAAATTACATATTCTAATGAAGAAAGTTAAAATCAAGATTATTCATACATAACAATGTTTAAAATCATATTAATGATATTCAAATATATATATGAAATATTCATTTTGATTAAAATCCCTTAAAAGCATTTATTTTAAACCTTGTTCATTATGCTTACTTTGCCACCCTTACCTTCACTGTCATACGAAGGGGCGGAGTTGATGGGATCACAATCCCCCCATAACATGATGAAATTTTATATATATATATACACACATTGAGTTGTAGCTCTATAAGCCCCCTTATAAACTTTCTGCATACACTAACATTTACCTCTGTTGCATTTTAATAATGGTATTAATTATTGATGCCAGACAATGGAATAATAGTTCACAAATCAATAGTATGTAGATAACCATTGAATAAATGAACATGTATTTGAATTTTATTATTATGTTTTTTTTTAAATTTCATAAGGAGACACCACAATATCTATTACCACATATAATGCTCATATTATAGCTAATCAGTAAAGTGAAATTTTTGTATTTGAAACAAAGTAGAAACAGGTCAATTTCTGCTTATTAAAGACGTCAGTTAAAAAAATATATATATATATGTGGTTGTATATTCTACCTGAAATTACTATATTTTACAAAGCTGAAAAATTATTCAACATAGTGAACATATTTAAATGTTGATATATACAGTTAAACCTGTTTATAATAACGCTAAAGGGAGCCACTAAACTATCGATATATCCATATTGCCTAACAAGTATTATAAAGTTCAAGGGACAAGGAAAAACTTCTGATATACCCAAGCTTGATATAAGCGTATTTGACTGTACTATATAATTGTAAATCAAGCTTACTGTTTAGGATTGTCAGTTGTTTGTCGGCAAATTTGAATGTAAAGTTCGTCCCTTAATGGGGGTTTACTCCAGCCTCGAGTTGCTATGTCTAAAATTACAGCTTCGTAAGTTTGACCACTCTTTGTCTTGTGATCTAGCATATAAATCTGGATGAGTTTAAATATTTCACATGCATCACGTTTTAACGACTTGTCCGTGGTCATGATCATCGGCTTCCTTATTGGGTCCTGCAAAATAAATTTTTGTCGTTAAAAGAAACAGGGTTTCAAAAGCTAAACCTTACTACCAGAGAAGATTTATTTATGTATACAAATCAAACACTACGCAGATTAAATTAAGAAACAATTTTTATTAACATTCTTTAGGCTTAGTAATATTAATGCCGATGTTATGGCATGGTTAGATGGTGAAACGTTCATACAGAAAAGAAATTTTTCTGCGTCTGGTGAGGTATGATCCCACGGCCGTCTACAATCTCGGCAGGTGCTCTTACCAACTGAACTACAAACGACAAACACTCAATCACTTAACAAATAATTTAAACATATTTAAAGCGTATTTTTCGAAACCAGTTATTTCATGAAATAGGGCAGATGGACTGCTTTTTTTTTTTTTTTTTTTTTTTGTTATTGAAATGGCTGTAGAGTTGCTGCCTTTCAAAGTTAACTTCAATAGCAAATTATCTGAGAAGACGAAACAGCTCATGAAAAGGCGAAGAGATATGAAGGTGGACAATCGAAATACCAGTTCCAGGATTGAGTACATAGAACTTTGTAAAACTCTGCGCAAAAGCATGAAAGAAGACATAAGAAAATTCAACTGTGAGTTAGTAAGGAAGGCCATTGAAAATAACAAGAGCCTTAGGGTTGTTAAAGGAAGTTTATCTGTTGGGAAGAAACACATCATTGCATTAAAAGGAGAGGATGGCACCGTAACAAGAAATAGGGAAGAAATACTTAGAAGAGTTGAAGAATTCTACAAAAAACTATATGAAAGTAACAGTGGATTAAACGAAGACATTGAAATAGTCGAAGGAACAGCTCCTAAAATCTTAAAAGAAGAAGTTTCATTTGCAATAAAAAGTATGAAGAAAGGAAGAGCCCCTGGCGATGATGGTATTACATTAGATATCCTAAAAGAAGCTGGAGAATATGTAGAAGACATACTTGCAAAATTCTTTACCAAATGTCTTAACAGCGGTAACATACCAAACCAATGGGATTCTGCAACAGTAATTCTTTTGCATAAAAAAGGTGATAAAGAGGATTTGAAAAATTACCGACCAATTAGCTTGTTACCTGCTATTTATAAAATCTTCACAAAAGTGCTAACACATCGCCTGCAGAAAAAATTAGATGCAGCTCAACCAAGAGAACAAGCTGGATTTCGAAGTGGATTCAGTACAGTGGACCATATTCAAGTATTAAGAGAATTAATTGAAAGAACACATGAATATGAACTTCCATTGTGTGTTGCATTTATTGACTATGAGAAGGCCTTTGACTCTATTAAAACATCAGCAGTCATCAACTCTTTAAGATCAACAGACATTGAGGATGTGTACATTGACATGGTGAAACGTGTGTATAAAAATGCAAGTGCAAAATTTCGGTTACATAAAGATACCAAAACTATCAAAATTGGTAAAGGTGTGAGGCAGGGAGATACCATTTCTCCAAAACTTTTTACTTCAGCTTTACAGATGATTTTTCAGCTGATAAATTGGAATAACAAGGGAATAAAAATAAATGGTGAATATTTAAATCATTTGCGGTTTGCTGATGACATTGTTATTTTTTCAACGAACCCATCAGAACTCCAAGACATGGTACAGGAGCTCTCAACTAGAAGTAAAGAAGTTGGACTCAAGATGAACCTACAAAAAACTAAGATCATGTTCAATAATTTTGTAGAGGAAACAAAAATACAAGTTGACAACATTGAGCTAGAAATTGCTGATTCATATATTTACCTTGGCCAGCTGATTTCAATGGATGGCAACA
This sequence comes from Dysdera silvatica, assembly GCA_006491805.2. Classification (NCBI taxonomy): domain Eukaryota; kingdom Metazoa; phylum Arthropoda; class Arachnida; order Araneae; family Dysderidae; genus Dysdera; species Dysdera silvatica. The sequence goes on along the minus strand of QLNU02003225.1, from coordinate 55,555,938 downwards.
TTATGAAAGAACTCAACAGACGTATTAAACTTGGCTGGAGTGCATTTGGAAGAAACAGTTTTATCCTGAAGGGGAAATTGCCTTTGTGTCTAAAAAGAAAGGTCTTCAACCAGTGTGTATTGCCAGTCCTCTCTTATGGATCAGAGACATGGAGTCTAACAGTTGGAGCAATACGAAAGTTACAGACAACGCAAAGGAGCATGGAGAGGTGCATGCTTGGAATAACTAGGAGAGATCGAAAAAGAAACACTTGGGTGAGAGAGCAAACTAGAGTAGAGGACATCATTGTTAAAGTAAAAGGGCTGAAATGGCGATGGGCTGGGCATATTGCAAGAAGAACTGATCAACGATGGACAACAGAAATTCTGAACTGGATTCCAAGAGACCACCGAAGACCTAGAAAACGTCCTCAAACTAGATGGGTGGATGAAATAAGAAAACAGGTTGGGGTGACGTGGAAACGAATGGCCCAGGATAGACTTGTGTGGAAAGCATTTGGAGAGACCTTCATCCAGCAGTGGATAGATAATGGTTGAATATGATGATATACATAATTGTCAATCACTATTCTTAAAGAAACATCCAATTTAAAGGCAATATACTTTTTGCATATTTTACTGTCCACGTTCTTCGATGATTCTACCTTTTCTACAACACTAAGGGTTTTTCCTTTTACACTCAAGAAAACATATGCCATCAATTAGAATAAGTGAGAAACATGGGTGTGCCTTGACAAAAAAAAGATCGACAAAAGGAATTTTTTCGATATATATAGAAATAGGATATAGAGAAGTCGTACTACATTTATAATGGTATAATGTTTTTACAATATTTTTATACCTTTGACCAGGATAACATATCTTGAATGGTAAACTTTTTCCTAAATATTCCCTTTTTATGCCTGTTCAGATTATCTTCAGCATACTTCTCAATATCACCTTTGATGTGAGATTTCTTTTCCTAGAATAAGGCACGTAAATAATAAATCCATATTAGACAGACGAATTATTTTTTTTTCAATCGTAAATCAGTATTATTATTAGAAGGTGAGACAAATATGCTAAAAAGTATAAGGAAAAATATTCAATAGCCAATAAATAACACTTAAGCATTTCAAGCTTATAGCAGTGGTCAAATATCTTTGAAAAACGGGCGATAGCCAATATTTATGTGCTCACTCTATTCCCCATAAAGCTGCAAACTTCAAAAGTGGACCAACTGCAAGTGTTCACCTTCCTCCCCTTGAATAAAATAGTCACAATTCATAAACATATCATCATTATCGCACTTATGATATATATATATATATATATATATATGTGTGTGTGTGTGTCAATTTTGACTCTTTTATTTAAGGGGGTGATGGTTGAACATTCGGAGACAGTCCACCTTTGAAGTTATGTTATGCTGTTGATATATATTTCCTGGGCAAGTTTATTTTTTTCTCACTGCAAAAATATTTGCATTGAATCTGAAAGTTTCTTTTTGTTTCAGAGAAAGAATTAAATAAAATCATATTCTTCAATTCGTTGATAAATTTTGAACAAAATTATACAATCTTACTGATCATCCATGTTACAAATGGTACAATTTGGTAGACATATACTAACCACAGTGTCACGAAAGCCAACCATGCACCTAGCCTTACTCTCATGAAATTCTCGAGAGAGAGAGAGATATACATACAATAAATCACAGTCTGATTTAATTTTGGTGTTTTAAAACTTCAATCGATATCATAAAATATTTACCACCTGGTCATGAGATCCGTTCAAATGTTCAATAATATCTAAACCATTTGTTTCATGGCTGTCAATCGAAGAAAATGGTCTCATGCTGTAACCTGGCTTCATGTCCGGTTGAAATGACTGAAGTAAGAAAGAATACAAAAGTCACCAATGTTGTACGTAGTTTTACATAACCAATTCCATATATAAAAGTTTTTGATTTTATTAACCAACAATCGCAATTTGTTATTACAGTAAGCTATTTTAATAATGTAGTTCTAATTCTAAGTGACAGCTCTTTCTATTTAATGATAGAATGTTTCAAGCACAGAAAACATTTCATAGTATTATACACATTCCAGTTAATATCTTTGTCTATTTCCTCTGTCCCTTAAAACATGATGTATACCCAAAAATTCTATCAGAAACTTCTCTGACTTTTAACGACCAATTCTCAACACTGACTTCCAGTCGCTAATTATAGTAAACAACACACAATGCATTAAAATTTGTGTAATCAGAACAAGTTTCAAGACCATAAAATGTACTAACACGAACCCTCAAGCCAATTACAGTGAATTTACAAATACAAAAATTGTAATGAATGAATGCATTTGTTTACATTAAAAACTTACATTAATTAAATATTTACAACATTTTCATTCGGCCCTTTTTGAGTTGATTATAAAAGAGTTTAACTATATAATAGCAAAGCTGATGCTTCATCTTTTATTCCATAAGGGTAAAAATTGGTATGATCATAATCCTTTACAGATTAGAAAATTTAGTTAAAAACACTTTTTTTTCCAAGTTTTAGTTAATATTTGGCAAACATTTTCTCCTGAAAAATATATGGGCTTAATAATTTTATATAAATTATATTAGTTTTGGTGCAAAATGGTAACTTTTGGAAGAAGTTTAGTCAAAAGTACAAGTTTTTCAAAATTTTCAGTATGCAATGTGGTACGAAAAGCATAGTTCAGGAAAATTATTTTAATAAGTTATTTATTATAACAATGAATTTCAAATTTCCCTGACTTAAGTCTCTGCATTTCAAATTTCCCCAACTTTTCTAGGTTTTCTAGACTAGTAGATAACATGCTAAAAATCATCAACGGGACAAATTACAATATATATTTTATATGACAGAGTTTAACATTCAATGTCCTTGATTTTAAAGTTTATATTAAAGTCTACCGTGCACACCTACAGATTTCTGAGGGACCCGATTCTGTTATCTAGAGAGCTACGTTATTGGAACATAGATTGGTAAAAAGGAAATGGCAAATGTTCAGAAGCAACGGAATTTAAACCCAGACTTTCTGCATGGCATGCAAATGTGTAACTTCTTTGCCACCATATGACTCATCAGGACAGAACTAAGGTAGTCCTGGGGTCTGGGCAGGAAGATTATTTTAGCACCTTTTTGCATGTCCCAATCTTAGGTTTTGAAAAATAAAAACACCCCTTGCTCTTCAGTTTTTAGGGGTGGGGGACCCTGGAAGGACAGGTTGCCCAGTTAGCCTGGGACATAATCTAGTACTGCATCTCACCAGATTGAATTCCAAAAGAAATCTCATTTACAGTCCTTGTATGTGAAAATGGACACACGCACAAGCATGGGTGCCCATACAGGTACTTCTGGGAGGAGGGGCTGAGAAATATTATTACCTCCTTCTCAAAGCTGTCGAGAATTTTAGTGAATGTACAAGATACCAAAACGCTACAAAAATAATTGATACTGCTTGACAATTAGTAATGAGCTAAAAAGTACCTTATTTTAAAATGTGACTGTAAAACTTTTGAAAGTAAATGCATAGCAGGTTCGGGCGAATCAAATTTTTAAATGGCTAGGGAGAGGGGGGGCTTGAGCCCCCTATATATGCACTCATGTGCACAAATAGAATATAGAAAAAATCACAATACAATTGGTTACCTGAGATTTTTCCATAGTAGGCGATGAGATGTTCCTGTCAGTTTGTCGGCAGCAAGACGATGCATACTGAGAGGGAGAATATGATAAGGGATGAGAAGCTCTGGGTGAAAAAACAGGGGAAGAAGTGTATGCACGATCACAATCTCTATGGTTACTACTGTGCAGCACAGATTCTAGAGGACAATTAATAAAAAATCAGTGAAATGCCATTAAATAATATGCTATATTATTAATCATGTTTATAAATTACATCAATTAACTTTAGATAAATAAGGTTGGGCCTAAAGGTAAATTGTTTTAAACTTAAACGTTAAGATTCTATAGTTTGCATGTTTTTTAATGCAAGTAGAGTTAAGATCATACTCTGCAAAGACTCGGCATTTTGAGGAATCTTAACTTGTGTTGTCCATGGTAGTGTTTCTCAACAGCTGTGCACCCTAGCATTGATTATACTGGGCTATGAGGTATTTTCTTGGAATTTGTCATTTTAGTTTTTTTAAGCATTTTTCATAAATAAATATTTTCAGTAAACATTTAAACATTATTTAAACATATTAAACTTTTTGGTTTCAAAATTAAATAAAAACATACTTAATTATAATGAATTTAATTTCCGTTTATATTATGTTATAGCCAAACTAAGTACATAGTACTTTCTTAGTTTTTTAAATTGAAAAAATTGTAGAAAATACTACTAAAGTATATAATGTCGAAAACAAATCTAATGAATTATATTTATTATATTATACTAATGACTTCCGAACAGTGCCGGTTTAAGAGATTTATGGGCTCTACGCTGAAAAAATAGAATGGGCCCCCTTAAGAATATGACCCTCGTTGTATTCAATTAATAAATCACCTTTTTTTAAGTTTATTATCTTTAATATTCAGGTTTAGCAGTAATAAAACTTTCTCAGACATTTGTAAAAAATAAGGATTAGAATAATGTTTAAAATATGGTAACTAACTTTAAATTTTAATAACTAACCCACATGGTTCTGACTTTATGACTGTCGAGTCGCCTCGTTATATTCGATACGAATTTCCCTACTTAGAATCTACGTAGACTACAAAATCGCCGTCGTTATATACGATGTCGTTATAACCGATACATTTAGTATGGAGTAGAATAACAAACCAAACTTCTTGTAAAAATTCCGTCGTTATATGCGATTGGTCGTTATAAACGATTTTCACTGTATTTAGGTTTTATGGCACAAGGACAAGATTATGTCATGCCAGAACCTGCAATTTTCCGAGAAATCCAAGCTTCCATTGTTCAGGAAATTAAGTCCCATACTAGGGGTCAATCGGATAAAATCGAAGGAACTGAATTTTACCAGGAGTCATGCCTGGATTTTTTGTATGGTTAACAATATCATTAACATATATAACAATATCATTAACATTATCATTATACTATCACAGGGTACTAATTACATACTGTGAATAATGATTTGATAATTAGTATGTGTTACACACATTACCTGATAATTTTTGACTAGATTTTGTTCTCTGCTTTGATGTTAAGGAGAGAGAGGAATAAAAGGAGTCTTCATCGTACTCTTCATCAAAGAACCTGTAGTTGTCTAAGTACTCTTGTGAAGAGGAATCTTGATGACTCATTCCCTCATCATCGGCAAAATCGTCATCATCCTCTTCCCTTGGTCCATCTGAATCCTCATCACTTTGAGAGAAAGAATCCTTGTCATCACTCATTATATCAGCCAGCTTACAACCTACAAGTGGTGAAGTATAACATTAAAACCTTGAATGACAAAGAACAAACATCTGAGAAATACCTCTGCAAGCCTATCATAGCAGATGCACAAGATTAAGTTAGCAGTTTGGCATGCTAAATCATGCAGAATTTGAGCAATTTGCTTAGCTTTTAATCTCACCAAACCTGGTAAAAGTAATTTATATACAAGTGTAAGATCAAAGTCACTTAAATATAGTTAACCTTTGTTGGGGCAGGTTTGGCATTGACAAAATTGGATATATATAGGGTATTCTGTAGCCCAATTTTAGTTCTGGTATATTTTTAGTCACTTTTGTTTATCTTCTGACATATTATATTTGTTTATGTTTTATGGTGCAAGACTAAGCGATCACATATGCATCATAGAGCTTTGGGGGATATTCCGCCGCGTCTGTTTTTAAAAAACACTTAACGTTTCACTCCGTGATATGTGGAGCATCCCCAGAAGAAATATTCGACCAAGTTTTCCTCTGCAAAATGCAAGACTTTTACTTGGTTGTTCGGTAAAAAATGAGTGATTAAAAAAACAATATGGATGAACAATTGGTCTCAAGGATATCGGTAAGAGAGTCCCTCCCGCCAAGATTGTATGGGCTACCTAAGATACATAAAGAAGGCGTTTCTTTGAGACCTATTTTTAGCGCCATTGATTCACCAACATACAACCTGGCAAAATTTCTATGTCGGAAACTTGGCTCACTAGGTATGTGATTCAGGCCATTTTATTGAACTTTTGGACAATCTCATCCTTGCGCCCACTGATTTGCTAGTCAGTTTTGATGTGGTTTCTCTTTTTACACAAGTACCCGTCACGGACACTATTGCCCTATTGGAAGAAATGTTTCTCTCGGATTTGGTCCGCCTTTTGACCTTTGTCTCACTTCCGGCTATTTCGTTTATGATAATAACTTTTATAAACAAACTGATGGTGTGACAATGGGTGACCCACTTAGCCTGGTTATTGCAAACTTTTACATGGAACATTTTGAAGACAGGGCCTTAGCGTCGGCGAAACACAAACCAAAATTATGGCGTAGATATGTCGATGACACAAAGGTGGTGTGGCCTCATGGTGAAGTGGAATTATAAGAATTCTTACAACATCTTAACAGCATACATAACAACATTCAGTTTACCATGGAGGTTGAAATGCAAAATAAAATTCCCTTCCTTGATGTTCTTGTTACTAGAAAGGATGATGGGGCTCTTACCACATCTGTGTATCATAAGCCTATCCATACCAATAGATATTTAAATGCTAGCTCCCATCATTACCCTGAGCAAAAACAATCCGTTTTAAACACCCTTGTACATCGTGCTTGTAAGGTTTGTGATGCAATCTGAAGTCTGAGTTACCTTTTCTATCCAAACCATTTCTCATGAACGGCTACTCTAAAAGAGCTATCAATCAGGCCATGAAAAAACAAAATGGCGCCACTTTTACTACCTTGGAACCAGCGGTATCCAATAAAACTGAATTTAAATTTGTGGCTTTTTTGCCCTATGTTAAAAATACTACAGACAAAATTGGACTTATTTTGGCCAAACAGGGTATCAGACCTGTCTTTCGTTCCACCAACAAACTCCGTTATATTTCAATAAATCCAAAACAATCCAGAGATCCCCTTAAAATATCCGATGTTTATAAAATTCCCTGTCAGTGCAGTAAAAGTTACGTAGGACAAACTGGTCGTTCAATTTGCACTCGACTTAAGGAACATGAACACCATGTTCACTTGCAACAACCTAACAAGTCAGCGGTCGCTCAACACGCCATTGATTATAAACATCAAATTCTTTTTCACGACACTTCGGTTATCGCAAAAACTAGATCATTGTGGCCATGCTTATATATGGAAGTCTTGGCCATTAAAAACTGTCCTAATAATTCCAATAGAGAAGACTCTGTTAATGTTCCATCAATTTGGAATTCTTGCCTAAAAATTCGAGCCTCTTTCAGTCAATTTAAACTCGCCATCCTCTGGGTCAATGAGAGACAACCTTCATCCAACAACCAATGAATCAGCCAATCAGGGGATAACCAGAGAAATAGTACTATAAATATGTCTCATATACATATATATATATTTTTTAAATCATTAATTTTTTGCCGAGCAACCAAGTGAAAGTCTTGCATTTTTACAGAGGGAAACTTGGTCGGCTGTTTCTTCTGGGGATGCCCCGCATAGCACGGAGTGAAACGTTAAGTGTTTTTAATAAACAGACGCGGCGGAACATCACAAAAAGCTCTATAATGTATATTAATAGACGCCGTGAAAGCCTTCGTGAATGTATTTGTAAAGTCTTCATGAATGTTTGTAAACTCTTCATGAATGTATTTGTAAAGTCTCATAAATGTATTTGTAAAGTCTTCATGAATGTATTTGTAAGCAATCATACTATGTCAGGACATGCAGTTTTCCAAGGAATTCGAATATGTTTTGCTTAAGGAATTGAATCTCCAACTGTGGATTTATAGACAAAAATTGGCAAGCAAAACTGGTTAATTGGAATCAAATCTTAATTGTTCACATGGTAGCCCAAAATGTTACCACTGCCCAGGAGAGGAGGGGGTCACACACACACTGTTCTAAACAAGCAGCATCTTAAAGTGAGAATATAAATGGAATCTCGAACAGTATCTATAGAACCATTTTTGAAGCACAAGTTCACTACCTTAAAATTATGATTTCCCCATTGTATCTCAGTTTAGATCTTACTTCTCCTCATAACAATGATAGCCAAATGCTATTAAAAAAAAAAGTCTCATAAAAGGTTTAATAAATTTTCAGTAATGGTAATTAAGCAAAATTTTGTTGATAATTATTGTAACTGACTCTAGGTGGCCTAATTTGGTTTAGAGCCTTAGTAGTCCAATTACATATACACCAAGTAAAGCAACTGGAAATTACATTAGATAGTTGACTTATGGTTTGATTTATATATTGTTTCAAATTGAAGTGGTGATTCTATTAACATTCACAAACCTGAAAGTTTGGCCTGCTCCAAGAGATAATGCTGTAAAGGCAATAAGTAGGTATGATTGTCTGTCTGGCAATCCCATGGAGATGGGTAGTCAATGTTGCTGTACAGCGGAACAGGTGCTTCATTTTGGTTAATGCAAGTCTCGTTTTTGACATAACCAGAATTATAATCTCTATACCGAGATGTCAAGGTAACATCAGGTGGGTCTCTATTATTGTAGAGCGGTTCACGATCATGATGTGGTCGCTTCGGTACATTTCGGAGTAATCGTGGACTCAAAATGGCAAGCTCTGAGACACATTTGTGTTGACTATCTAATGTTCCTCTCTGCTGGGACAGCATATGTCCATCTAAATCACGTAGCGATAAATCAAGAGAATGCGGCGATAAGTCACTCGAAGTTCGGCCATGTCGTGGAGTTGGATATTCGGCAGACAGCATGATCCCACCATCACTACTTCCCATCAAGCGTGAACTTTCAAGAGATATATGATGACTGGATCCCATGCTATCCATTGGAGTACTTTTTCTCAGCCACTGCCTTCGACTTGATAAAGGAGTGCATACACTTTCAGGAAAATAACCGACACTGTTATCAAGATAAAATGGCGCAGCATTGGCATACAACTCTCTTTGCGTAGGTGGGTAATCTTCCAGGTGGTGTTTACGGTGGGTTTGGGGTGTGGACTTTCCAACACTAGCACTGATGGTGGTGTTGCTTCGATTTCGGATTCGACTCGGAATCCAAAACTGAGATCCAGATCTCGTTTCCATGGAAGAGTCCATACTATATTGGCGGGGGGTCACAACAGGGGGTGCTCTTTGGGGTTCGAACGAGTGTTGCCTTACGGGCCCTAAATCTCGGAATACTGGTTTCACAGAGGGATGATGTGACGCATAGGACACCCCGTTGAACTCAATACTTGGAGCAACGGCCTTGAAGGAACGTTGGCTGTAGTGACCATGTGTTTCTTTCAGCATGCTACGCGTTGGTGAATGGGTTGAGCCAATACTTTCTGTGGAACAGGATTCGAGTTTCCTATGAAATAAATGAATTAACATTTAAGGAATTGATTTTTTTAAAACTTTCTTACTTGCTATGGACATGAATCGGTCAAATTACCACACCAATTTAATTTCAATGTAAGTTCAGAACTTTCAAACTTTCTGTAGTCATGCCAAAGAACGCAAAAACAATTAACAATTTCCACAAAATAATAAATTGTCCTAAAAATTTTAAGAAATATTTACCTTTGACTAATGTAATTGGCTCCATCGAGCGAACTGTGGCTTTGAGAGACCGAACTGGAGTCGCTCGATCTTCCTGAATCATGAGAGCGAACAGTTTGAGTATTAGCATACCCTGGCAGTGAACCTTCTGTCTTCTGGAAGAAATGCTGGTGGCTGCTCGGTGCACTCTGGCTCATGGAATCCATGTTTATCACGCAGTCAGGAGGATAGATAGGCGAAGTTGGTGTTAAGCTCGGTTGTTTGTGATAGCGAGATTCCCTTTTATGATGACGATAGTGCTGTTATTAGAAAAAATTCTTTATTACAAAAAAAATAAATAGATAAATAAATTGTTGTGATAAATCTTTCTTATTATAAGATTCTAAATAAGGTAAGTTGTGAAATATTACAAACACAAGTCATAATATTTTTTAAAAAAATTATCGTGACACATTGCTGATTATACTATTCGTGGAAAAATAATTGTTCAATGCTGGAAAAATTACCCATTACATCAAAGATTTCTTAACTCGGTGAAAAAGGAGATGGAACTGTTAAGACACAACACCATTTTTTTTTAAAGAAAAACAAATATAAAAAACCCATAAGATACATGTTTTAAGCCTCAAAAAGTTTTTTTTTTTTCAACCCTCCCATAAACCATATCCACAGCATACTGATTGAAAATATTTCTTTAAAAATTGCTTACTTATTTGTTGCATTTCAAGTCACGTAACAAGTAATTTTGAAAACTATCAAGAATTTGTACATTTTAGGACACAAGACTGCAACATGGGTTACTTGAAGTGGGACCAATGACTAAACATTACCTCCAAACCAGGATAAACTTACACACAAGATAATATATATAGCGAGTTGAACCAAGCCCAGTGAAGAGTCTAAAGATGACGATCATAGCCATTAAGTAGTGCACCAACGGCTTAACACAGCCTCTGAACCACGATGTTTGTAAATAGATTTGCTGCAATTCGAATGCAGTCTAAGAAGCTCAAAGGTAATGGTCATAGTCAATTGACCACCGGGTTAATCAATCGAGTTTGATGGTATTTAGAAAGAAGAAACGTTGTGTTGTAGTAAACAAGGTACAATAAAATTTTGCTTCATGGATACTCCTAAGGCACGTTCATATAAAAATTCATAAAACTCATTTACAATATAGTTAGGACCCCTGCTTAGCAGTCAATCCTGAACTACAGACGTAGACATTGTTTTCATTATTCATTCCATTAGACTAGAACCCATATACAGATATAATGCATTTGAACATAGGCCATTCTCAATTATGTTTCTAACAATCAACAACTAAAAAGAGAAATAAGAGCTAAAGAAAATTGATCCCCTCCCGTTAACAAAGGGTGGTAATTGACTAAAATTCGCTGATTTCAAAGAACGCTTAATAAAAGCCTTGATGTTATTATGGAAAATGTGGACTAATGCCCTACAGGCAGTGTAAATAACAATTAAAATTACAAGGTTAGAAATTCGTATTGACTTTTGAGAATTTGACGTTATATAGCTTTTGTTATAGTCAAGTACACAGAGTTCAAACGGTCACTCTTCTTTTGAAATAGCTAGCATGTCAAAGTTGAGCTGATCTGATGTGCAAAACCAACCAAAAATAATAAACATTTTTTTTTTCATGGTAAATGGTTTTTAATATTTAACATTTCATTTTAAATTTACTAGCTTTATTCAACAAATATTTATGTCTGTTACTTTTAAATTTATGTTATGTGCTTAAAAATATGTGTGTTTCAAAATTATGATTTTAAATAATTGAAATGTAATATCCCAGCTATTTCGGAATGACTCCCCTCTTTTATGGCCAAATTTTTCTGTCAGACAAATGTCCACTAATGAGGGGTTTTGCTGCATTGAATGAATGAATGAATGAATGAGAGAGGAAGGAAGGAAGGAAGGAAGGGTGTGCACGTGTAGGTTAAAAGCATAACAATTTGGTACAAAATTGGGCCAGTGGAAATATATGCATTGTAGACATATTTTGTGCAAGAGGAATTTGTATTATAAATGTTGTCAAACCCAGCTCAATGAACCTGGAGCTCATGACATTAATCAATGAGCTACTTGGGCACTTATAAATGTTCAATGAAGTATTGAATAATGGTGCAAATTAAAAAACTTAATAGAGCATGGCAGGCACAACGTATTTAACTAAGAACATAATGGCTTAAAACACAAATTTAAAACACTTAATTCACTAATGTAAAATCTGTGTGATATACAATATCATCAAAATTATTCAATGAACACAAAATGCAAAGTTTGAGAAGTAGAAAGTCGGGGTTAAGAGAAAGAGAGAGAGAGAGAGCTTAAATGATTTAAGATGGATAAACGATCTTACCTTACGATGTTCGAAAGGAGAGGTTGGTGGACTGGTTTGTGTTGCCGCACAAGATTGAAGTTTCCCGGAATTCAATATATTTCTGCTCTGTAGGGAAAAAAATTATAAATGTGATAATGAAGTGCTTTTCATTTTTAATATTTTGTATTCTAATAAAGGTAAGGAATTAGGAAGCAATGCATGTTCTTTACTAATTAATTACACAATACTGACATTAACAGAGCCCCAAACGTTTTTAATTATTTTCTATATATTAATTCAATATTTTATATATTCCATGCTACATATAATTATAAATATGTAAGCAACGATTAAAAAAGTATTAACAATTCTTGTTAACTTGCATCCTTTATGCTTCTTAATGTGTGTTGATATTTATATAAATATCTCAAAGAACAGAGTTTTCCGAACTTTTCAGAAACAAAGCCTACATTTTAGAACAACAAAAGTCCTTGTCCCATCTAACTTTTAATAGACATAAGGAAAGAAGGGAGTATTTTTTTATTTAATAAAGTTTTATTAATGTATATAATACTATATATGTACATAACTTTAAATAATTAC
>QLNU02003225.1:55517104-55543251 GCA_006491805.2 Dysdera silvatica | reverse complement strand
GACTGCTTAATTAGTCATTTAAGCCGCTTCTCATGTGAAATTGTAACTGTTTTACAAAAATTTAGTATTTATGAAAATTTATTGCTTACTTGTCTATATGATCGTTCTGAAGATAGTAAACAAGCTAAATGTTTAAGATTTTTAGTTGAACAAATTAAATTAACAGGTGTATGTACCAGCCCTGATGTTCTCCAGACACGATCGTATTAGCTTATTCCTTGTTTTTAACTCATTCAGGAGCATATTCCAAATTGAGAAGTTTAAATATTTTATGTTTGCCTCATGTAGGCTATTTAAAACGATTGTCTGCACATTTAGGAACAGAAAGATCTGGATTACGACCCTCACATGTTACGTATTTAAATCATAAAACACCCCTTCCAAAAGAGCATGAAAATATCGTTATTTTATTTATTGATGAAATTTATATAAATTCATGCTTTCCTTATAACAACTGTGCAACAACTGTGCAGGCATATATGATTAATTCTGTGCTTTCAAAATCTAGAGATGTTGTTACATTATATCCCATAAAAAATTTAACTGGTAATGAGTTACACAACATGACGTTAGAAGTTTTGAAGGTGTTAATGTCCCCAGGATTTGTTGTACTCGCTATAATATCTGTTAATAATCGAGTCAATGTCAAAATGTTTGAAATGTCAGGAAATGGATCATTCAAATGTAGTATTCCAAATCCATTTGGTGCAGAAAAGTAAGTGTTTTTAATGATTCTGTCCAACTTTTTAAAAACATACATAATAATTGGTTTAACCAACAGGATACCTGTCAATCATTCTATTTTCCATCATTTAATGATAATACCAAAACTTTATGGGCCAGTGTTAATGATCTTAAGCAAATATACTTAAATGAAGTTAGTAAAATAACAAAAATTGCCCCTACATTATCTAAAAAATTTTTTTTCAGAGTTCTGTAGATAGACAGAAAGTTTCATTGGTGTCCAAATTATTTAATGATAAAAACAAAATTGCTTTTTATGTTTCGACACCAACTGATGGGAGATCCTTCGAAGGAACAATAGAATTTCTGGATATAATTATACGCTGGTGGAAAATAGTAAATGTAAAACATCCGCACAAGGGGAGAAATTTGCGAGACCCTTTTTGTGATCCTATAGTAAATTCTAATCATGATAGTTTAACGTTCTTGGATAAATTTGTTACTTAGTTAGAAAACTGGAATTATGCTGCCTAATTCTTCAAACTCTATGCAACGTTTTGGGAAATTGTCTAGAGAAACCAGTCAAGCTTTAATTCATACGTCTAAGTCAATGTTAAAATTATATAATTACCTGTTTGAAAAATTAAATGTTAAATATATTCTTCTGGGAAAATTCCAAACTGACAATTTCGAAGGAAGATTTAGAAAATGTAAGCAGATGGCAGGAGGGAATTATAATGTGTCTGTTAGGCAGTTACTTGAATCAGAAAAGAAATTGAAACTATTATCTTTGATAAAATTTCATTCATCTAGTTCAGATGCATCTATTTTGAAAATTTATTCTTTTGTCTTGTGCTGAAAGCACAGTTACCAAAAGAGTAGGTTTGAATATTTGTGAAACATTTAAAAGTGTTTTCGATGATTATAATGAGAGAGAAAACATTCTCAGCAATGTCAAAATGGTTTAATTTTTATAAGTGGTTATGCAGCTTTCTATGTGTCCAAATTTTTGAGCTGCCAAGAATGGCGGCTTTATTTGTCACTAGACAAATCTTTGGAAATTGATTTTGAGAAATTACAGGCATACAAACTTTTAGCTGAAAGTACTTTAGGTGGACTTACATGGCCAACGGATTTTATTGTAGAACTCTCAATAATTATTTACAATATATTTTAGAAATTAATTTCTGACGAATATGAAAACGAGTTCTTGCAACGCAGAAATCAAAGAAATTCATTAAAAGAATTACGTTTGCATAAATGGGAAAATGAATCACTGTATTGGAAGAACTTGTGTAGTTACAAAATGTACATGCGTAAACTAGCAGGAAAAAAAATTCTTACTATATTTTCAAATGTATTTTTAAATAATTATTGTAAAGTAAAAAATGACTCTGTACCTGCAAAATATAGTAAAAAAAGAAAGCGCTCAACATTTATAGCTGCTGCTCATGTTGAAAGCACTGAATAGAAATAAACAGAAATTTGGTTTCCATAAAAACATGATTTTTAGTTTATTCATTAAATTTTTCTTTACTAATTTTACTATTTAGAGATTTGAAAATATGTGTCTAAAAGTTCCTTCAATAAAAACAAGCTAATAATGTGTGTTTATTCCTATTTCCACCAAGATTATAAATTTTTGTTTATATATTTTTTTACGGAACCATTTGTTTAAATTATTACTATATGAATTTGTTTTGTGATCATTCTATGCTTATTCCTAAAAGCATAATTGTATATTTGACCAATAAAAACGTTTTATTGTATGTTGTTTATTTACAATCTAACAGTATGAAGATGTTCAAGTGAATATTTTAAAACCTATACAAAAATACCAAAATAACATGCAGAAATAAAATGAGATTTTCAATGAAATTAGTTTACATTTTTTTTTTTTTCCAAAAGTTCGTAATTTACTTTATATTATTACTTGCTTTTTCCTAATGCGGTTTATGATGTTAAAAACATGTACTGTTTTTAAAATAAAAATTACTTTACTTGTATTAATACAAATGCAGTCAAACATTTATCAATTTGTGAAAATTAAATATGTAGACGAAAATATATTCAAAAGTTTCGAACCGCTGATAAATAAGCACACGGTCCCGTAGTAAAAACAGCACCACGGTTGTAAAACTCGTTTTAGCAGTTGCGGGCCCGAAAGGTATTGAGAAGGCCACGGTTTTATGGGTCCTACGCTGAAAAAATAAAATAGGCCCCTAAAGAATATGACCCTCGTGATATTCAATTAATAAATCACTTTTTAAGTTCACTATCTTTAATATTCAGGTTTAGCAGTAATAAAAATTTCTCAGACATTTGTAAATAAACAAGATTAAAATAACGCTTAAATTTTGATAACTAACCCACATTGTTCCGACTTATGACTGTCAAGTCACGTCGTTATATCCGATACGAATTTCCCTAGTTAGAATCTACATAGACTACAAAATCTTCGTCGTTATATACAATTTCGTTATAACCGATATATTTACAATGGAATAGAGTAGAATGGTAAACCAAACTTCTTGTAAAAATTCTGTCGTCATGTTATGCAATTGGTCGTTATAAAGGATTTTCATTGTATATATACAATGCTACGTTGCATATACAGTGGCAGGTCTAGAGAAAATACCACTCAACAGTAGCGGATTAAGAGCGGTGCGACCGGTGCCGTCGCACTGGGTATCCAAAGGGGCGGCAAAATGGCCCAACAACCTCTAAGTGCAGACAAGGCCAAATCCAATTGGATCATCTAAGCGCTTATTCTTAAGTTTCAATAAATCAAACTGATAATTTAAAATAATTATTATTCAGCGTGGGAGGAGGGGGCTCCATATGACCTAAATCCGTCTTTGAATACTCCTACAATGATATAACAAATTACAGACTTGTACAAAGGAATTTATTTTTTAAGTTTACTGATGCAAGGTTCAACTCTCGGCAGTTTCGGTTGTGTGTAAATGCACCGTGGTTCAGAGGTTATGTTAAACCGTCAATTCCATCCCAACAGACCGATACCTCAGTTACGAGCCGTTAAATGTACAAACACACATACCTTACCATGTATAATGAAGGCTTATAACACCTTCGTTTCGAAAATTTCGCTTGGAATTCCTCCCATATATTCTCCTCTTCATATGTGGAATTTATTTTGCATGCCATGATTATAAAAGAGTTTACGTAAAACTCGAAGATGTGATCCAATGCACAATAGACCTCCGTTTTACCACTACGCTGGTTACCACTGGTTTCAGAAGATCTTTCATGGCGTAAAAAACATTCCTGAGAATGGAACCCCAATTATTTACATCGGAACGAAGGTTTACTTTACGATCGTTGGTGCAAAACGTCACAAGTCGCAAAAGGATCGCATACCATATTGTTTTCCAAACTCGGACCTCTATTATGTTAATACCTCTGAGAGCCGTATTACCGGGTGTTACAGAGTGTTAAACTAGCGTAGTTTCATCGCGACCACAATTTCGCTTATTTTACGAATTGTTCAGCAAATTACAATGTTATAACATACGAAACAAAATCATTATGTGCGACGTTTTACTTAAAGAATATTCGTTCAGAGAAACACCAATATACAGAGACGGATTTACGTTTTCGCTGCCTATAGGCTCCGACATATTCTGCCGCCTGTAGGCTGGGATATTTTGCCACCTAAACTTATCAAATGCAACTAGAAGTATAACACAAATTTTGTCGCTTTTGTCAAATTCTTTTCACAAGTAATTGAGAATTTGGCACCTTTTCAGCCTCTCTATTTCTAAGGGTTGATTGATTGTTTGGCTTTTTTATGGCGCAAGAGCATCTGGGCTATACTGCGCCTTTATTTCTAAGGGCGGCGCCTATAGCAGCTCTTCCTTTGACAATGTTTCTAAACGTAAGAAACTAGGAACATAACAATTCAAAATTAATAATTCAAGTGGTCGCCAAAAAATTCAGCCCCACCTATGCAAACTGAATTCGAAAATTTGCCGCCGAAGGCTCCAGCCCACTTAGCCCATTGGTAAATCCGCCACTGTAGTTATCACGACTAAGATCAGCTTGCACACGGTGAACAGAGTTGAGTGACTGCTAACAGATGGAGTTCATCACATCAGATGCCATCATAATTCAACGGATCTATCCTCACGATTTTTTTTTTTTTTATCAACTGCTGGTGACCTTTGCGCGACTGGGTCGTGGTGATAACAAGGACCATGAATTTGCGGTCGCTCCATAAACCTCAAGTTTGGCCGTTGTTATCTTTCTGCAAATCTAAGAGGAAAATACAGTTGTGTGCTATATGTTGATATAAATCAGCATGTGAAGAGATGTGGCGCAATTAATAGCAGAAAAGGGAGTGAATAGCAACACAATGATTTAAAAAAATACATATTTTTGCTTTTCCTTCTTTATATTCAACTTCAGATTATACAGAGGAAAAGAGTTTCCTTGTTGGAATGGTTCCTCACAGAGCTACAGTATATGCCCACAGACATTCCTCTTGTCATAAACAATCCATGTCATAAACAATCCACTCTAATCACAGAAGAAGAGAGAGAGAGGAAACGAAGTGGACCAGAACTGGTGATGACCAGACGAGCCAGATTGTATCGTCCTGAGATAGTGAAGTTTTATGATCTAGGCACACAGGGGTCACTTACAACGTGGCAGATGGTTTAACGCCATCTGCGAATTACGGACACTTTAACAAGTATGCTTTATCTACAGCTGAATCTAGATCCTTGCTGCAGGTGCGCAAGATTGGATTAAACTTTATGTCATGAAAGAAGTGCCAACTTCCGTAATGAGATCTGAAATTATGAGGACAGATGTCACCAACGCATGTCATATTCACAATAATAGGGAGGGAAATGCGAAACGCCACAGCAAAACTGCACAATTGGTGACGTCGATTTTTAAGGATAAGGTTGTTATCCAGTTATACAATTACATGAAGAATTCTGCTGTCAACATAAAGACAATACCGTGTGTGTGTGTGACGAAGTTACTACACTTCCGCAAATAAAACCTCTGCATCGAGGTGTAATTATATCACCAATTTGTCCATCGCCGTTTTTGTAATCAACCCTCGATATGTTTCATGGCTAACCTTCAGCTTACGGGTGGGACGACGTATATCCCAGCAGATTTATCTCCCAAAAGAACGGGGCTGGGATAAGCCTTGTTCCAGAGATTCTCCACCACCTCCTTTCCTATTCTTTGGAAATCAATAGTCAGTTTAGTAGGACAAATAGCGATCGCGGATTGTAATGCAAAGGGGGACGAAATAAAGAAGGCCTATTGTACAAACAGGACCTTTTCCCTCTCTGCCACTTTTTCACTACTTTGTACGAAAGTTAAGCATCTGCTATTAGATTATGAATAAGTTTCTAATCTTGCACTAACATACAATACATGCACAATAAAGTTATTTGGAGCTATTTGTGCTTAAGAACAGCTGAACATCCCCCCTGAACCCATGTAGCACCGCTTTCAGATGCCACTTGGGTTGATTTGTACGGGGGGAGGGGGGGGGAAGAAGCGATATTTTCCCGTATGGAACGACAAATTTTTGTTTTCCAGCTCCGTAAACTAAAGGTTAAGTTTCATGGGTAAAGTCACAATAAGTCGTGGGTAAGTTCCATGCGACTCTTTAGTGCAACTATGGCATGCAAAAATACAAATAACCAAAACGCGGTAAGTGATAAGAACAATAAAATCCACGATATACAAATAGAAAAATAAAAAAAAGCGGGAACTTTAACCAAACCGTGCAGATTTTGTTTTCTTCGCTCTGCCCTTTCCTCCAATCCGCGACGACTAATCTACTGTCCAACGCCCAAGTGTTGAGCTCTGGCAAACTGTCAACGAAACATGCCCGTATCCAGAGCAGTGGCGCAACCAGAATATTCTCAAGGGGGGGGGCAGTTGTGTAAGAAATTTTTGGTGGGAAAAAATGGTCAGAGACCACCTTACTTACGGTTGTCTTTTTGTGTACATTTATTATAATTATATTCATGCCATGGTTTAAGCTGGCTCGAAACATGCTGTCGCAAAAATGCTAAAATGGGAAAATAATTTGTAGCAAAATGCTAAAAAATATTAGTTGCTTTCGTTGCTCGAAAAATCGTATCAATGAAATTATTTATATCAACGATGCTTAACAGGTGCTGTTAAGAATTTTGAAGAGGAAACAAAAAGGAACAAGAAAAGATCGCTGAAGTGCAAAACGGATATTCTGGAATCGGGGAATCCTGTTTTCAGAGAATAAACTGTGGTTAAAAATGCCTGTCGCATTTTCGCGATGGGCAATAAATTTTTCTTCGCATTTTGCGAAAAATGCGACTGCAGCTTAAACCCTGATTCATGATCGTATCGGGGGCGGGGGGGTCTAAGGTAGCGGTCCCTCCCGAAATTAAATTTTTAATGGGACTTGGCTACGGCCTTGCATGCTGTGATTGTATCGATACATGCTGTAAAAATTTTTGAACAACCTCCGAAATTAAATCCTGGCTACGGTCTTGATTATATTACTACCAATTGTACAGTGCAGGATAAATAATTAGAAGTAGTAGTAGATTATGTTTATACAATTTTACAATGGCCAGCCCTTGTTTTCCACAAAAAATCACTGTTTTAGTAATAGGTTTAAGAATAACCCTATTCTGCAGAACCTTGCCTCCGTCCATTGCTTACTTCACAGAAGCCTCCCTTTCCTTCCATGATCCTTAAAAACTCATCGGCTTTGAGAACTGATTTTATAGGATAGAGAAAGATTTTATGCTGTCTGAACTTCTCCAAGGCCTTCTTCAAATTATTAAATTCTTTTGAAACAAGTTGATGTGTGGCTTGTGTCGATCTTAAACCGACTTCATGGGGTGAAAAGAGAACATAAAATTTGTGATACGTCTTCTACCTTTGAGTAAGCTAGCCAGTTATGCTTACCAAGACAAGATAAGCAGAACTTCCGACTGTGATGAGGCTTTGCTTGACTCAATAGTGACAGTAGTGGGAAAATTTTAATTGCATATGATTCACAGAAGTTTTTAAGCACTGTTATCCTATCTTCATCAGTGAGGTTAGATTTCTTGACATAATTAGAAATATCTGCAGTCAGAATTTCCATTTCAACTGTGTTTGATATTGTGTTTTGGTCTACCTTTGCGTCTTGTAAAGCGTTTGAAAAAAGCCTCAGGTCACTACTGTTGCTTGATCGAACAGCAGTCTCATCAGTGTTCAGGAAAATGTTGTTGGGAACGTCACTATTTTCAATTTTACTTTAAAAAAAAATAATAATAGTTTACCAGTATCTGTTGGCATACTAATTTTTCACTTTGTAAGCCGAAGGGAGGCTCCCGGGCCCCTACATGGTGCGCGCTCTGATTCAGTTGGGGATCTTAAAGAGATCGGTCTCCTCCGAAATTGAAGTTGCAATAGGACCGCAAAAATGCGTATATCTATTTACTTATCAAACATGTAAAAAGGGGGAAAAACTATCAAATCTTGAATAATTATCAAAATTTTGATCAAAAGATCTTGTTTTGTTAATATTAATACTCCCATTACTCTTTTCGATTTTCCCTGTATCTTGACCTTCCAAATTTTTTTCTGTGGATTGGAAGGGCTTCCAGACCCAACCAATGGCATAAGGTATGGCCAAATGCAAAGAAGACTACAATTCTATCTAAAGAATATTTTAATCATAGAATATTGACATGATACATGAACATAATTGCCATTCATGCACTGATCACAGAGCGTAGGAATGGCGTGGATGGCTTCACTGTAGAAACCTCTGGGTTGCTGACGGATCCAGTTTTTCACGGTATCTTGCATTTCCTCGTCACAGGTGAACCGCTGACCTTTCGGTGATTTTTTTAAGCGGCCGAAGATATGAGAGTCACGTGGAAAGATACTGAAACTGTACTGGGGATGCTCCAGGATTTCCCATCAAAATTTTTTCAGTACATGGAGGGATTTTTCTTGGCCACATGTGGCCTAGCGTCGTCCTGGAGCAGCAAATATCCCTTTCGAGAACTTACCGCTGTGCTTGTTTTTGACGGCCTGTTTACGCCTCAGCAACATCTTGCAGTACCGTTCAGCGTTAACTCTTTCACCCGATTCCAGTGGGTCGATGAGTAAAGGCACTTTTTCGTCGAAAAAAGAAAGTGAACACCATATTTCCGGCCTTCACGGCAGGATGAGCTTTTTCCAGATATGAAGAGCCAAGATGCCGCCATTTCACGCTCGTCTGTTTAAAGGCAGGGCCAAAATGATGACACCAAGTCTCATCACATGCCATAACTGAAGCATGCTCGCCTTCTGCGCCAAGGAATCGGATAACATTTACTTGGGCTGATCTGGAGGGATCCACAATGCACCCGACCGCGCAAAACGATTTTCCACAACTGATGAGAATCTCTTCGCTACAAAGGCAGAACTGCGAAAAACGCAGGGTAACCTTTCAGCAAACACGCCAACTAAATGCGGGTTACGTACAACGCGGCTACAGCAAAAGTTTCCTTTTCATCTGGGCACACCTTACAGTGTGAAATGGCAACACTCAGTGTTCACTATGTCTGTATAGTTTACGATGTATCATTCGTTTCCGCCAAAGGACAGTGGCGTCTGTTTAAAACGCGTCGAAACGTTTGCCCAAACATAAACTGTGTTTAATGACATTGTTACTAAATTTTAATGTACTTTATGTAGTGCTATGTCCATTTTATACTAGTTGAAGTGTGGTGGTGGGGGGATTTGCAGCCCTTGAAGCGCTAAGTGAGGCCTTTTGAATGGATCCAAATTTTGCAAACCAATCCTTTTACGTTTATTTATTTACTTTATTATTATTATTATTTGAAATGAACGTATTTAAAATACAAAAGATAAAAGAAGTATCAACGAAAGAATCCTCCTAAACTGACCGCCACAATGAAAGCATTAGTAAACCAGAATTTTGTATGTCCGATATCTACGATTTGCAGTGGTCTCCATCTTAAGAGACAGGAGTATATTAGAAAGCGAATATGAACATTTTTGCCGAAAACATTGAACAAGTCTCTACTAAAATAATAAGTACAGTTGACCATTTCGGTTAAACGAAGTTCGAATAATCGAGATTCTGCTATATATCTAATGTGGCGTAGGAACAGGGGGTTCAAGTCCCCCCCCCCACCACCACTGGGTAGCAAAATACATTGTTCCGTTTAACGCCAAATCATATGATCTGTTCAAAAAATATTTAAGCCCCCACCCCCATAATTTTTGAATTGCTACACTCCTGTATCTAATTAAAATTCCTTGAATGCGGCCTTCCAATATATAGAAGTTCCCCACCTTGTACTAGTTGCCCTACTCTATAAAAGACAGGCTGTCGCCTTTGAAGGGGACAATTCAAAGTGTAACTGCAAATGCCCTCTAACTGCATACTTATTGTACGTTCGCCCTCAGTTGGCGTGTGATACCGTTAGCAGACGGGTTAGTCCATTGCAGTTTAGGGAAGGGCGTCTTGCCGAAACTGGTTTTTCGCGCGGGAAAAACCAGTTCCTCCAAGACGGCCTTCCCTAAACTGCAATGGACTAACCCGTCTGCTAACGGTATCACGCGCCAACTGAGCGCTAATGCACAGTACTCGTCATCTGGATGGAAAGAAACACGACTACCATAATGCTTGTTGCTAATGGCTCTCCCTGAAATCCACACCCGCACGTACGTTCCATATAAATTTATAATATACACGGAGGAAAAGTGTGTGCGTGTGGGGGGGGGACCCTTCTCGAAAGTTCTTAAACTCCCAAAATTTGATACATAAATGGAATATGAGTCTGCGACTTCCATACAATTTAATTTAAAAAAGAAAAAAAAAAGTACGGCGCCATTCCCATGAAATTGGAAGGCAGCACTTTCCCAGATATTCCAACACAAAGAGTTCACCGATTTTATGACTCCGCAAAGCGTAATTTTTATCGGAAGTGGTTCTCGTTTTTATTGATTCTGGTCGGCAAGAGACTTCTAGAAGCGGATGCGCCCAACGAAAGAGCCTGAAACTGAATGCAACATTCCTGGAAGTGTATTTTTTTATTTACAAATTAAGTTTTAGGTTAAGCGTAATTTTAATTTAAGACTATGGCTCAGAAACCTCTCCGAGGATCAACTAAAAATTAGCTGTTTTTGGAGCCATCGTCGGGGTATGGACAGACAGACGGTATTATAGTGAAACCGCGCTTAACCGAAATGGCCTGCTGCGTACTTTCCTTTTTTTAGACACCAAGGGCGCAATCATGCCTTTGCGGGGCCCTAGGCCAGGCACATATTTGGGGCCCTAGGCCAGGCACATATTTAAGGCTCCTTGTCCTCACGAAAATTTGGAAATGCCCTCAGTAGAGAGCTGAGCCCATTTCGGAGGGACATTGCAGAATTGGTCCCATCGTAAGTTGGATAGGTAAATACAGTGTTACCTCTTGTAAGGGACGCTTCTAAATAACGGACAATTACTCTGGTCAGCAGTATATGTATATATCGACATATGTACCTCTGAAGAAGGGACACCTCTATTTAAGGGACAAAATATCTTGTCCCGTGGGTGTTCTTTATTATGAGGTAACACTTTAATAACAAATGCACAATGCTACTGCGCTGCAGTTTTCTTTTTACGTTTTAAGGAAAGATGTGGTAAAAGTAAAAAATTTATATATAAAAATGAAATAACATTTTTTTGGGGGGGTGGGGGCTAAAATTGCAGGGCCGAAGGCCCGGGCTTTGGACGCCTTTGCGGTGATCAGGCCTCGTACGCACCCGTTCAAATTTTTTGGTAAAAATGGTCATATTTATTTTATCCTGAGAAAGAAATCAACACACATGTTATTCAAGAACATAATAATAAAAACAGAATGTACAAGAGAAAAGTTGGGGTGGTGTTATTCTTCATGTTCACTCATTATGGCGGTTATGACTATATGGAACCTCGTGATGTGAAAGTGGAAATTTCGGGATCATTGACGATTTAATGACGTTTTGACAGACGGGTCATATCTACATAGTTTTCGCAAGGTGCCGCCACACAACTGATAAGTCTGTCGTGCGTCGCAGCTAACGCATAATTCGTAGTCCTTTTCTGTAAATTTCTTTCTCCAAATCGAAATGTCCCCCACCCCCAGTGGTTAGGTGTTAGAAGGTTTAATAGTTGCCACTGAAATAGTTCTATATTCAGTGCATCTGACGTGGGGGGAGGGTAGGGAGAGGGGGAGTAAACCAGTCCACAACCTCGTGACGTCATGTAACGAATTTCCGGATTTAGCGAGGATTTTTTTTTTAAATGTTAAAACATAGGGTGTCTGATAAAGAACGCAATTTTTAAGTACATAATAACATACAAATTTATTGATGAAATTAAGTAATTTGCATATTTACATATTTTTTTTTACACGATAGCGATGTTTTCCGCAGGACATTTTAATTTAACACGAGGACGCCCCGAGGGTTTTATATCCACAACCGAACCGGTTTTCTCAAATTTAGCAATCAATCTCATCACTATGGCCCGGATTTCTATGCACTTGCATGTTTTTGCATATTTCTGCATATTTCGCCTTTATGCTCATATTTTGAATATTTTTGCATATTTCTGCAAAATTTTCAGAAAACTTTCAAAAAGTGCGTATTTTTCCAATTCGCTTGTAATTTAATCAATTAGATTAATTCACTGTTTTTTTAAAGGGCCAAAGGTATTTAAATAAAAATAAAAAAGAATGTTACAGAATGTTTCCGTTGTAAATGATATGATATTAAAATTAGAAAAAATACTTTTATGCGTCTTCATATTTCTGTGGCGATATTTCTCAATATGCGTAATACTTGCCAAGTCAACACCAAGTGTAACATTTTACAGCCCAAGCCACAGGTGCGGGCAGGTATAAGCAAGGTAGGAACATAGTCCCCCCTCATATTTCGATTCTCTTTGAAAAAATTTGAAATTAAAAAGATGAGTAGAAAATTTCCAATTTTTAAGGCCTTTGCCCCCCCCCCCCCAGATTTCACCTTGCTGGCGCCCTTAGCCCAAACCAGTGCTTATGTTGCCATATTTTTTAAACGTATCTCCGTAAGTATTTCATATATTTTGTATCCATTAATTTTGTGCATAATCATATTCGAGGACGTAACAAAGTGATATTTTTTATGCATTTCAGTATATATGTTATGCAATAATTCCAAGAACACTTGCACTGTTTCAATAAATTGTTATTTTATACATTTCGAAACATCGCTTATGAGTAGGGTCCAAATTTCTATGCACTTGCATATTTTTGCATATTTCCATGCATGTAATAATTTGGAGAATATTTGCGTATTATTTGGGCTAAATTTTATGCATGAAAATCCGGGCCTTACTCATCACAGTCGACTTATTCGTTGCATTACGTTGACCAAACATTCCAAGAAGTTTGCGAACAGTCTCTGCGCAACATTCACCATATTTGTAATAAGTTTTCACTATGACAACACGCTGTTCCGCCGTGAAGCGCTCCATTCCTACCCGTACAGAAAACAGATGACGATCATGCTCTGTTCGGCGCTCAATTCCTACCCGTACAGAAAACAGATGACGATCATGCGCTGTTCGGCGCTCAATTCCTACCCTACAGAAAACAGACGACGATCAATTCCTACCCGTACAGAAAACAGATGACGATCATGCGCTGTTCGGCGCTCAATTCCTACCCCGTACAGAAAACAGACGACAATCATGGGCTGTTCGGCGCTCCATTCCTACCCGTACAGAAAACAGATGATTGTTCGCGCTGGACTACTAACCACAAAGACAACAGATGAAAATCGTATAACGTTCAGTGCTGCCAACTTACTAGAACAGAAATGGCGGACATTTCAAAAGTTGCGTTCTTTATGGGACACCCTATACAACAGAATTTCATCTCTTTCAGCGAGCAAGACTTTTATGCTATCTGGATTGACGGCAGTGCTGGATTAATGCATGGGCTTTAGGGGCTGCAGCCCAGGGGCCCTCCAGAGATTAATGTGATTTTTTTTTTTTTTAAATGAATGCTACGTGTTCTCTTGTAGCGATCTTCTACACACTATTATTGTTACCAAATTGCACAGAGCAAATATTTGAAATTTGTTTTTAACTTTCTAAAAATAAATTTGATTTTACTTAAACGATGTTACAACTGGTTTACTTATCGTCACTTTTAGAACCTCCCCTCCTTTTGAACTATTTTACTGGGGCCCCTCACAATATCAGTAGCCCAGAGGCCACAAAAACTTTAATTCGCCACTGACTGAAGGAGAGGAAAAATACACTATCAGCTTGATGTCTACAAGGAAACATTGGTCCCAGGGCCAGATTATCGCACAGACAAAAGTCCACGGCCA
This sequence comes from Dysdera silvatica, assembly GCA_006491805.2. Classification (NCBI taxonomy): domain Eukaryota; kingdom Metazoa; phylum Arthropoda; class Arachnida; order Araneae; family Dysderidae; genus Dysdera; species Dysdera silvatica. The sequence continues at coordinate 55,529,175 of QLNU02003225.1, read as the reverse complement.
GCTTTTTTTGAGAAGCCCGGCGCGGTAAAGGCTCAACGATACATCAAAATCGTTGCCAATCGGACTTCATCACGAGGGCAGTCATTTTATTATATGTTGATTTTATTATATGAGTTTTTTGAATGTACGTTGAATGCAAATAAGTTACATGTACCGATTTTATTTTCAAAGTTTAAAATTTAAATTCCATAACGGATTCAGCGAGCATTTTCGTTGGTCCCAAGATCCTCGATATATACGGGTCCTAATGTAATTACACAGGCTTAATTTATACTACAAGGGGCCCGGAAAAAAAATTGTTTGGGGTCCCACGAAACCTTAATCCGGCACTGATTGGTCTACTTATCGCACAAAAAATTGGAGAGAGAAATTCTTTTGCGCTATTAAGAACAATAGAAAGACGCCCCCTCACACAAAACACCGTTTATGACGTATAAACAATCGGTCTTACCTAGCAATAGTACGTGGTTGAAAGTCTGCAAACTTGGCAACAGTGCTTTGTATACAAATATTCGTCAGCAATCTTGTTTTGCCGAAACCACTAGTGTTATTACGAAAATGAAATGCTGGAGTATAAAATTTTTATAAATCAACAAATTTCATCACGCGTTTTGGATTCTAACGTGGGAATTTGAATTATCATCGGGGAAGGATGGTGCGTTAATTTTCGAGGGATGGGAGGGACATTTGGACACAAGGGCGGACAAGTTAAAGGACAGGGCGTTGCGCCCTTCTATTTCGCTTTAGATGAAACACCACTATACGACATACACTTTCTGACTATCACTATAACTATTATGTTGTTGATATTACTTGAAATCACTATATTGATAGTGGGTGTTTTTTTTCACTGTCAATATAATGGCTTAATAATATGTAATTAAACGTGTTTTTGGATAAATGTTGCAGTTCCTGTACAACTTTACGTTGAAAATTGGATTTTCGGATTATTAGAAATCGGGCATGCCCTCTTTGTTTTGAATAATCGGTGCGCTACTGTATAACTATTAAATTTAACTATGATTAAATTATTATAAATAAAAGAAAGTGGTCCACTTTTAAGTCACAGCTGGGTGTTTAACGACAGTTAGCAAGGCCGTTATCGTGAACTGTACAATAAATAGGAATTTCACATTTTCGGCTCAATTTCGCATCGTAAATCCGTACACACCATTCGCGACTAGCCCTGCGCACGAGTAAGTACGAGCTCACGCATACAGAAAGATTTAAAAGTTTTCTTTCGCGCGCGTACACCAATAGCCAATAATTGTAATTTGCATGGCAAGAACTCAGAGACGAGGCAAATGGAGAGGGGCCGCCAGAGCCAACATCTCTTGAAATTCTTCTTCGATCGTGTTGATTTATCTAAAGTTGATGAGCTCTACGAAATAGTAGCTCTATGAATAGCTCTACGAAGTACGAGCATCTACGAAGATGTGGAAGTATGAGAAAAAATCCAGTCTCCCGCATCACTAGCCTATGTTCGTACCTGCGTTAACGAGTACTATGAAACAGGCCTCACATGCATTTAGTAGGAAAAATAGAATTATTTATAAACAGGTGTGTGTGTGTGAGGCATAAAAAAAAAAGGCGTTTGTGTCTCCTTAAACAATGAAAATACATCGGGGGAATATACATGTAGATATTCGAAATATTAAAAATAGAAAGGTGCATTAAATGAGATCAATTAGCCGTTAAATAAAATGCAATCAGGTGTCCAATAAACTCCAATCAATTACCTGCTCAATAAACTCCAGCCAATTACCTTCCCAATAAATTCGAATCAATTGCCTTCTCAATAAACTCGAATCACTTATCTTCTCAATGAACACTAGACACCACTATGTCTACAATGCACGGAGGGCGTGATTAAAACTGTGAATCATATAGTGCTTCAATGTTACTACTAAGAGATCGGATTTTTCAATCATTAGGTGCACTTGGACTCTCGGTCCCACGACTCAGGACCTCTTTGCTACTCACGGGGCTCCCATCGCTGCTGTAAGTCTTGACAGCTGTTTGCTGTTTTGCCCTGCGGTGGCGCAGTGTGGTAACGCGTTCTCCTAGTGCGCCGCTAATCCGGGTTCGACTCCCAGCAGTGCAAAAAGAACGCTTACTCAGAGATCTCATAAAGATCGCACTGCTCACTGTAGTCCGGGGTTTGGTTCCCTAGGCCTTAAGAGGTTCGGATTCCTCGGAAAACAGTAGGTCCCGGCGCAGCATGACCACTGTAGTCTTTGAGCCGTAAAACCAAAAAGAAAGACAGAAAGTGTTTACTGTTTCTTCACCGGCACGGGCAGCTACATCTAGCTACTGTACCCCTTGCTTCTTATCTTTGGACCTTTCATCTCTACACAGCTGTTGGCTCTTCTTGGCTCCAAGCTTCATCACTCACACCTGAACATCAGTCACTATTCACCAACCTCCTGTTCAAATTGACTGTCAAACCGCTTCACAAACTCACTGTTTTAAGAAGATAGTCCAAAACTGAACCCAGACCCGAGTTCGACAACCACTTTTGTGAAAGAGAGGATCTTCTATAGAAAACCAGACATTTATTCCCGATCACTGGACATCGATACAACCTTATCTGGATATACAGTGCGGCTCGCTTGGCTAACTTCTCCAACATTAACACATACTCAATAAATCAATTAATTACTTAATAAGCTGCAATCAATCGTAGCAGCTCCATGCTGTCCGAGATTGCTTTTATTTGTTGTGTTTTGTGTTCCCATCCATTACGTTTTTTCTCGTGCTCCGCCATATTAGACCAAGGTCGGAGTTTGTACAAGGGATAGGATCGTAAAATGATGCAATTGCATGCATGGAGGAACAAATACTCAATTCCGTTTGTTTGTAGCTTTATGGCGCAAGGAAAAATAGGGTCATGATGCGCCGGGACCTCAGTTCTCTGATGAAGCCGAACCTCCGCTGCGAAGGGAAGCAAATTCCGGACAATGGTGGGCAGAAGAAGGGCACGGGTCTTACAATATTATTGGGAATGAACTCAGGTTATTGGCACGATAGACGAACGGGTTATCACAACATCACAGCAGGGCAATGGACCTACATCGGTGGTCTTCAATCCGCGGGCCACATGCGGCCCGCCAACTCATGAAAAAATACAAATTGTTTCACACAAAAACAACGTCCTGGCTCGACATCCGAAGTCTGAAATATATGTATTTTATTCTGTTGGTATTTTCATATTTCATAATAAATATTTTAAAACACTAGAGAACTAAAGTAACACTCTATTTTTCCCTAAGTCATGTTTTACTTTAGTTTTCTAGCGTATATGGGAATCAGGTGTAGTTTTATTGATTTGCAGTGCAACAGTGATTTAAAAAAAATTCATCTTAGGACTCATCAAATTCTATTCTAAATATGCTGATATGAACATCTTCCCCACTATCTGACTGCATGCTCTGAAAACGTTACTGTTCTCTTAGAGCGCCTACGTCCGCGCATAGTCTGACGTAGAAAGTTCATGGGGGGGGTTACAGGCTTACAATGGGGTGTACAGAGTTATACTCCATGCATACAAAATTTCGCGGCAATGGGAATCACAATCTCCATCACAACTACCCCCCATCCCGGCGTACGCCAATGTGTCTGTAAACAACTGTTTTCAAAAATGAAGTTGATAAAATGAAAAGTTAGGACCAGAATAACTGACGTCCACCTTGTAAGCATTCTTAGGATTGCAATATCAAAAATGAGACCTGATATTGACAGGATTGTTAAAAATAAGCAGTGCTATAAATCTCACTAAAAGGTTTGATTTCGCTTTACATATTAATAACTAAAAGTATTGTAAATGTTTTTTGCTTCCATACGTATTTTACATTGTAATGTACAGTGAAAATCGTTTATAACGATGCCGATTATAATGACGGAATTTTTACAAGAAGTTTGGTTTGCTATTCTACTCCATACTAAATATATCGGTTATAACGACATCGTATATAACGACGAAACCTGCTATAACGACGGCGATTTTGTAGTCTACGTAGATTCTAAGTAGGGAAATTCGTATCGGATATAACGACGCGACTTGACAGTCATAAAGCAGAACCACGTGGGTTAGTTATTAAAATTTAAAGTTATCAAAATTTCTTGTTTACTTGCAAATGTCCGAGAAATTGTTATTACTGCTAAACCTGGATATTAAAGATCATGAACTGAAAAAAATTGAGTTATTAATTGAATATCACGAGGGTCATATTCTTAAAGGGCCCATTCTATTTTTTCAGTGTAGAGCCCACAAAACTCTTAAACCGGCACTGTTCTGAAGTCATTAGTATAATACAGCAAAACCTCCTTTAACGGTCACCTCTAAACAACGGTAACCTCCGAAAATCTGCCACATATCAATGGAATTGAATGCATTCCACAGGATTAACATTAATGCTAATCTACAAACAACGAATTCCGAACAACGGCCACCCGGTCGGCATCACGAAAAAAAATTTTTGAAAATTCTCAAATATGTCTGCAACTAAAATTGTCAACGACGGAAAACGAAATTCACTCGACCGTACTTTTCCTTGACTTTTTCCCATTTGAACGTATCTTCATACATTTGGTAGCTTTATACGTGCATTCCTTTCTCTGAATACGGTGTCACTATTTTTAATCCACCGTCCCAATGTTTTGTCTGCGCAAACAACCACTATCCATTAAAAATTAGTTTTTAACAATTCCGGATCTTTATGCGTTTTTACTATTGAGTAGTGTCGTTTTAACCTAATTGCGGCATTTAAACGCTAGTTTGTAATTACAACGTTCTTACCTTGTTTGCAGCATAATGGCCCTTACTGTCATTGCGTCATAAAAACACAACTAAACAACTAATGACAATGAGTTTTTCACGAAAATTTCCAAGTCTAAAGCAGAAAATCTCAAAGTTGTCCAAGACAGTAAGAAAGGTGTAAGCACACGAAAATAACCAGCGCTTTGCGGCTGAGAGATTTGTTTGTTTGTTTGGCTTTTTTATGGCGCAAGAGCATCTGGGCTGAGGGAGGTCATAGATAAATAAGATTTACAAAATAATAGTGATTATCTGCAACAGTCCTTCCGAGGCTGAACTTTGACAGTAAAACGAAGCGTTGGAAGACTTGAAATTAAGAACTTGACAAAGTGCTGTTAGACTGGGTTTCCAATTGTCGATTTAAAAACTTTCAATCAAAAATCCTGCAATTAAAATATTTTTTAATTGAAGAATTTTTCCTCACTTAATGAACCTGAAAATATAGACAGAGATGGTGATTGGGAAGAGTTGGATGGCATTCTCAGGTTAGTAGGTATAATAAATATAAAAGCCATCCAGTTTATTTGCGTGGACGAAGATTCAGGAGTTTCTCTAGTACATTTAATACCATTCAGGAATTGTTACAAAATATGATAGAAGATGGGGGTGGAGGGGGATGTAAAATACAGTAAAACCCACTTAAAACGAGCCCGGATATAGCGAGGAAAATATGGATTTTGTTTGGTATAATGATTAAGCGCAAGACAATTTAACTGCTTTTAGTGAACAAACCTTTTTTGGACCCCGGATTTAACGAGCAATTTAAAAAATAAATAAAATGGGAAATCAAACTTTTTGTAAAAATTCCGTCGTTATATGCGGTTGGTCGTTATAATCGGCGCTCGTTATAACCGATTTCCACCGCATTTTTATGGATTTGGGAGGGGAAATTTCCCCAATTTCCTTCCCCTGTTTATCTGCCCCTGGAAAAAGTGATGAGGAAATGGACGCGGAAGAGAGTGTGGAACTGACACAAAATTCTAACATTAAAACATATTCTGGTGTTTTTGCAAATTTTCGGGAGATCCAAAACTTTGTTCAGAACAAACATAATTACGCGTTGTACAAAAGAACTACAAATATTATTTCCTTAGAAAAGCATATTTGCCATAAAAAAAAGCAAAACAATTATGAATCACTGATTTTTTTTTAATGAAAATTAAAATAGATGAGGATTAAGGTGTTTGAAATTATTAATTTTTTATTGTTAAGTTTATTAATTCCGATTTTTTACACAGAACCTTTAAATAACATGAATGAACATTTCTTTCACTGTAGGATACGTTCCCAAAACTTCTAGGTAGGTCGTCTTAAAGAAGAATCGAAAGATTAAAAAAAAAATAATAGAGTTATAAGGTCACCCATGCAAACTTGACAAAACTGTTATAAGCAGGGTGACCTTATATGCGGAATTAGTGAGAATTCAATTTACGTTAGGTATTTTAACTGTGTATATATAAACCCATAGCCCAAATATTATATAAAAATTAAGTTAATAAATTTAGAATAATAACTTTTAAGTTAAGAAATTTTCAAATTTATTTTGAACTTCAAAGAATTTACGCATAATAGTTTAAATAACGATGACAAAATTGTGTTGTAAAGCGTCGTTTTTGCTATTACATTGTGTTTTGCAAAAGCTGCTTTTAATTGGCTATATTTCTCAAAAGTACTGGTAATTTTTTGTTATCCGTAAATGGTAAAGTTTTTCGTTTCATACGACACATCGCACACAAATGCGATGAAGCAGGTGAAATTACCTTACTCATATGAGAAATTGCTCCTTGCAAATACATCCCGTGGTTGTTTTGTCTCTAGCTCAATCTAGTTAGTCCCAAAAACTTGACTGGAGAAGGGAAGAACAGATTCTTCAGATAAAACACCAGCCATTTCCAACCCTCTCCCTTTTTCCTTTTTTTATTTTACAACGAAGACTCCCCCCCCCAACAGAGTAATGAATGCTTGACAATATTGTATTATTGAATTCTCAAACTTGAAGTGACCTTATAAACGGGTTTCTGTCCAGAGCCTGGCTATATAAGCAGTAAAGTATAACACAGAATTCCTATTATGTTAACCGGGACTTTCGAAAAGTGACCACACATGCGGGGTGACCTTATATCGAGGTCCAACTCTAAATAAAAAATATAGGGATTTCCATATTTGAAATTTTGTCTCCTTCCCCTTAGAAGAGGGCGGCTTAGCTGTTAAAAAAAAAAAACCACCTTGAAAATACTAAACTTTTATTCTGAACATTTTTTAAATTGGATGCATATTTTTTGAGATATTTTCATTTTTGATTATAAATGGATCGTCCGATGTGCTGACCCCCTTCGCCAGCAAAGGCCTTGCCTTTCTCATATTCTTATTGTAAATGAATTTAAGGACGTGAAGATACTCCACTTCATCCTTGACTTTCACTCTTATAATAAAATTAAATAAATATGTAGAACTTGCCGTTAAGTAGTTTTGAAGTTTGTTGTTGCCACAACGGTTGTGCAAATTATTGAAATTTTCTTCCTTTCTTTGCATCATTGGCACTAAGCTTTTCTATTGTACCAGTAATTGAAGAAATTGTAAAGTACTTGTCATCTAAAATGGCACATCTATTTGTGTATTCATCAAATTTCCTTACGCTACTAGTATTAGTACTGTTGCCATTGTTATCATGATTCATCACAAAAATGTATTTATCTACGAAGACTTAAAGCAGGGCAAGTTCAAAGCAACCAGTTGAAATTTATGAAACAGATTAATTTGCAATATTAAAAATTGCCTAAATGGTTGTAAAGTAAGTCGTTGATAGAAGTTAGGTAGTAAAGCATGTGACCTCAGTCTCATATACGCGTGTAATGCGCTATTACCAGGATTAAAAGCTGTATTTCATTGGTTTTCGGTTTTCGTGCGAAAGTTTTCAAGTTAAAGAACGTTTCGGTCACCCGGGATATTTTTCACATAGCGATAGCGACACAGCCGACAGTTATACAAACTCATATATCTGGTCAAGATGGCAAATGTGTTTTGGCGAGGGAGAGCCAGGATCATAAAGTTTTATTGCCCTCGAAGCAGGTTCCTTTGCATATACAGATGGGATGTATTTGTGAACAATTACGGTACGAGGAAAAGTACAATTTAGACAGGGCAAATGCTTAAGTACTATCTACTTAAACAGGTGAAGAAGTCGACCTTCGGTCATCATCTGTTTAGCCAAGTGGCTAGAATTGGAAGTTAAAAATTCCAAACTAAATGCATTTTCAATACAAATCACCTAGAAATTTGTATTTTCGATACAAAATATAAATGTATCGAAAATACTTTTCCAAACACATGTATTTTCGATACTGCCCAGCTCTGGCTACAGCCCACTAGATTTCGCAGATCATGGGTTCCCCAGTCCCTAACAAGAACAACAATGATTCTGATCTTGCGTCGGTGAGATCGGTAGAAGGAAAAATAAAGGATTGAGCAATCGAAATTTGCGTCATATAAACAAAAATTGAAAAAGTTAGCGCCAAAATAACGACTGGTCCAAAATACTGACTACCCACCGCTAATTTCGAGCTCTGGTTTACAGCACTTTCATGTTAGCATCACGGAAAAAAAAAATACTTGGCGTTCTACATAATATGCAAGTGCAAAGTCAAATCACCACGTGGATTATACATCAGTGACCACAGCGGGAGGTCGCGACACAGCATAAAGGAAGAAAGAGAGAGAGAAAAAACGTTAGTGTAGTGATGGGGGAGATCTATTTTTAGTTCCAGCAAAAGGGGGTTTGCTAGCTACTAGGAAAGTTGTAGCAAGGCGCATGGGGAGGTTGGAAAAAAAAAAGATAAGCCACTTTATTCCTTAGGATCTAAATGTACAAGAAAAAGGAAATTTAAAATAAATATTGCGATATTTTTTCACCTCGTAATACTTAAAAAATATGTTTAATGTGAAAAAAAAAAAACTTTAAAAAGTGCAGGATGCAATTCTTTAACAGAGGTTACAATATCAGACAAAAAAAAAAGGGAGTAATAGAGTGTATAGTCCCCTCTAACAGTTATACAGCTTTCGCAATGTCAATTCATACTGAAAATGAGGAAGTTTATGAGTCTTTGGGGCAGTGGATCCCACTCTTCCAACAACTTTGTTTTTAGACCCTGGATGATTTTGGGGCGGGAGGCGACTTGCCATTGCCCCCACAAGAGCTTCCCAAACATGCTTTATAGGGTTTAGGTCTGGAGATCTAACTAGCCAATCCATCCGGCGAATATCTTCACTTTCCAGGAATCCGTTGATCAGGTAAGGCCCATGTGGACTAGAGATAACATGGGCTCAGCCGAGGCCCAAAATGAGCTCCAGCTCTATATTTCACATTGATTTCAGGCTTGGGCTCATCAGACGGATACAACCAAAGCCGAAAACTGACTTTTCAATATTGAAATTTTTCAAAGAATACAATTATATCATTCATTTTCGAGGATTATAGAGATATGTGAATATGAAAATTTGAAGGCAATTAAGGGGACTTGGAGGTTTTAAACCTTGGAAAAAACGATGTTTCTGCGTATTTTAAGACCAACAGCTAAGAGCTAGCTCAATTAGAAGCCGAGATATGAGGGAAATGGCAAACGCTGTTTTAATAACTTTAGGAGTTAAAGGTACAATTAATTTAAATGCCCTGCCCTCAATATCCAAAATCTGTATATATATATGCTTTAGTTTTTGTAAAAAGGATTGATTTTTTGTAGCAATAATTTGATAGGGATCATACATATAAAAACGACTGCGGAAATGAAGTAAACAACTTTCACATCCGTATTTCTGTTTAATTTTGTAAACATTGGATCCAGACGCATGTTGCTCTATTTTCGCGTGGTGTATGTGACTTGCACTTTCCCCAATACTACGTTGTTTTCACTTTCAATTTATGTTTGTTTTTATTTGCTATTTATTAATTTAAATGACCGAAGTTAAATCAAATTCGGGATTTCGCCCAAACGAAAATCAAAAGAATTCAAATGACAATTTTGACTTTACTAGTGCCTCTGCTAAAAAAAATTAAATTACATTGTCTCCCAACCAATCGGAAAGAGGAGGTTCTCCTTGCTAGACTTCGCATTGGGCATTCCCATCTCACCCATAGACATCTGTTGGAAGGAAAACCAGCACCAATTTGCCAAGTGTGCAATGAACCCATGAGTGTTTTACACATTTTAACTCAATGCCCCTATTATAGACTTGCCCGCACTCTTACTTTTAACTCTTCATCACTGTCTGACATTTTAAATGACCATGCTGACCATACGCACGTTTTAAAATTTTTAAAAAGTACTGGTTTTTACTACAGTCTTTGATTTTACCATGTTTGGCGCAGTATAGCCCAGATGCTCTTGCGCCATAAAAAAGCCAAACAATCAATTAAAACCCAATCAACCAGAAAACAAGGCTGAAAGTGAGAATGACCTTCATGATGGATGTGGTATTTTCGATATGGATTTATATTTTTCCATAATATAACATTTTTATGTTATAAACAGTGTGGCAGGGACATATAAATCACTGAAGAATTGCAGAAGGGATCATCAGAGTTCTGGATTTGTTGCAAAGAATATGATTTCCAAATATTCTTTCATAATTTGAAGCTGCTGAGAGCAAGATTCAGCTTTCCTGAAATAAACAGACTGAGTATATATGCTATACTTACCCTTGTCTTGGTTTAACAAACCTGAAAATCTTTTGCAGAGTTATGAATCACCCTGACCCTGTTTCAGCAAAGTCATGTGGGAAAATATTAGCCAACATCAAAAATGCTGTTACCATAACAGCTGAAAAGTTCATGAAAAATGATGGCATTAAACTGTGGCATATCTGTGAGTGTTGATGTCTTTCCAAAAACGCATGGCCAATCTTCACAAATTTTCATGTACAACGTTATTGGTGCTGAGTCAAGCAAAGTCATCAACGTTGAAATTTTGTTTTCTGCTTGTAGAGGATGTCAGGACAAGAAGAATCGAAAGTTAGGCTAAATTTATCGCAACTGGTTGAAAATGTATCACCCTAAGTGCAAGAAAAACAACACAGGATCTGCAGCAAAAACGGAAGTCGAAGGAATACTCCAAATATTTAATCGTTTTAAACAAAACAGAAATGCACAATACCTAGAGTATAGTGGTGATGACGACGTAAATACATCTAATAATTAAGAAGTAGCAGTCGTATGGTACAAACATGAATATTAAAAAAACTGAGTGTTTCAATCAAGTAAAAAAAAAGAATGGGGGCACGATTGAGGGGGAATAGAGTGAAATAAAAAAGATAAACTTTCAGACGGTGAATTATTGAGTGGGAAAGGCATACTTGTGAAAGAAATAATGTAAAAATGTCTGCATATTATGGGAATGGGTGACAGTATAGAACACGTTATCCACTTCTCTCTCGGTCCTCTAGAAATAGTTGGAAATTGCACTAGATGGGATTTTAACGTTGACATACTCTGACATCACATATATTTGTATGATGTAATGACCAGCTGCCATGTTATTTACGGAATTTTTTGTTTTGTTTGTTTGTTTTTTGGTTTTACGGCTCAAAGACTACAGTGGTCATGCTGCGCCGGGACCTACTGTTTTCCGAGGAATCCGAACCTCTTAAGGCCTGGGGAACCAAACCCCGGACTACAGTGAGCAGTGCGATCTTTATGAGATCTCTGAGTAAGCGTTCTTTGCACTGCTGGGAGTCGAACCCGGATTAGCCGCGCAATAGGAGAACGCGTTACCACACTGCGCCACCGCCCAGGACGGGTGCAACAATTTTGTTGATGGTAGAGAGGTTGTGGGAGAGACCCCACTTCTCTTGGGCTGCACCCTTGCTGTCCGTTCATATAGGATTGATACCCATGAATCAATGTAATGTTGAATCTAAAAATCCTGCAAAGTTTGGATGCCGACTGTCAGTTTTTGGAAACACCCGGTCAGATTTGTGTGGAGTAGCATTAATGGAATGTACTAGTGCTTGAGGTATAAGTGGGGAAATAAAGAATCTGTAGACAATGTGAAGAAAAGCTATATGAGTAATCTTCTATCATTCTCGCTGAACAGATGAAGAATCCACTAATCATTTTCGAAAAGGCTTCCTTTCCTCAAATACCAAAGAACAGTTGTGACTAATTCACATCATAGTTTCAAACATAAAAATTCAATTCCAACTGCAGTTATGGGTACAATTAAGCCTATTTTTCAAGACTTACCTCAACCCTAACTTTTTAAAA
>QLNU02003225.1:55493358-55508621 GCA_006491805.2 Dysdera silvatica | reverse complement strand
TATTCATTCGAAGTTCATTCATTCATTTTCATTCATTCATTCATTCAGGATTCATTCGAAGTTGTCAATCCCTTAGAGTCAGCAAAAAAACAGCATAAAGTTTTAGGCTTTTACTTAACATTAGGTGATTTAGATCTGAGTTCTCGATTGAAAATTGATAATATTCAATAGGTTTTGTTATGTAAAGATAATGATTTAAAGTATTTTGGCTAAGAAAAGGTTTTTCTTAACTTATAACTGACTTAAAGAATATCGAAACAGCTGGTATTAGTTTGACCAATGGCCAATCAAACATTAAAGGAACTATTTATTCTGTATAATGTATATGTACCTTTACTGTATATGTATCTTTTTATAACTGTATATTCTGTTATTGGGGATAATTTAGGATCACATGGAATTGGTGGATTTGTTGAAAATTTTGTGTCAAAATACTTCTGTCGCTACTGTTTGGTAACATCAACAGAATTCAAGAAAAATCCGCTACATCTTGGAAAACCCCGTCATCCAGATAACAATAACATAGTAAATTCTGCTAGTAATGATACAACGGGAATAAAATTTAATTTCATTTTAAATACTTTAGAGCATTACCATGTATGCTCGCCTAGTTTACCTCCTTGCCTGGCTCATGACTTTTTTGAAGGAGTAGTATCTTATGATATGGCTTTGTATATAAAATATTTTATTAAAACTCAAAAAGTTCTCAGTTATGATGAATTAAATTACCATGTTGTAAATTTCAAGTACAGTGAGAGTGATGCAAGAAATAAGCCAGTTGACATAAACGTATCACGTGACAAGTTAGGAGGTAAAACTGTGCAAAACTGGTGTCTTGTAAGACTGTTTCCATTTATAGTAAAACCATATTTAGATAAATTTGATAAAAATGTTTGGGCACTTGTTTTACCGTTAAGGGAAATTTTAGAAACAGTATGTGCCCCGAAGATAAATATGACACAAATTGCTTGTTTGAAAGAGATAATAGAAGATTACTTAGATTGTACCTCTATTAATTTTCCAAACGAAAATTGCAAACCAAAGCATCACTACCTTCTTCATTATGCTGAATTAACTGTTTTATTTGGGCCCCGTAATCAGAATGTGCACACTAAGATTTGAAAGCAAACAATTTTTTTAAAAGATGTGAACGTACAGCACAGGATTTTAAAAATTTATGCTCTACATTGGCTAATCGCCATCAGTTGGGACACGCATATATAAATGTAGGAAATCATTTCTCTGATTGTATTGATACTGATGGACGAAGATATTTATAGTAAAGAAATAGGAAATGCTGTTAGAATTTTTAATTTTGAAGCTGAAAGTACTTTAGTTAGCTATACTATTACTGTTAAGGAGACAGTGTACAAAAAAGGACAGTATGTTATATTGAAAAAAATCTTTAGATGGTCTTTTATTTGTAAAAATTTTAATGATTTTTATTAATAGTAGCATTTTTATAGTTTTTGCAGTTTTGTGTTCCACCACAGGTTCTTACGTTCTAGTGAAGAACAGAAAAAAAGCACAGGTGTGAAACTTGATGAATTATTAGATTATTATCCATTATCGTCCTGTAAATTAAATGCAAAAACTTATATTCCACTGAATCATTCCTATTATTAAAAATTTGCACACAGTGCTGACTCAAGGAGGGGACAATCGTCGGAAGTGCTGAGAAATAGAGGTTTCAACACCCAGCATCCCATAACTCTAATTTATTTTGTTGTTAGCAATTATTCAGTTTTCCCTGAAGTTCCAAAATATTGTGAGACACCTTGAGCTGGCGCTATAAGCAATTTTATTGCACGGGGATCTTGAAAATGATGATCTATTTTGTGGAAGAAATGGGAAAGACATGGTGCATAAAAAGGAGGGTGGGAGTCAAAACGCGTCGTTTACCTTGGTATGTACGCATAATAAACAACATATTGACTTATTATATCAAACTGCTACATTTTTGACACTGCATTGAACCAAAATTTTCTTTTTCTTTTTTTAATTTTTTCTCTCCAAAATTTTTTTTTTTTTTCGATTATTATCTTTTTTACCCCACCAGCATTTCATTTTATTTTAACCCTTACACCTTTTCGGAATTCCAGTTAATGCCGAAGGAATTAACTGTTCAAGCAACGTTTCTCAAACTGCAGCCCGCGAATCTCGTGGGACCCGTGTGCAGTACTAAAGGGGTCGGTGGATTTATTTTCGTAATGGTTACAATACATTTTATTTATTATTGTTATCAGGTATATATAGGGTAAACGGAAGACTGATTTGATTTTAGAATTCGGAAATTACACGTACTGTTGCCAAATATAAAAAGTGAAATTATAATTATACAATATATGTTGCCCGATGCGGCAAGTGACATTACGTACATTTGGAAAACATCATATATATAAACATATTTGACATGTTGCCAATTTCAGAAACTGTAATTATTAAGTTTGTGTTTCTTGGTATTCCAAGTGGCAACAACAAAGGAAGTCCGCACACGGAACGAGCAGCATTTCTATTACGGAAGCCCACTAAGCAACACTTAGAAATAACTGGGAATTTTTTAAAAACAACAATGAAGACCAGAGAATATATGGAAGACAGCAGTTGTCAAAACAATACTATTTTTATTCATTCATGTATTTTTAAATAGTAGAAGACTTAACGAGCTGTATAAGAATTAACATTAACTAAAATTCAGTATTGGATATTTAAAATAATAATAATAAAGGGAGAGAGGAAGGAAGAAATGAGCTGAAAAAAAAAGTAACAATAAGTAAATCTATAACTACAAACACATCCACTGGAATATATAACGCAATTATGGCACAATATCATATATATGGACGAACTGCCATAAAATATTCGATGAGATATTACTGTCGTGTAAATAAAATACTCCTGCTAACGTTTACAAAATTTTAATAACGTAAGAACATGAACATAAACATTGGATTAAGGAAGAAAAAATTAGCGATGTCCGAAGAGTATAAATCAACAATCCGCTTTTTTTTTTCTTCCTTGACAACACTACTAGCACGAGCTAAAATATCACTTTTAGTACGCACGTCAAACAAAAAAGAACAAATGATAAAAAATGAATTGTTGGGTATTGGGGGGCGTCTCCGGCCACGGACTTAAACTTTTACTTTTGATAGAAAATGTCTCCGTCACGCAATTAATGCAAATACTAACATTTCAAACGCTCTTCATATTTATTCACGTACTATTTGCTAATCACTATATACAAACTTACATGATTGAAAGGAAACCTATACGTCGAATATCAGTAATGATGTATACATAGGCATATGCAGAGTCGACAAGAGGGGGGAAGCAGGGGCTGCAGCCCGGATGAAGTCTAGGGGCCGTCGCTGGCCATGACCTAAGCTCTGGGGGGCCCGGCCCAGGGAAGGGGTCATGAGGCCAGTGAAAGTGAACCTGGGGGGGCCCGCATTGGCCTGGGAATACGCAGAACTAGGGGGGGTTACAGAGCTATAACACATATATTCCTATGTTAAATATACAAAATTTCATTGCAGTGGGGGTTACAACCCCTGCATCATCATGGATGTATAGTACAGGTCCGGCTAATAATTTTGTGTGCCACCAAATATTCCCGTTGGCCTAGTCTTAAAGTCCACTGTCGATAAAATTTAAAATAAATTATGGACAGAAAGGCGAGGAACTAAGCAACTCATCAAAATGTCCGACAAGCACGTTAGTAGCCAATACTTCAAGATGACTTCCTGAATCCATCCATACTTGGAGGGCCTTCCACTCAACGGTGAGCAAACAGTGATTGAAGATGATGCATTATGTTCAAAGAACTATAAATCACAGGCGTAACCGTGACCTATTATTATCAGTGATCTGAGAATATATACGATTAAACTGACAAGACAGTTTGACCACACATTGTCAGTTTGCAATGGACACATATAATCAATTATGTACTTACACATTCACCCCCGGTGGCGGATCCCAAACACATTCACCGGTAGACAAATTAGCGTACATGTGCTCTTTGGTCCGGGGTTCAATTATCTCAACCCACTCCGCCCTAAAACGATTAAAGAAAAAAGTCACATCAAGTGCATAAATGAAGAAAAATAACAATGAAGAGATTAATAAAGTTGACAACATTTTCACTGAGGTTAATTCAGAAAACTCTCCACCACGTAATTTTTGTTTAAAAAAAAATTAAAAAAAAAAAAAATCTTATCACGGAATTGTGTAATATGTTCGCCAATTGGCGAGATTTAACGATTAAAAGCACACCCGACGCCAATTTGAAGTTGAATATCTTTTTCAAATTTGATGCGCTAATAACGCTTTAAACGTTAGCCCATTTCAATTTAATTGAATACATTGACGGGTTATTATTATTTTACCACGTGGCGAAAACGACGATTGTAGAAAATAGCTCATTTACTCCATTTCACCGTATATTATAGGCATAGTGTTATATTGGCGTACAGGGCTTGATCCCCCAAAACAATATTTAAAAAAGCAATTGTAATTTTAATCTACGAGAATTATTTCTGGCGTATTTTCGTGCGGTTTTTTGTTTCACATTTCTAAGATATTAACTACTTCCGAAATAATCCCGTATCTTTCTATATATTCGGTATACACAGAGAAGTGTTTGTACATGTCCAATATTTATCAATTACTTTAGTTCTTAATGTAAGACCAGAGTATACACAACATGAACGTTTTAGCCAAAAACATTGAGTGTGTATGTGTACTAAAAATAAATCAATACAACAACCAATTCGGTTCAACGAAGTTCGTACAATCAAGGTGTGGGGTAAAACCGAGAAAAAATATATTAAATAAAACCTTATTACTAAGGGGCCTGAGCCCCCCTCCCCCAGAATAAATTTGGAAACTATATGCCTATGCCATAAATGTTTCTTTAAGTTGAGTATATGTTAACAATGATTATAATTAACGATAACGACAACGATTAACAACGATACTGAATTTAGGCTAACTTATAGGTCGATGATATTTCATCACTGGCAATGGAAAATAAATACATTACAACCAAAATATAAAATATTCACCACATACATAAATAATTACTGAATTGACTTTGAACACTGTCAGTTTTTATTTTAAGCCATTTTGTTTGTGTCTCATGGCGACTGAGGCGTCAAACAATATAGAAAGCCTAACGGGTGTTCAAACCATGAAAAGTAAAATCGATTCAATGTACACGATTACGTATCGATTATAAACCATATACAAAGTATTTATATAAATCGAACACTACGCAGATTAAATCAAACAACAATGTCAATCAATCAACGTTTATTGGCGTAGTGATACCAACGCCGATGGTATGGCGTGATTAGATGGTGAAACGTTCGAAAGAAAATAAATATTTCTGCCTTCGGTGGGACCTGAACCCACGATCTTCCACTTTTTAGGTTTCGCGGGTCCTCACGGGGAAAATTTTTAGTTTTGGACTATTAAATAGTTTAGGTAAATGTTGTTATATTACTAGCCTTCCTTTATCTTCACCAAAATATTTAATTTAAGACAATGAATTAAAGATGGGCTTTTCTTTAATTAAACTATATGGTTTAAGGCATATTATAGTCAAGTATGACAGAAGGATAACCTAGTAAAGGAGACATATACAATAACCAAAATCATAATTTACAATGTAATAAACCGTTGTAATTATTCTTTTTTTTTATAACAAGCAAAAAATTTAAGTTTATAGTGCAAAGTCTAGCCATCTTGGTTTCTTTGAAAATCTGTCAATCACTTTATTTACATCAATATGAATGTCTCTATGGGTGTGTATTAAAAGTCTCTCTTCTGTCATCCGCGTTCGAAGCCAAGTTTGACGGCGCTTCAAGGATAAAAAACTACGTTCTGCTGAAGTAGTACTTGCTGAAAAAGAAGTTTGGACAGGGTGTCTACCCAAATTCTATTTCAAACTTCCCTGACTTTTCCAGGTTTCCAGACCAAATCTTAATCGATTTCCTGTCGCTAATTACAGTAAACAACACACAATGCACTAAAATTTGCCCAATCAAAGCAAGTTTCAAGGCCATGAAATCAATTAATGCAAACCCCAAAGCCATTTATAACTCAATTATAGTGAATTTACAAATTCAAAAGCTGTATTAAAAAGTGTATTTCTTTACACTAAAAACTTGCACTAATTAAATATTTACAGCAACATTTCCATTTGGCCCTTTTTGAGTTCATTATAAAAGAGTTTAACTATATAATCGCAAAGCTGATGCTTCATCTTCTATTTCATTTAAAATGTGTATGACTATATATAAGTCAAAGTTGATTGGTATGATCAAATCCCTTGCAGATTAAATCAGCGTCTCTTAAACTTTTTTTGTCATGGAGCCCTTTTAAATCCAAAACTATGTGGTGAAGCCCTTTTAAATCCAAAACTATGTGGTGAAGCCCTTTTACATCCAAAACTATGTGGTGGAGCCCCCAAATCCTATCGCGTAAACCTTACAAATTTAGCAAATTCATTATGTATGCAAGAGGATATTAAACTATTACGTAAACATTTTAGGAGGAAAAGATGCAGTCTGTACTCGCGGCAAATCTAACCCGGTACACTAGCAAGGCACAGAACAGTATGATTTCGCCAGTGCAATATAGTTCGCCCTTTCTTACGTTAACAGAGTTAATAGAAGCTACATTTCGGACATAAAACATTAAAATAATGCTCAAATACATAAAACATAGGCATGTTTGTGTAATTAAAATCTGGTATTTATTAAATTTAGGAAAAAGAATCATTATAGCGAGCGCTGACGTCATTCAAGTAACTGACCACTCAGAGGACTTCGTTCGCTTGGCGGGAAATTTGGCGCCTGGAATTTTGGCAACCGCGTTTTTCTGCATTCCAAATTAGGCGATAAATAGCCTAATAATGTTGAGGGCTATCTCATTTTTCGCCAATTTGCGAATGAATATTTATTGCACACACGTGAATAGGTCGTCGTAGCCTTAACAGTGTACCAGGTTAGCTTTGCCGCGAGTGTAGGCGAACATTGTACCACCGCAAGGGGGCCCTTGTCTATTAAAAGCAGATATATAAAAGTAGGAGACAATGGCGTAGGAAAGTGGGGGGGGGGCTCAAGCCTCCCTCCAGTGGATAACAAAACACATTATTGTCTCTAAGGCACTTCGGCGGCCACCCTTTCCAACTCACCAAATACCAAATGTGTAAACGTAAGATTACCTTCAACTATGAATATCCATATTGTAATAATCCAAAAGTCAACTCGATGTTTGGAACTTTGAATCGTCTTCTAGTAGCTGTAAAGCAATACAGATCTACACACAAAAACTTAGTCCTAAGTTACGCGTGAAGAGGATCGAAGTTGACCACACAGACCGGCCCCACCTCCAATAGCCCAACTGGACATTCAAAGCCTGCCCACCTCCAACTCCTGGCCGCTTCTCCGAAACTATACGAGATCGCCAAGAACGATACTATATGGTTAAAAGGCTTACTTATCAATAGGTAGAGCTAATGATCTGGCTGCAAAAACTGTTGCTTAATTATCCGCGAAACTTCGAAGACTTCAATGGCCAAAGGAAGAAAGGTGGAAGAGCACACCTAGAAGGAAGTTCAGGATGCTTTTGATCGTTAATAGCCCATTTCATAGACAGAAAAGGGAAGAAAAAAAGGAAGCAACAGTAAGGAATTCAGACCCATCATTGTGCAAAGTACAATTTACATTGTTGCAGTCGGACAAAAGGTGGAAGAATTATTATTGATCGTAGCGTCGTTAGGCCGGTGAAAAGAAAAATAGCAATTTATTTGGGTTAAAAATGATGCTCCAAAAAACTGGCGTGAACCCGGCATTTTGCGGAGGATAATTAAGTATGACACACTTTCGATCAGTAATCGATTTAATTGGTGCTTCTGTTTTTCCCTTCTTCACGGCTTCACACGTCAACGGCGAATTAATTTAATTAACGACGTAATTCGTAATTAATTGATGGCCGCTTGGCACCAAACTTTCTGTTACTTTATAGCCCGTGGACCAGGCACATCGTCTGTAAACCATAAATTCTGATAAAACAGTAACCGGCCAATTCCTCCGGCAAAAACATTAAACCTGTTTTCGCATTTACTATTGCACTGAAGAAACAACAACAACAACAAAAGATCTCTGCCTTTTCTTGAGGGGAAAAAAAATGATGAAACGGCAACATTCCTTTGGTCAATGCTCGGGATTTAGAATTTGCTGTGTCGCCATGGCAACGATTAAATCCCTTTAGCTGGGATTTAATCCCTACATGAACATCAGAGCCTATGCCCCGTCTAGGAAAAATACGGAAACGACAATCTTTATATAAAGGGTTTTCCCTTTAAATATCAGAACGAATCCATCAAATTCATGTTTCTTTTTTCCGTCAATGATGTACTTTTGAAAATGGTGTCTACTCACATTCTGTTTCAAACTTTCCCAACTGTTCCAGACCAAATCTTAATCGATTTCCAGTCGCTAATTATAGTAAACAACACACGACAAGGACCCGAGATTTGCTTGATCAAAACAAGCTTCAAGACCACAAAATTCGCTAATGCAAATCCCAAAGCCATTTATAACTCAATTACAGTGAATTTACAAATACAAAAACTATATTAAAAATGCATTGTTTTACACTAAAAACTTGCATTAATTAAATATTTACAACATTTTCATTTGGCCCTTCCTGAAATCATCATAAACGAGTTTAATTATATAATCGTAAAACTGATGTTTCATCTTTTATTCCATTCAAAAAATAATGTATAACATACACATATAAGGAGAAGGAGAATGATATGATCATAATCCTTTACAGATTAGAAAATTTAGCTAAAAACTTTTTTTTTCAAGTTTTAGTTATATATTTGGTAAACATTTTCTCCTGAGAAATATATGGGCTTAATAAGTTTATGCAAATTGTATTAGATTTGGTGCAAAAGGGTAGTTTTTGGAAAGAGTTTAATTAAAAGTTTCAGTATGCAATGCAGTACAAAAATCACAGTTCATAAAAATTATTTTAATAAGCTATTTATTATAACAATGAATTTCAAACTTCCCTGACTTTTCCAGTCGGAAAAAATTCCCAGACCTCTCCCTATTTTCCATATCCATAGAATCCCTGTTTGCCAGATTTATATAGAATTAGACAGATGATTTCAACCTCCATAATACAGTAAGACCCCTATAATCTAACTCTCGTATCCGGAAACCTCTATTCCCCGACGCTAGTTTTTAGGCTTAGCGTTTCTGGAACCAGGGGCGTAGCACTTCCAAAATTATGGAGGGGGGGGGCGCTCAAGCACCTTCATAACAGATATACACGGTATGGCATTAAAGTGAACAATGTGTCTTGCTATTCATGTTGGGGGTTGAGCCCCACTTTCCCCTACGCCACTGGTTAGAACGGGAGAAAAAAGTGATTCAATAGAACTAATGCTGTAAAGAAACTCCGTGATAGAACTGCAAATCACAGAGAATTCAAATTGCGACAAACCAAACTTCCTTTCAAAGCATTGTGAGATATTTTAAATAAACAATTTCACAGGAAACTGTATTTTTCATTTTAACACCGCATTCCATTCCTATTAAACGTATACCTATTATAAGAATAGGTTCTTCTAATTATCTGTCGGGTGTCGGACCTTTGAATTGATACATTTTCGGATAATCCGAAAATTTCGATTTACCGATGTGTGTGCCCGGTCTTGCGTAATTCGGATAATAATAGAGGTTTTATTGCATATATTTTGTTAGGGGAATATTACGAACAGCAAGAGTGTGTACAGACACGCAACAGAACATCGTCGCGTAACATCCCGTGTTACGCGATGATGTTACGGGGCGAACATTGCCGACATAACAACACCGCGTCCCACCAGTTCGCGCCGATATCCAGTCTACACCGACAAAAAACGCTGTTGTTTGTTTTTTGGTTTTACGGCTCAAAGACTACAGTGGTCATGCTGCGCCGGGACCTACAGTTTTCCGAGGAATCCGAACCTCTTAAGGCCTGGGGAACCAAACCCCGGACTACAGTGAGCAGTGCGATCTTTTATGAGATCTCTGAGTAAGCGTTCTTTTTGCACTGCTGGGAGTCGAACCCGGATTAGCCGCGCAATAGGAGAACGCGTTACCACACTGCGCCACCGCAGGGCGCTGTTGTTCGCAAACCGGTCCAAAGACGCGAACATGGGGTGCAACATAGCCCCATGACATTCCTTTGAAGCGACGGGGAAAAACCGGCAACTGGTGGGACGCGGAAATGTTACGGTGTTCTGTCACGGAGTGCGGTCCAGACTTTATACGCGACGGTGTTCTCTTGCCAAGGGGGTCACAGGGGTCATGAGCCTCCCTCCACAATACATTTTTTCACTGTAAAAAATTCCAATTTTCATGATAAATGAAGGGTGTTATTCCAAGACCATGGCAAATTCTGTCCTTGACCCCCACAAAATAAAAGTCTGTGTCCGCCACTGTCCGTTGCATGTGTGTGAACGCGGCCAAACAAAAAAATGCTGCGGTACCATTGAGAGGCAATACTCCCATCTCTCTGAAATCGGATTAGACAAAAATTCACGAATCGCAATTCGAATCTCACTTCATGCTTTTGAAGTTAACACACACTGACTACGATGAAGTGCAAAACACAGAAGGACCACCGTTTCTAAAGGCCTCAATCACAAAAACAAATGAAGCAGCTTGCCGCTGTTGCACAAGTGTGGACGTGTAGTAGGAAACTGGGCTAATAAAAAGCTTAAGATATTACATAGATACTAGCCAACGGATAATTTCAGACGCGACCGCTTGCATTAGGTGACCACTGAACATGAAACTCTCTAAATAAATTTACAAGGCTTGAAATAATACAAAGTATACTTCAGTAATACAGAGGACTGGATCGTTGGGAGAAGAAAACAAATCGTCGGCGATAAAGATATACATTAAAACATCTTGTAACGTGTGAAAAGCATGCCATACAATTTATCGAACCATGTTATAAATAAATAAAAAAAATACACCCGAAAAATATACTCTACAAATATCTCACAAAAAGTGGCTCGATGAGGGAAGTTTCTTTTAAAAACGTTGCCATTTCATCTTCGAGTAAAAGATTAAAATGGCCATACGAGAAGAGTCTTGGGTAGGGGAGGGGGTCCTAGAATTTATCATTATTTTTTCCCAAAGAAAGGGACAATCCAAAGAGAAACTTTTAAAAAAACGCCAACGGCAATTTGCGGTCACAATTTTATTTACTTTCCCGCGAACTTTAGATAAATCGGTTTTTTTTTTATTTAAAAAAAAAAATGACGAAGTTATTTATCTTAACCCCAGAAACACCACTATGATTGGATTTTAATGAGAAAATGTTTTATTTAGGAAGACAATGAGAAGATGGCGTATCTCGCTATCTTGAATATCAACTCTTGTAGACATGTTTTCTATTTCTTATAGGTTATAATATATATAGATGAAATCAATATTTATAACGTCTGTTCAATCGATAATTATACCAATTCAATCGATATTTATAACTATTTAATCAATAATTATGTCAATTCAATCGACATTCATAATGTCTGTTCAATCGATAATTGTCATTTTAATCGACATTCACTGCCCGTTCAATCGATAATTATGTCATTTTAATCGACATTCACTGTACGTTCAATCGATAATTATGTCATTTTAATCGGCATTCACAATGTCCGTTCAATCGATAATTATGTCATTTTAATCGATATTTATGCCTGTTCAATCGATAATTATGTCAACTCAATCGATATGTATTATGTCAATTCAATCGATATTTCTTATGACAATTCAGTTGGTATTTATTATGCCCATATTAACGTCAAAATATTCTTGTTAACTATCTATATCGTTACTGAAAAGAAAATATACGGAAGACTGGGGCTAGTTGTTTCAATTTTAGCTGGCGATTTTTTTATGAGCCTTGAAGGCTTATTTTACTGCCCATATAGGGTTAAAATTTGGAAGAGTAAAGCAACATATATTTGGCTTCTATACAGATTCATTTCATTTGTAGGAGTTATAATGTTATAAATCTTAAAATGTCGCTTGTTTGACGTATGGGAAAATGTCACAACTTGCCCCATAATGGGGCAAGTTGTTACGTTGTGGGGGGACAGGTGTTCAAGCAAATATTACGATACAAAATCGCATATAAAATTATAGTCAATGAGAAAAAAAATATATATGCAGCGCCTCAGCAAATTCTATTGATTTCGGGAAGAATTATTCTACAAAGGTTTCAGAATTTAACAGTAGAAACAAAGGAACAAAAATAAATGGAAGGAAATTAATTTGCATTTCAAAAACACAATAATTGCGATTCAATTTAAAGATACACATTCATCGGAAGTGCACAATGCAAATAGGAAATAGTAGCGTACAAACTTTGTTAGTCTAAAAAAAATTCGATCAAAATTAATTATCTGCAGAAAGAGAACAGATCTGATGAACAGTGTACACAAACATAGAATGAATCTAGAATAGAATCTTTCTCAGCACAGCGATCGCGAACCCATCACTTACACACCGAACACTGAATCCAGATCCAACCCTGACTCTTTTAGAATATTGTTTTAAACAAGTAACACAAAAACAATCCCCATCTTCACTGTCTGAAAATGAGAGAGTATGCATCTTGATTATTTTTTTTTTTCCTTCGTTACTGTTTGATTTCTTTGTGCTCTCTCTTCCTGTTGTTGTTTTCTTCCAAGTCTAACAGTTTCCTCTTTCTGTAGGTATTCTTTTGTGGATTGGTCAGGATTAATGATTTTCCCTTTTTTTCCGTTGTTACACTCGTTGTTACAGTGTATGTAACAACGTTCCCCGTTCCCCTTGTAAAAACTAGTCCATAACATCGTCATCTCATTTCACCTCGTCACATTTTTAAACCAAAACAAAAAAAAAATCTTTATGACCGGATAAAACGGAAGTAGATATTGAGTAAGATAAACGGGCAAAACAAGAATTACATGCCTTCAGTCCCTCTGGTGGAAAACACATCCCAAACACAAACGCAAAAAATTACTTTTACATCAAAAAAACACAAAAACGCTCTTAACATCACTTCATTTCATTCGCCACCACAAACACAAAATGAACAGAATCTTACACTAGGTAACGTTCTAAATTTTTGGGCCTTGCGTAAAAAGTTTCTTCTTAAAAAAGTTTCTTCACGTGGGTCTTCAATAATTAAATTTTATCTAATTATTTTTCGTTTCATTTAACTTGCCGTTATTGGATCCATTAGAATTCTTCCATCTGTGCACACCTGGGTAAAAATTCACAAGTTTGTGTGTTTGCACTTTTTATCTGTTTATATTTTAGATTGTGTTTTTTATATTAAATGATGGTTTTATATTGCTGTTTCTTTATTACATAGAATTGCCTACTTTAACCTAATTTATTAATTTTTAAGTTTAAATGTTAATAAGCAATATTTTAAATTTCCAATTTTAATATTAAAATACTTATTTTACATTACCTATTTTAGTAATAAATGCTTATTCATGTGTAGATTTGCTATTTTTTATTGTTTTCTTTTTCTTGTTTCATTTGCATTTTTTATACTTATTTTCTCCTAATTGTATATAACAATTATTATTCCACTTCCAAACACTAAAGGCATTGCTCGTTGAAAACACAGAAAGAACATTAGCGAACGTTTCTTGAAATGTAAGAACACTTTAAACCGTTTTCAAAGCATTCACCGTTTTTCGCCCTTTTTTAAAATTCTACAAAATGTCTTTCTTAATTCTTTGAACTCTGCTACTGCTGTAAATTAACACGATATTTACAAGCACTTTCTCAGTTCGATCGCCCTCCAAACACGTTCCTGTTACAGTCTGAACAAGACCTTTTATTTTCTTCTTCTGCAAAACGGTAGCGTATCTTTTGCCTAAGAAAAAAAACAACTCGCATATATTTCTATTCATTTTTAAGGGAATTCCTTGCGCTTTTGTTCATGCGTTGCACGCTAACCCTTTCACCCATTATAACAAATACAGTGGAGCCTCGATAAATCGAAACTAAAATAAAATGGATGTTATTTCAAGTTACTGAGATCCAAGGGAAATGAGAATGTCTTCGAGCTTTCAAGTTATTGCGAATCCACTATAATAATAATAATAACAAAACAAAAAAGACCGACAACGATTAGCTTTGTTAACAGAATGAAGATAACAAAAAAAAAATAAACGTGCAGTCTAACATCGATTTAACAATTTCCACAGGATTAGTAAAAACAATCGGTAAATTGAGGGAACACATTTACCGGAACCCATGGCGCACCTATGGGGAGAGGGATAGGTCCCGGGCCCTTCCACCGTGTTGAAAATTTACATGTAATCATGTATGTACTATTGATGGGAACTGAGATAAGAAATTACCGGAAAGGAAATCATAAAAATGCTTACCAGTATTCTGAAGAATACGTGTTAATTTTAATGAACATAAGAAACAGGCATGTACATAATTACTACTTCGAAAAGGAATCTTTGATCGCCGTTTGTTTTGATTTTTCTTGGGAGTTGGCATTTAACATTGCCTTTTCGATTTTTTCAAATGCATCGACAAGATCATTGTTGACGTCAAAACGCAGTAAATACTTCTTTACACACTGTAAATCAGCATTCGCTTCAATTGAGCGAACTCAGTTAATTTTCTAACTAAAAATTTACTTGCAGCTACAGGCTAATGACTAAAAGTTATCGTTAAATCGAGGAAAATATAGCAGTGGACTCACTGTAACTCAATCCAGATCATTAAAAACAATCGTCAAATCGAAGTTAGACTGTAGTTAAAGGAGGAGGACAGAAGAGTAAGATAAAATTAGTAAGGTATAATCGCTATTATAATAAACCATGAAAGATGTGGCAAATGAGGACACGACACAGGCAACAGTGATGTAGAAAAAGGGAGGGGGGGATTAACCACCCTCTCATTAGATACCAAGGTATATTTTTCTCTTTAACGTCGAAGCATGCGATCTTTTTTAAAGCCACTTGAACCTTAAGCCCCCCCCCACTTCTTCATAATTTTAGACTTACTAAACCCCCTGATAGCCAGTAACCACCAAACTTCAGTGCGTTATTAACGTGAAGAAAACCTGGAAGATAGGAATTCCGCATTCCGGTTCAACGTTTCATTTGACAAAGAGAAGTGTAGTTAGAGCACAGTACGAAAAACGACCAAAAA
>QLNU02003225.1:55482797-55493258 GCA_006491805.2 Dysdera silvatica | reverse complement strand
TTTGTTTAATTTTGCATATTTATTTTTGGTCAATACCCATCCACTATCTTTTATTCCGATATCAAAGGAAAATCCAGCATGTAGAAGACATTTTCTAATAGTGGTTTTTGTAAACGCCAAACAGAAGCTATCATTTCCATATAGAGCATCTAATACCGTAATGTTGATGTAAGCACATTTTTAATAAACAATTACACATTTGTAAAAAAAAAAACTCGACATTTTGAATAATGCCTTGATATAGAGGCTGCAAATCAGATACTACACTGGGAGGCAAAAAAAAAAACACAATTCGACTGCAGAGAGGTTTTCTATTTCTACACGAGGAAAGGGGGTACAATTATCGAGAATCATTAAAATTTTCCTAATCATTAAAAAACATTAAAAAAATCATTAAATTTTTTTGGATTCTTCTGGAAGTTGTAGGTCTTGACCAGAGCCCGACTAAAGTATGTTGGGACCCAGAGCACAAAGAAATCTTGGGGACCCCGGCCGATTTTTTTAATGCACGGAGATATTTATTTATTTAAACTTGCGTGTCACACAGTTTCTGTGACAAGATATACCCTGTTCTACAATTTCTTACAATGGTCCGCTGTGCCAGTATGTACAACAAATAAAATTCTCAATTTAAAGTTATGAAGTGCTAAACATTTTTAATCCATAAGGGAAATTTTTTTGGAAATTTTTGAATTAAAAAAAAAAAAGATTATAGTCCATAAAATCAGGGGCCCCACAGACCCCTGATTGAGATGATTCAAAATCATTTCGCTTACTGTGGATTTAAGAAATTTGGCCAGGAAATGCCAAATACATACCTGCCAACATGTCAATTTCAAAATTCTTTCAATTTTTAAAACGGGTGCGCGTCATAAGCGTGCACATCATTGGACAGCGTGCGAAGCACATGCAGTATAGCATGTCCAGAATTGAATGAGATACTATATTTTTTCCTTATTATGTACAGATAACCAACAAATGTAGACTATATTAATCAGAACATAAAAAAATCCAAGGGAATTTCCCAAATTAAAATATATTATTTAATTATAGATATTTACATAGGCATAGGGCTATATGGGCCAGTGGGACCCTAGCCCTTCAATGATTTGAAATAAATTACAATTTTACATATATATTGCAATGTATAAATGTTCATAATATGTGCTTAGCATCCCCTTCCCCAATAATTTTGAAAACCATGTTGATGTATGCTTACATCTACGAAATTATAATTAGGAAAAAAATACTGTGTTAATTAAATCAAACTTTTTGCATACATATAATTATTTACATGATGTGATAGTGATTTACAATTTATTAGTTAAATTCATCTGTCTACGAAGCAAAGGGTAAAGACTTTGGAGTCTGACAAAGCACCTGCAACCCAGAATTGGATATAATTAGTAGAAGCGGAAGTAATATATAAATAAATAATAATAATAAAAAAAAAAGAAATGATTGATTAGTATAGATATGGAAGGTATAAATTAAGAAAGTAGTGGTGATATCATAATACCTTCTCCAATAGACACCCAATGAAATTAATGTAAGTCCAGACTGTACAGTGGAAAAAAAAAATTATGTTTTCTTTAGATTTAACCTAATTTCAAGAAAACAAAAAAAAAAGGACTATATACATATATGTGTAAACTTTATAAATAAATATTCTTCCTTAAAACTGAAAAAATGGCACATAAAAGCAAAAAATCTTTAGAATTTTTTTCAATTGTATTTGAAAACTTCCTCAAAAATTAAAAATAGGATGGTGGTTCCGGCCCCCACCCGAAACGGCCCTGACATGCGGCATTTCAAGTGCCCTCACGTACAATCTCTGACTACGTAATATCGTAATCGTAGCCTCAATAGCAGCCAAGAAAAGGGATGGTGGCTCCGGCCCCCACCTGAAATGGTCCTGTCGTGTGGCATTTCAAGGTCTCTCATGTACAATCTCCGATAACATAATATCGTAATCGTAGCCTCAATAGCAGCCTAGAAAAATGATGGGGCCTCCGGGACCCTTTCCCGATACGCCCTTGACGGCTTGGTCGGTGCATTTCGAGTTTCTAATTTGTCGAAATACAACGTTTCCTCAATTCTTATATCATCTCCTAAGGAAACGTACAGAAGTATCAAAAGTGAAGTAGGTGGACATGTGCAGCGCACAGTCTCGGAAGGTACAATTCGAGTTTCTAAGTCCAGTCGGTTTCACACCGTCTACTGGCGGAAACCGTGGGAACGGTTTGCAGATGTCACGCCGCCGGTTCCGATGTTTCTTTGTGCGCATGCGCAGTTTTACGAGGACGGTGTGAAACCGACTCGCATCTATATCCTGACGAGGATCACGGGAAAATAATGCATTGCACATGCATGCCTTTCCTTAGTGGGTAAGTACGGGAATTGAGGAAACGTCGTACTTCCACAAATTCGCTACGACTATGATCGTAAACAGAGAAAAAAATCGTAAATTAGTGGTGTCGTTTTATCCTGCTCTGAATCCCATTGTACTACGCGTTTTCCCATTTTTTTTAATGCGTGTTACGATGTGACTGAATTCGTAAATGGATTCCCTTGAATACGTGCCTTAGGATATTGTAAACTGGTAAGGGCTCTAGCCCCCAACTCCCTGTTTTTTTAGAAAAGAGGCAAAATCGTATTTATGCTATATTTAACTCTTACACCCATGCGCGGAAATCTATTTACGGCTTACGATTTCAACCACATCGTAATCACACGATATATTTTACACTATCACCCCTTAGCAAAAGGCGTTACGTTGGGATCCATAGCAGGATAAAACGTCAACACTAATTTACTATTCTTTCTCTGTTTACGATTATAGTCGTAATGTATTTGTCGAAGTCTGACGTTTCCGCAATCCCTATACCCCCTTAAGGAAAGATTCAGCAGTATCGGCATGAAATCCGTGGGCATGCGAAATGCATTATTTTCATGTGTTCCACGTCAGGATACAGATAAGAGTGTGACCCTGCGGTGGCGCAGTGTTGTAACGCGTTCTCCTAGTGCGCCGCTAATCCGGGTTCGACTCCCAGCAGTGCAAAGAACGCTTACTCAGAGATCTCATAAAGATCGCACTGCTCACTGTAGTCCGGGGTTTGGTTCCCTAGGCCTTAAGAGGTTCGGATTCCTCGGAAAACAGTAGGTCCCGGCGCAGCATGACCACTGTAGTCTTTGAGCCGTAAAACCAAAAAGCAAGCAAGCAAGATAAAGAGTGTGAAACCGGGAAACCATCCAGACCAAGCAATGAGACGAGATTGTAAAACCGCGCATGCGCACAAGAAACATCGGAATTGGAGGTGTGACACCGTGAAATCATGATGTATCGCCGGTCTGAAAATTACGAAACCGATGTGACGATGTCGGCTTCACACCGGTTTTTCACGATGTGTCGATACATCGCCCAAGCTTAATCATGGAAACGGATTGAGGTCGCAACTCTGTAGTGTTTTTTGTTTTGT
Source organism: Dysdera silvatica (assembly GCA_006491805.2). Classification (NCBI taxonomy): domain Eukaryota; kingdom Metazoa; phylum Arthropoda; class Arachnida; order Araneae; family Dysderidae; genus Dysdera; species Dysdera silvatica. The sequence goes on along the minus strand of QLNU02003225.1, from coordinate 55,489,779 downwards.
TTTTCCCCTAAAAATGAAAAAATTAAAAAAAAACGTACAATCGTACAATTCACCAAAATCCGCATATTGTACAGACAAATCGTACAAGTTGGCTGGTATGCAAATACTAAAAACGAAATGATGTTCGAATAACAAGCCGACAGAAACTACAAAGGAAGTTTTCGTCCACTGCCAATGTCTTCAATGTCACAGTGAAAGAAAATGGCGATCGGATAGACGAAATCATTAAACGAATTACAGCAAAACGCTCAAGGTGATCACTAAAGTAAGGATGACGATGCACCTGAACTTGTGCGCGAGTGACTGACTAATCAGGAAGACGTAAATTTTATTGCTGAATTACGACGGCACTTTGCACAAGAAGGCAGACCTTTATCTGCACGAAACACTAAACGTGCAAACTATTACGAACACTGACCTAATAACGCGTTGAACAAACCCACGGTCGTCTTGTAAACAGCTTGAATTCGACATGATGGAAAAGAAAAAGTTCTGATAACCATTCTGTAGGTATTTGCAGGCAAATTGATGCCCGCATTTGTCAATTAGCGTACAGTCGCCGAAGGAAGCTCTTTGTGGTACACAGTTCTATCGAGCTCATACAACATCAGCGGTTCTTAAACTCTTCTAGACCGCAGACCCCCTTCAGAGATCACTCGCCCTCGCAGACCCCCAAGAATTAACTCTTTAATTAAGTTTAAAGCCCAGAATTTGCATCATACATATTTATTTCTAGTGTTTCATCACTAATTTTTACCATTTAAGGAAGGAATTTTTCGTTCCCTCACTATTTATTTTTACCATGAAAGAGTAACTGCCCTTGTCTTAGTATTTTGCGAACGTTTCTGAAGCCATGGGAGGGTCCCGCGGACCACAATTGAAGAACCGCTTCGCTACATGGAGGGTAAGACATGAACACTGTGTGAGGATAATGTAGTACTTGGAAGTTACTCCAGGGAGTTATACACCCCAACAACCCTCCAGATTTTTTGGTACACCCCGTAAATGAAATCTAAACACACAGCTAAACATACAAAAATCTAATCCACACACCTCTAAAAGTCTTGAACACCACCTTCCCTCCACCCCCAGTTTACGAATCCTGGATAAACTACTGAGTAAGTCACTGTCCTATTGTTGGAACCACTATCTGACAATCTGAGCCTTACGGCGTGGAGCATTATCGTGTTCAACCGAACATTGTTGCACTACAAATAGCAGTTTGTCTCTAGTTTTAAACTGTTTGCGATGATAACTGGAGATGAACGGAATGTCTGCGTTCTAGCACTCTGGATAAAAACGTTCCGATCGATCAGAAACTGTTATATAAGTTTGTTTGCTTGTGTTTTACGGCATAAGTGCAGTTGATGTCATGCTGCGCCAGCATTCAGACGTTCCAAGGAGTCCGCATCTGCTGCCTAAGGAATTAAATTGCGAGCTATGATGACCACAGCAAACTGCTAAAGTATTGTAAGCACACTCGAGTTAACTATAACACTCGAGTTCTTTTACTATATGATAAAAGGACGCATTACTGTTACGTCATCATGGGCACAAAGTCCCGCTTGGGGCAGAAAGGTGAAACAAACAAGTTCTATTAAAAACAAACCTGGATATTAATTTTAAAATTCAGGGAATGTAAAGGAATTTTCGAAGACAGGCAGTCCACACAAGCAAAAACTAGTCACAATAAAAAACTAGGTTCGCAGAATGCATGAACTTTCCCCGATAGGTTGTAAGACGAATGACAGAATTTCGGAGAAGACAGATTAAAAAAGATGTAATGGTTTCCAAAAATGGGGGATCATAAATACTCATGACCAGCGTACGGCCCATTTCCCTTGCTTGTTCATTCGGCGATCATATATTTCCGCATCGCGGATAAGTAACGGATGCAAATAGAAAGCAAACAACTCACCTCAAGACAGTCCTCTGGCTTTCTCGATCTCAGAATTTCCCGATTCTCGAAAAAGTTCGGGAGATTTAGCCGCTGCCGAATCCTGAAATCTATTGCGAGCGTGTGCAGATATCAGAAAAAGGGAAAACTTTCATCTTTGCTTGCGCGATCTTTACTTATCACCTTTTACAGTGAGAGTAAATGATTCTTAGGTCTCCCCTACGGTAAAATATCTTTATTTACCCACACTTTCTATTTCCAACAAAAAATATAAATGCATACAAAAAAAAAATCCCATAACGAAATATTCCCACAAAGTTTATCAATACAGTAAAACCTTTACTCTCAGGAACTCTGTTAAACGACGTCCACTTTAGAATTACACTCTACAACAAAAAAAAAATCGACGCACCAAGAGGGAATTGTCCGATTGCGATAAAAATTGGTGGATTTGAAGAACATACATAGAAAAAGAAACGATTAAAATTTCAGAATAACTGAATGATTTATTGCAGAGTTTGATACATTAAATTAATTAATTAAAAATTATTTTTTTTAATGTATTTTATTCTGACAAGTATCATAGTAATACAATAACACGATCCTCCGTTTTTCAAAGGTGTGGGAAAATATAACAAATTAATATAATACTGATTATGTTGGAACAATTTAATTATAAGGTGCAAAAATTAACGAAAATATATAACAATATATTTTATAATTTCATTTTAGAAATACACTCCAGATCTTGTCTATATATGCTAAATAGCATTGTAGTAGAAAAAAAGGGGGAAAAACAAAAGATAGCCATTAAAAATTTAAATACAATGCCAGACGACCTGCCAGGGTTTGCTGACTGTATTTTTATGGCGCAAGGATAAGAGTCGTTCTGCGCCAGGGCAGCGGTGGGAAAAGACAGTTAAGGTCTGACAAAGCCCATGCTGCTCAAGATCAAGGCCGGGTGAGCGTTGTTTAGTCGTCTAACGTGCGTTAATAAGCTAAAGCGGACACAAACATACGAGAAATCAGAACATAGGCATAAGCAGAGAGTTCATAAGGGGGATTATACACTCAATGGGGGCGTTACAGAGCTACAACTCACATATTCCTATGTTAAATATACAAAATTTCATTGCAATGGGGGGTTACAACCCCATCAACAACCCCCTGCGTACGCCAGTGGATCATCCAGAGTAGAATGGGTGAGGGATATAAAAGAAATAAAATTTATGAGTTTATTAGTAGAGTATGAATTTGTTTCTTGAATTGTGTGATTGTGTTACAGGATCTGAGCTCGAGAGGAAGAGAGTTTCATAATCTTGGATCCATTGCTTAGATGCGAAACAATCCAAGGTTAGTTCTCGCATAGGAAGGTCTTGACAATGCGTCGTCGTCATATTGTGCAAGGAGATTATTGGGAAGGGTGGCCGCCGAAGGGGGCAGCGCTGTATTCCCAGACAGGCTTTTGTCATATGATATGACGACCAGTGGACCGAGAAGGGACACTGGGGGGGAGGGAGCATTGCAGGGGATTGTCGATCGAAACAGGCGTACAGAGACGCACAGCTCACATGATTGTCGTCATTCAACGTCGACCGGAGACCACCCACGATCAGTCCGCCCCGAAGAGCGGCCGAAATAGATGGATGGCGCGGAAGAACACCCCGGGCCGGCCGGTATTCCTACAGGAGACCACCGGACACCGTTGAGTGGGTGAGGTGCCGCGAGCGGCAGAGAACAGGAGAAAATCATTCCCCGCAACCAGGGCGCACGAGACCAGAACAATCCGGACAGGCATCACATGCCAAAGTATCATCCACTGTTTGCGAAAGCTGGCCCCCAAGCGATCGCAGCGGACGAAGACAATGGCGAACGCCCGTCATGGACAGAAGGCCAAGCACGGCCCTAGCGACGAAGTCCGAATTACGAGGGAGGGCGGAGTCCGGTCCCAGAATAGCAGAAGCAGGCATCCATCCAACTCCGCCCGGCGGCCAAAGTGAATATCCCAAGCACTCCGTCTTAAGCGAGCTGGAACCAACACCCGCCAGCCCGGACAAGACATCCGCACGCCACCAGAGCTGAGACTGAACTCTCATTGACAGTGCGGGGGGATGTGAAAGGGTTTCATTGGGAAGGGTGGCCGCCGGAGGCGGCGCTGTAATCCCAGACAGGACGCTTGAACAGCGTACTCAATCGCCGAGGCGGCTGAAGTGGGGAGTTGGATTGCCGACCAACACGGCATCATTGACAGCGCGAACTTCATAAGTATGTCCAGTTCGACCAATAGCGGAGATGTCAACCACGACGTGGAATCTAATGTAATGATACACAAATACAACAGTCTTGTAATCTAAGAGCATACAAAGCAAGAATATTATAATATACAGCAGAGGAGAGGAAGCGAGCCGAACCAATTATTCTTAAAAAACGGTTTTGCAATGTAGTAAATCGCCGAAGATTAGTTTTTGCTGCGGTGCTCCAGATGAGAAAACAATAATTTATATAGGAAAAAATAAAGTATGATATAAATGAATAAGGATGTAGGGGGTTATAAAGAACTAATGTTTCGGATGACACCAAGATTTCTGCTGATCTTTGCGGAGGCAAAACTGTATTTGGGATCACCATTTTTGGAAGAAGTTTAGTCAAAAGTATAAGTTTTTCAAAATTTTCAGTATGCAATGCAATGCAATACGAAAAGTACAGTTGAGGAGAAGCATTTAATAGGCTATTCACTATAATAATGAATTTCAAATTTCCCTGACTCAGGCCATTGCACTTCAAATTTCCTCGACTTTTCCAACCAGAAAAAACTTCCTCCAGCTTTCAAGGTTTCCCATATTAGTAGACACCCTGCAAAAGATTATAAAATATTTTTAATCTTACTTTTAAAAATAGTTTCCTAGACCGAAGGAAAAACCCTATGAGTTAGACCCCACAAGCCATTTGAAATTTCAGACAATTTGCGAAAACCCATATTCAGATTTTTGTTTTCGTTATGCTTTCGATGGGCTGGAATAGTTTACTTCACGTTTTAATACAATTATTAAACGATTATTAATCAAACTATTAAACAATTAATTTATTTTGATGTGGTCCGCCGGCCAGACAAAATAATAACTGCTAACTATCTATGGCACAAAAATGATGGGGGAAAAAAACGTTTGACGTAAAATGGAGGGGGGGAAAACAAATTTCATCTAAATTTATATGCGTTTTACGGTACAAAAACAACCGAGGCCATGTTATCCTAGAGTCGATAGTTTTTCCGAAGGATCCTCCGTCGTCTGGTTGGTTGTTGGTTTTTATGGCGCAAGAGCATCTGGGCTATACTGCGCCAAACAGATGCTCTTGCGCCATAAAAAAATCCAACCTCCGTCGTCTGGGAAATCAAACCTTAGAACGCGAATTAATAGAAAAGAAATGACAAGTCTACGCCACTACAGTGGGCTCCAGGGTGTTTGCCAAAGTATTTGCCCAAGGGAGGAGTGTCAAACAGTGGGGGTGAAATTTACCTACAAAATTTTAATTTTTCTTATAAAATGTACTTACCTTGGGGGGGGGGTCAAGAAATATGGGGGTGTTGGGGGTGTAGTAGACCCCTGGTGGGCTCTCAATTTTACGAAGTCGTACGCCCCTAAAAAACAGTCTGCAAATTGAGAATTAACATTAATTATACGGCATATTTTGGGGGACCCCACGGTAGTCCGTAATCGGGGGTTCGTATAAAATGCGAGTCCATGGTATTCGGACTCAACCCCAAACCGGTACACAAACGAGTTACCACTACGTCATTGTAAGACCTTTCCGCTTCAGTGACGGAAACGTACGTCACCTGACAAAAAAGGCTAGACTCTCACAACAATAAAATTACACCTCTCAGTTTCGTTTCCACAACAGTTACTTCTCTTTGGAGGAGATTCCAACTGAAAGAGTAAAACCAAGCAAAGCAACGAACTCGTTCCTCATAATGATTTATGTTTTTTCGAAAGCATGTGCGCATGGGAGGGGGGAAAATGCGCTAAAAATAACGATGAAGAGGCAATAAGCCGGATTTTTATTGTATTTCATGAGGGTGTAAGAGACAAAAATAGGACTACATTATACCCATAGAGCATTACCCTTACGAACCGACTTCAAGACAAGATTCCGCGAAAAAAAAAAAAATAATAAAACTAAAGAAAGGGAGACGAAGTGCTTTGAACTGTCATAATCGAATTTTTAGTGTCATGTGAAGAATTAGTGGGGAAAAAAAGGCGCGAAAAATGACGCCATTCAACGAATGCTTCTCAGCATCCTTACCTACTACAGATTGGGAGACTAGTGTTGTGGGGATTTTTTTTTCTCCCCACTGCTGCAAGGAGAGGGAAAAAGGGGAGTTGCGAGTATCTCCCAAAATAAACTATAATCTTCGCAAACATAACAATGTTCTAGCATTATTTTTTTATATTTTTTTTTTAAACTCTTGCATTTCATTTCCCCTTGCACATTCCCAATTCCCTCATTTGTTTCCCTTTTCTGAAAACGTGTGTTGGTGTGGTGTTGTACAAATAACGTACAACAGCGTTCCATTAAGTCCACTATTACTATTGAGTAAACATGAATCAAGAAATTTTCGAGATTTTCAAGAAACCTATAGATATCAATTTTATATACAAGGATTTCGATAATATAGCAGAGTCTCGTTAATCTGAACTGAGATCGTACTTGTTCGGATTAACAAATTTTCGGAGTAACCGAAATCTTTACAATAGAATTTATTGTAAGCTATAGTTGTTTGATGTGTGTGTTTTGGCGCGCAAGCTTACCGGCGACGGAAAATTTCTCCATCCTTTATGGGAAATTTCAATTAGTTGGCAACACCCACTGCGCTATTAATTTACGTCTTGATTGCCGTTGCAGTTAAAGAAAGAAAGAAAGAGAGAGGGGGGGGAGGAAGGGGGAGCAAGGAAGGAAGGAAGAAAGAAAGAAAGAAAGAAAGAAAGAAAGAAAGAAAGAAAGAATTAACTGGATTTTAAGATTGGGAGTGTTCAACTATGGGTCATTCCGTGTCAAGTGATCCAATGGAGAAACATCACCCTCTTG
>QLNU02003225.1:55432170-55465516 GCA_006491805.2 Dysdera silvatica | reverse complement strand
GATTTACTGAAAGTGACGCATTGAAACTTCCGGAACACCTCACTTTGTGGCAGTACATGTACATATTACATGTGAGTCGTATACATTTTCCTATAAATTGAAAGACGCTCTACAACTTCCTAATTGAAAATATTTCTCTATCTTTATTATTTTTCGAAATAAAATTTTTAACTTCCTCAATTCGCCATCAGGAGCGCTGCTGTTCATCTCGTCTGATAGTACATAGTCATTTTATTAACTAATATCTAACTTTCTTTGCAATATCTGTCTTGGTTCAAAAGTTATTGGCCGCATTCCGACTTTCCTAGGAACCCTGTATATATATAGCGCAGAATGACCTTTGCTGTCCTTGCGTCATAGCCATGAACCCGCCCCCCTCTCTCTCTCCTCCTAACAATTTTCTGCGTACGCCATCGGAAGACTATCTAAAATTGAGAGTAGATAGTCCGAAGATCGATATATATATATATAATCAATTGAAACCACTTCAGAGTTAGGGTCTAGCACAGTGGTTCTCAACTGATGGATGGTCCGCGAAGAAGTCCTAAGTGGTCCCCGAGATGGGTTATTATTTAAAAAAAAAAACTAAAAAATACTTATAAAAATTATTATTATTAAATATTAAAATTAATTATAAAAATGAAATTGATTGCATATTTGTAGTATTTTACAATCTGACGGAACTTCATAAAACGGTTCGTATTAAAAGTAATTCGTCTTAAGCGTGTTCATCTTAACGAGGTTTGACTGCATTATCATTAAATTTTTTTTTCCGTTTGTTATTTTTTTCCAAAGAACGATTTTACAAACACATCCCCCCCCCCCAAAAAAAAAACAGCTCCCTTTTTTATTAAGGTCTTGCAGCCAATTCGTAAGAATTTTTCAAAGTGGTCCGCGGGTACAATTGAAGTGGAAAAGTGGTCCGCGGCTTAAATTGAGTTGGGAACCACTGGTCTAGCGCCACCTCACGAAGGAAAAAATGGTGACAATAAAAGCTACCGACGGGGAAAAAAAAAAATAAATAAATAAAATAAAAAGGCGCTTTGGAGATAGTGCATTTGTCCATTTCGCTGCCTGTTGAAGACAGCAAATTTTGTTGTTTATGAAGTTACGTTCCCCCTGCCCTCCTTCCACCAGCTTGGACTTCCGGGTTGATTTCCGCTGCAAAAACACTTTTTCCACATTCCGAAGGACGGATGTGTCATTCGACAAGTCATTTTCGACCAGCGGAGGGCCGATTTGAGGTTTATTTTGGAACCGCTAGCGAAACGCTACCGAAAAGGAGCTGACACGGGCAAAACGAAAATATTTTTGTCCTCGCTGCTCATGACGCGATCGCATAAAACATGAATGAACCGATGACGTATTGACTAATAGGCAGAATTACGCATTTATTTATGACTGCGACGTAATTTCATGCTGATTAATAATCAGTCGACCAATGGAACACGCACTACATTTTGTTTCATTCGTTTTAATGCTCAAGGGTAATTGGGATTGTACTGCGCCGGGGCATATAATTTTCTGCGTGGTCCGAACCCCTACGGCATGCATGGTGCGGTCAATATAAAAAACGCCGACGGACAAATTTGTCCGAGATTCTAACGTTTCATCACGTAATTTGTGAAGATGCCGTTATGGCACATACGTCAATTGCCTGTATTTTTATGGCGAAAGGGTCATTTTGCACAAAAAACTAAGTGACGGCAGTTTTAAATATACAAGCAATACAAGAATTTTTCAATAATAATTTTATTCAACCCGATATACAATATTTCGTGATACATAGCTTGAGCAGTATAAAAATTATAGAAATGTAAGAGAAGATCTATATTAAATTATTTTAAGTTTTGAGGTTAGAAATGGAAGAGAATATAAAGCCGAAGCTTGTTACGAGATTTTCTTCCAGAATGCGGTGATGTTGACCAAAAAAAAAAGAAGAAAAAAAAAGGTAGATTTTTATGGTTCTGACATGCTTATTTTAAAGAGTTCAGTTGTTGTATATCTTTAGCAGAGGGACGTGGAAAACTTGTAATAACTTAAGAACTGACTGAGCGTCGTTTTTACGAATTGATGAGTAAGAAGTATTAGTGAGATTGTGAGAGTGTAAACGGCGTTTGTGTGTAATTCGTTTTTAAATAAGTATTAGTGTTATTTAGGGCTTTTCATTGGCCTCATTTGAGAAAATTGTGATACACACATGGATAAAACTTGTGAAATTATCTGTTTATCAAAATGCTAGCCAAAAGGATATCTGAGAGCCAGCATGTGTAATCAGAAATTTTGAATAAAAAAATGTTAATTAACAAGTTAGTTGTACTATTAAGAGCTTTGTATATGAAATTATACCATTATAGATTAAAAACATAATAGGACTTGGATCCAAAATACAGAATAGCTTAAGGAGGAATAGGAGACGTAGAGATTCCATCCAGCAGCTATCACAAGTTTTCTTTAGGGAAAAAACGCAAATGCCATCGATTCTTTATGACGCACGTTTTGGAATATGTTTAATTGATAAGTGTTTCAGAAAAACAAAAACAATTATTTTACGGATAAAAAAAAAAACAAAAAGCCCAATTGCCATTTTGTGAGTTCAGGGTGTTCGAAAATTTTGAGTGTCTATTTCTATATTCGCACAGATATTGGAGAACATTCCTCATAGACATTGACGTGACAACGACTTGATAGAAGGTAAAGTCGTTGAATGTTTGAATCAGAAAAATTTTAGGGGGATAAACCCCCCCCCCCTAGTTACGCTATTATCTATATAGCGTGTAAGAAAATTTCATTTTTGTATCTTCTAGGCCACAATCCGGTCCGCCAACAGTGCTATTCCGCCCGCCGACAACAGTTTGGAATGAAAAGAAAAATCCAAAAAGGGTGCCTTGCGTAACTGATTTCTCGCGCGCGAAAACCCTCTATTGCAACGGAACAACCCGTCTGTTACTCCAGCTCCCTTAAATTCCAACGGGACTAGTGGACAACTTTCCGCGAACAGACTATAGAATGTCTCAGCAAAGCTTTCAACAATTTCCCCTGATTTTCCTACGGACCGTTTCATCGAATACAGTACGCCCCCTCAGAAAGATAAACTGATTACATTGTATTTTGTCTTTCAACCTTGGAAACTCCTACAAAAGAATTAGCCCCCGCCCCCCCCAAGAAAAAATTAGCGCCTCTGGACTGCGAGGCTAGTTATGCTTACCTATGTATATAAATAAATACTGGAATGTTTGTAAAACCAATGGCATATGAAAATCGGGGGAGGGGTCTCAAACCCCTCCCATTGGATATCAAGCATTGCACCTATAATAAATATTGCAAGCGTAGTTGAATGACGACTTTACGTGAACGTGCATCTATGAATGCCGTGTTGATCGGCAATCCATCTCCCCCTCAGCCGCCTCGGAGGCTGATTACGCTGTTCAAGCGTCCTGTCTGGGATTACAGCGCCGCCCCCGGCGGCCACCCTTCCCAATGAAACCCTTGCAAAAAGAAGAGGAACACTGCAAACGTTTTTTGGAGAAAAAAGTGAATTTTGGGAAGGAACACAAATTCCAGTAACCGAGTATGCTCACAAACAGCCAGTTAACATATTTGACTTATCAACAATATTTTACATTACTTGTCAATGCATTTTGCTGCTCATTTCTTATACTTCAACTGTATTTGAGTCTCTGTGCATAATCTTTGAATTGCTATTACACCGTGTGCATAGGCCTACGCAGAAGGCTCATGGGGAAGGGGTTATAGGCTCAACAGGGGAGACGGGGAAGGGGCTACAGAGCTACAACTCACATAAATATATTCCTATATTAAATATGCAGAATTTCATTGCTACGAGAAAGTTACAACCCCTATCAACCCCCCCCACACACACACACCTGCGTACGTCAGTGACCGTGTGACACAGAAACGAACTGTTTTAAAGTCACATTTTAAAACTTACTTTTATTTGGGTGCATGAACTACGAAATATTTTTCTCAGAACCAAAAACAAATTAATGCGAGAAATGAAATCGACGTGATTCCACAATCTGCTTGAAATCTCGAGTAGAAGAAGTCGTGGCAAACCTTAAGGCGTTCTTCAGATGAGATTTGGTTAGTTTCGACAACTTCTCTTCATATTATTCATATCGGAAAAAGCTGACTCGCAATTATAAGTGGATCTATACGTCATTAAAATAAAATCGCCAATTTAATTACAATTTGGATGCATCGTCATAAATTTTGACCAAAAGTCACACAAAGATTCACACATAAAGTTACATTTGAGATTGTCTGACCCTTGAATTTCAATCCATTCAAATTGTACATCGCTTTGTTCAATGTTTTGAAACAGTCCTTTAGCATTTCCTGATATTTCAAGTATCTGAGCTTGGTTCAAAGTAAAGGATTTTTTTTTTACGAATATCTGCATTAATTTCAGTACAGCGAATTCTGCAAATCTCACCGTAAGGTTTTTTTTGCATGAACTTATTTAAAAGCAGAATCTCAAGTTTTTCCGCCGATTCCAAGACGCCCTCTATATTTTCACATTCTTCTTCATTTTTGAAACACCTTGTACACGTTTTAAAATAATAATAAAATATGTTGATGCCGAGGCTCAATTGTTATATAGTTAAATTACGTTTAAAAGAGATGAGGAAAATACACAACATATTGGTGATGTTATATTTAATTACACGCATGTCAAATCTCCGCTCGTGACATCGACATTGTACTATTGATTATTTTTTATTTATTTTTTTTGGACGCAGGATTTTTTTTTTTTTGGAGGGGTTCCTTATTTTTTGCAATAATGCCAGGTTTTACTGTTCCGGGCTCCAGATCCGACCCGTGGGCCGCCTATTAAGAATCACTGTCCTAGAAACACACGCACAGTGGCGCACCACGAATATTCCTAAGGGGGAGGCAGTGGTGCAAGGAATGTTTGGTGGAAATAAAGGGCCAGTCTCCATATCAATTACGGTTGTCTTTTTGTGTACTTTTATCATTATTAAATTGCTACTAATTTGACAGTGCAATATGCTTAAATGATTAAAAATGGTGGATTTTTTTGTACAATTTTACAATGGCCAGCTTTTGTTTTCCACAAAAGATCACTGTTTTAGTAATAGGTTTAAAAATAAGCCTATTGTGCAAAACTTGCTTTTGCTTGCCCTCTGTCCACTACTTGATCTACGGAAGCCTTTTTTCCTTTTGCGACCTTTAAAAACTCATCGGCTTTGTGAACTGAATTCTTATGATAGAGAAAAGTTCTATGTTGGCTGAACTTCTTCAATGGCATTTTCTTCCAATTATTAAATTCTTTTGAAACAAGTTGACCTGTGGCTTGTGTCGATCTTAAACAGACTTCATGGGGTGAAAAGAGAACACAAAATTTGCTATAGGCACTGTCTTCTACCTTTGAGTAAGCTAGATAGTTATGTTTACTCAGTTCAGATGGACAGAACTTCAGACTGTGGTGAGATTTTCCTTGACTTTATACAGCACTTGTGACGGTCGTGGGAAAATTGCAATTTGCATATGATTCCCAAAGAATTTTTATCACTGTTATCCTATCTTCATCAGTGAGGTTAGATTTCTTGACATAATTAGAAATATCTGCAGTCAGAATTTCAGCTGTGTTTGATATTGTGTTTTGGTCTACCTTTACCTCCTGGAAAGCGTTTGAAGACAGCCCCTAGCGACTGCTGTTGCCTTACTCAACAGCAGTCTCATCAATGTTCAGGGAAATGTTGCTGGGATCGTCATTACTTTCAATTTTACTACTTTCAAAAAAATGATTTTAGTGGCTATTGGCTTAATAATTTTTCGCTTTGTTAGCCCAAGGGGGGAGGGCCACCTCGCCCCCCCCCCCTACCTGGGTGCGCCAGTGCACACGCAAAATAACCACGTACGGAATGGCTGAATCACCGACGTAACAAGCTGACGGAAGCGGTTTTTTTTCCCTCTCGGCCATTTATAATGTAAACAATTTCTCATTATAATTAAATGGCAGACGAGATAATCGATGGCGGTGAAATAAAAAAATAAAATTTCGGAATTTAAAAATGGCAACATACGTAACGATGGGAGAACAAAGCAACCTCCATAATGGCGGCAACTTACGATCCAATATCCTTTGTTCCGCACATTAAGCGTTTTTTGTTTCTGGCCACGATTATTAATGATAACATCTTCGTTCACATAACACAATGAACAAGTTCCGCATCGATAGATACACGAATACGCGTATTTCCATCGATATCATCGTTCTTCTGTCGCCCAGTAAAAAGTGCTATTCAGCATACAGAAGCCCGAAGGTCAAGGACTGGCTATTGACAAATCGATGACGAAGCAGCAGGATCAATTAAAATAATCCGATTAATCGATTAAGAGCGCAGCCGAGAAACAAACAAAGGCGCGAACAAACAAAATGTGCACATCCCCAACCCTACTCCTCTTTTTTTTTTAACAGCTTTTCCTTCTTATTTCTTTTATTTTAACTTAGTGAAAGATGAAGAGTAAATGATGGTGACAACGTATATGATAAAAACCAGACTTTTCTTTTGAAATTGGGTTGGAAGGCAAAGCTTTAGCGAAAATGCAATTAGAGATAATATATAGTCTCTTCACGATTACTTCTCGCAGGAAGTTAATTTCGCCCTTCAATAAGAAACTCCGCATCGTGTTTGTTCTCGAACGAGTAAGGGACATCGACGTTTTGGACAGCGAGCGGTCCCTAAATCGATTTCGGAGGCATTTTGTAAGATTCTCGTCCAACCGAAATCTCCTCACTTTTGGGGGACTATCGAAATATTACGTTATACAGCGAAATTTGTCCACAAGACGATGCGGCCTGTAGCAGAAATCTGTCGATAAGAATATTTTCTCTAAGCTCCGACAGGTAAATACGTACATCAGGTTCATGGGCGTACCCACAAAATTCATAAGGGGGGGGGGAGTATACGCTCAATGGGGAGGGGTGTTTTGCAGAGCTACAACTCATATATTCCTATGTTAAATATACAAAATTTCATTGCGATGGGGGTTACAACCCCCCCCCCGACTCTTGGCTGCGCCTATGATGGGGTTCACAACCTTGTCCATACCTTTTCCCCCCGCTTCCTAGAATATCGTTAAAGGCAGATTTCTATGTATTATTTCATTGTTTGTTTGTTTGTTTTGTGGTTTTACGGCTCAAAGACTACAGTGGTCATGCTGCGCCGGGACCTACTGTTTTCCGAGGAATCCGAACCTCTTATGGCCTAGGGAACCAAACCCCGGACTACAGTGAGCAGTGCGATCTTTTTATGAGATCTCTGAGTAAGCGTTCTTTTTGCACTGCTGGGAGTCGAACCCGGATTAGCCGCGCAATAGGAGAACGCGTTACCACACTGCGCCACCGCAGGGCCCGTATTATTTCATCTATGCATATTAGTAAAGCTAACTTTGAAATTTTCCCTCCAAAGTCATACACATAGCATTTATGTACGTTTCGACTTTCTAGCTCTCCACTAATTACCAAAATGTCCATACAAGATAAAATTTAATTTTTTTTTAAATATAAATAAAATTGTCGTTTGCATTTACAAAGTTGCGCTGGACGTCTCTATCGAAGCCCTTATCAGGAATTTAATATTTTTTAACTACCTAATTTTCCGAAATTTCGTTTATAATAATTAATAAATGCGTTTAAGCAAAATTAGTGATTATTTCTCTGTTTCAAATATGTTGTATGAGGATCATACAGATATAAAGTAATCCTCAGTCTTTACTTTTGTTATTAATTTGTACGTACTTGTATACAAAAAATATTTAAATTCGTTGAAAAAGAAGAGTCTACTGAACTTAGTTTTTACTGTCCAAATTTAGCTTTTTTCATTTTATCGAAATTAAGTTTCATCATTTATGTTAATTTCTATTTAACGAATTTTCCTTATAACGAAGTTTTTCAGAGGAACGATGGCACTTCGTTAAATAGAGACTCGACTATATTATAACTATTTAGACATGGCCACATATACGCAGTATTATATGAAGCAACGATAAAAAAGTGTAAAATTAAAGAATACTTCACATCTTGTACTCATTAAAGATACGGAAGCAGCGGTATGAATAGTTTGAGAACCACTGATTTAAAACAAAATATTGGTGTTCGCAGTGTGCCAAAAATGGTGTGGAATGAACGGATCACCGGTTATTCAAAAGACGGAATTAAGAGCCATTCCTGACTGAGATCTGGCAGCGGGTTATCTAGGTCACTGGTTATCTATGATGCTGCAGAACACTTAACATCAAACTACCAAAAGGTGATAATGGAATACTTAGGGCTTTCGGAAAGTTTATAGAGGTAAGTTCGGAATGCGTGGCAGTTCGTGAAAATAGACTTCGAAATATTCGAGCGCTCGGCATGCAGATGGAAACATCTCCATGTACTTTCACAGATATTTATTTGATGCGGCATTTAAAAATCCGGCGCATACGTCAATTTCATTTTCCGAACTTGGAGGGCATAACTTATACGAAGCGAAGCACGGTACACCTTAAGATTTAGACAACGCATACATAATAAATTTTCGAGTCGTGGGAACACGGCTCTTTATCAATGTCGCTGACGCAACAAACATGTTTCATTCAACGGCGAACGTGAATTTCTGAGACATCAACTGCAATATATTTTAAGTTGAGAAGGAGTGTAACATATTCCAACTATAGTTTGTGGTTTTACGGCTCAAGGACTACAATGTTCGTGCTGCACCAGGACCTATTGTTTTCCAAGGAATCCGAACACAATTTTCCGAGGAACTCTTAAGGCCTAGTGAATCAAACCCCTGGACTACAATGGGCAGTGCGATCTTTATGAGATATCTGAGTAAGCGTTCTTTGCATTGTTGGGAGTCGAACCCGAGTTAACGGCGCACTAGGCGAACACGCTACCGAAGGGCCTCCTACTATAGTACGGTGCCTTTACTAATTGATAGGAGCTTCATTTATACATATGCCCATATATTTGGTTGTCAACGATAGGTCCAAGGTGGAGATGACTTAAGCTCATTTTTCGAGGCCCGAGACCGCCCAAGTCCGAAATATTTTATAGAAATTTCAGCCCGAAATACTTTATAGAGATTTGAGCCCAAGCACAAATACTTTATAGAAATCTGAGCTCGAGCCCGAAATATTTTATAGAAATTTGAGCCCGAGCCCGAAATACTTTATAGGAATTTGAGCCCGAGCCCGAAATACTTTATAGAAATTTGAGCCGGAGCCCGAAATACTTTATAGACATTTGAGCCCGAGCCCGAAATACTTCATAGAAATTTGAGCCCGAGCCCGAAACTTCCAAGTATAACTTTAACCTCTTGACGTACGATTTAAATTTTTAAAAATTTGCTAAACTACATCATTTAATTTCCTTCAAATTTTCATGTACACGTATTTCTACAGTCCTCGAAAACGAATCATATAGTTGTATTCCTTGGAGAATTTCGATATACAAAAAAGTCAGTTTCCGCCTTCAGTTGCGTCAGTCTGACGAGCCCGGGCCCGTCTCATCTCTAATGCAGATAAACACTTGTTGAACTGTCTTCGACATTCTCTTTGATATTATGTAACAGATATACGAATTAATTGTTAATGAATCTCTGTGATTTTCGGCTCAAACTTTCCAATATCAATCGGACTGGTGAGGGTTCGAGAAGGAAAGAATGTTTTGTGTTTCATGGCGTAGGGGCAGCTAAGGCAATGCTGCACCACAAAATTTAACTTGCCTAGGAATCCGAACCTCTTTTGCCAATGGAATCGAACTGTGGATTTGCATTTTAAAAAAAGCGGAAGCTAGGTACATGTAGGGAATCATGCTTAATTTCATGGAAGAAGCGTTACTACTGTGCCATTGCAGGACTTGAAACACGGCCGATTGACCACGCTTGTGAAAAAAAGTGGCCGTGGTCCAGGTCCGAACTAATCTAGCGGCTTTGGGTCATCGTTCTAATGTGCTGACCACCAAGCTTGCGGCGCAAGCTATGCCTATGGTGCGTTCGCGCAGACCTGACGCCTGATACCGTTAGCAGACGGGTTAGTCCATTGCAGTTTAGGGAAGGGCGTCTTGCCGAAACTGGTTTTTCATGTGGGAAAAACCAGTTCCTCCAAGACGGCCTTCCCTAAACTGCAATGGACTAACCCGTCTGCTAACGGTATCACGCGCCAACTGAGCGCGAATGCACAGTAGCCTTGTGGTAGTTGTTAGGGAAACCTAAAATAAATGGTCAGAGCATCAAAACTAGGCCTGTATTTATCCTCAGGCCCGGCGGCCACCCTTCCCAATGAAACCCTTGCACAATCCTCCTCCTCCTTTTCTCAGGCCAACTAGGCTTGAGCCTAAAGGCGCCAACCTTTTAGGGGCGCCGACTTAGGAAAACTATCAGACCTCAAAAACCGCCGCCGCACAGTGGGGCGGAATATTCGAATACTAGACGTTAAAAAAAACGTGAAAAAAAATTTTTTAGCGTATTTTTTTGTTCTTCACATTGCAATCTGTCCAAAAACATGCTTCCATCATTAAATATTAAAAATTCCTACTGAAAATATTTCAGGGTGTCTACTAAAAATAAGAAAGCCAATTCCTTGACCTTTTCTTGACTATTTTTATACATTTCTTGACCTTAGAAAAAGTTTCTAGACTTTTTTTACGACTGATAAAATGGCTATATAAAACACAGCTAAAAATCACTAAAAATTGCCTAGTTATGACAAAAATAGTTGAAAATAAATGAACCAGTAAAAAATCGTTAAAATATCGTACGAAAATTACAATTTAAAGCAAGCGTAAAATTGAAAAAATGGGCCTAACTCTCACCTACAATATCGATTTAATGACCTTTTCTTGACTT
The DNA here is from genome assembly GCA_006491805.2 of Dysdera silvatica. Taxonomy (NCBI): domain Eukaryota; kingdom Metazoa; phylum Arthropoda; class Arachnida; order Araneae; family Dysderidae; genus Dysdera; species Dysdera silvatica. The sequence goes on along the minus strand of QLNU02003225.1, from coordinate 55,454,636 downwards.
CCGTGACCTTTTACTAATTATTGACCTTTTCTTAACTTCCATGATCTGGTAGACACCCTGTATTTAACAAAATCATATTTTGAGCAACTATAGTGATGTTCCATCTTTGACACATATGGTTTCAAGGAACTTTCACATTGAAACTAAATAACAACGATAGTTAAAACAAACTCTTACAAGACGCTATGCAACAGCAGGATAATGATTGTTTTCCATGTTTTCAATTTGCTGTTTTTCAAAAATTTGTTGATGTTATTTTGTTGAAAAATAATGAAAAATAAATGATAAAATAATAATATAATAAGTTTTGATTGTCGTTGTGTGTCCCCCCCCCATCCCCCTCACCTCTCAAGTTGAATGAATGATGATTATTTAAGTTTTCATTTATCGCAGCTTTAGAATAATAAACGGTTGGGGGGGGGGCTTGAGAACCCCTCCTAGCCGTTTAAAAATTTGATTCGCCCGAACCTGCTATGCATTTACTTTCAAAAGTTTTACAGTCACATTTTAAAATAAGGTACTTTTTAGCTCATTACTAATTGTCAAGCAGTATCAATTATTTTTGTAGCGTTTTGGTATCTTGTACATTCACTAAAATTCTCGACAGCTTTGAGAAGGAGGTAATTTCTTAACCTCCCTAAAAGTACTCTTAATGTTTCTCAGCCCGTTCCCCTAGAAGTGCTCGTATGGGCGACCATGACTGTTACTATTATTATTATTTATTTATTTATTAGCAGGTTTCAATAGATATTGAACCCGCTATCGTTTTTGGTTTGTCCGTCGGTCTGTCGTCAATAAACAGAGTAAGGTAAAGGTTTTCCATAAACGCATAATAACTATTGTAAAAATTAAAAATCTGCCGAATTACTCAGTATATACTACTACTCAGTAATGTGATTACTCAGAAAATCTCGTCACGCAATACCGTCACAGGAAATCGTCATGAATCAAGGTAAATTGAAAACTGAAATTTGGCGAATTAAAATTCTGCAGTTTTGAGAGTACGAAATTGACGAGCTGCAATTTGGAAATAAACTACAACTCGCCAATTTCTATCCCGTCCAATTTCCACTGGCTGAAACTTACCTAAAAAAGCAAAACAATAACAGATCCAATATTAATTGAAACCCGCTAAATTTAAATATCGACCTTAGGCGATTTTCTTTTACTCATTTTCAATATTCTAAATTATTGCTATTATTTTTAACATTACGTACTGATTCAGTCAATGTGTTTGTGTCTTACGGCGCAAGCATAGCTAAGATCATATGACGCCCAAACGTTCCCTTTTGCGAGTGATCCTAACCTGTCGCCGAGGGAATCAAACCCCGGAATACAGAGCAGTACAAAAAAAAGTAAACGCTCAGTACCACCAGAGACCGCAATCACAAATTTTCCTTACAACCGATAGAAGGATTACGTGGACTGCGTTTCAATAAACGTCCCCTCCACACACACGCACTTCCTTTTAATTTTCACAGGAAAAGGAACAATGCGCAAACAAACAAATAAATGGCGAAAAGAATGGAATAAAAACAAAAAGAATGAAAAGGAAACAGGCGGGAAAGAAAAAAAAAGACAGGAAAGATCACAATTTGAATCGAGTGAAATTACGTAAAACGTGAAATACAAATGTAAACTTCGGGAATTGCCAGACATGAAACCGAACTAGAAAATAGTACAGTTCAATTTGAGAAAGTGCGTTTACTGCTACTTAGGGAGTGTTCAAGTATTACAAAAGCAGCTTTGGAGCGGAGAGGGGGTTCCCTTGTGCTTATTTTCCTATGTTAGCCAATGTTAATTTTTGCTTACCAGGGGGAGGGGGTTGAAATGGCCAAAATATTGCTTACGTAATACTTGAACACTACTTTACATGCAGGTACGCACGTTAAATAATGGAGTTCAGCTCCATATGTATGTCTAAACACAGACAGGAAGCAGCAAGTCTGGTTTTAGTCGCCAACTCAAGGCCATTCGTTCGAGTTTGGCTGCTGCTTTTATTATAAATAAATAAATAGAAATAAAAACTTGATCATTATTTTTAATTGAACAAATTAAAAATGTTGAACTGAAAATTTCCCGACTGACAGTTACAAAAAGAATGGGCCTAGCCCAAAATGGTTAAAACACATTTGCTTGGTATACGGCGGCAAGGGTCATACTGGGACGACACCTACAGTTTTCTTATGAATCTGGACCTCCTAAAACTTAGGAAACCAACTCCCAGACTACGGTGTGCAGAAAATACGTTTAAAACAGGGAAAATTTTATACTGATGCGATAAACTCAATCTTAGCTGGACATGACTGAGCTTTTTTTCACCAACCAGTACCTCTACAGCATCAGGCGACTGTGGTCGCCTGATGCCATGTTTACCATGTTTGGCGCAGTATAGCCCAGATGCTCTTGCGCCATAAAAAAGCCAAACAATCAATCAACCATACGTCTCCAGTGTCAGGAAGGTGCTGACGAAACACTGGAACACATTCTTTTGCGGTGTTCGGCCTACGGCTACCTTAGGGAGGAGCTCCTTCTCGCCCGCCGCCGTTTAGGTCACGTCCATCCACCAGGTCTGATCGACCTCTTGGATCCATCTGGATCCTCCCGTCTCTGAGCCGCACCCGTGGCGGCGTTCCCCACCTTCCTTTCCGGGGTTGGCCGGCTCCACGGCCGGCCCCGGGGTGTGATCCAGGACCGGCCACCCATCCGGCAGCTTGTTTCTGTTCATATTAAATGACGACACCTATGGGAGCGTGAATCTTTGTATGCTGTGTATGGTCAACTCTCAAATATCCCTTTCCCCTCCCCCAGACGCCTCGGCGGCTGGTTACGCTGTTTGAGTGTCCAGTCTAAGATTACAGCGCTGCTTTCGGCGGCCACCTTCCCAATCCCCCTGCACACATAAAAATTCACGCTAAGTCAGAATCTGCAGTTTTGCGAGGAAATCGAGCCCGATTACGGCGAGTAGTAAAATAGTAGGCATTCTATGATATGGTTAGAATTAAACCCTGATAACGCCACTACAGACAAACGCCTTAGCAATTGCACAAGACTTCCAAAAGTTTCAGAATTTTTTTAAAATTTGATATAAACCGGCATGTGTGATATATAGGCATCACACCTTATTTTTCTCATAAATACATACATTTTATATCACAATTTCGAATCAAGACGCCTACCAAGTTTCAAAAGAGGATGTGAGGAAGAGTAACGTACAAAAGGGGACTCTACCCCTTTGCATCAAAACATATTTTCTGTAAGGTTGCATCACGTAATTTTTAAAGCCGCTTTAGTCCCCCAATCCCCCAATGAGTTTTGAATTGCGCTGATTACTGCTCATAAAGTCCCTTTTTATTCGGGGGCTCAAGGAAAATAATAAAAAAATTATCCTTAAATTAGAGGTAAATATTGGCTTAAAATAAATTAATTAAATCAGTTTGCATTAAATTATTTTCCTGATAAATGGATACCTGATAATGGAAAATTTCGAAGAAAAAATATTTTAGTCATCGCCGAACACATCTACTAAGTGTCGTTATTTTACATCAGCGTTTCCCAAACTTTTTGTCCCGCAGACCCCTTTTTTTAAAAAAAAAAGGCAATTGATCGCGGAGCCCTTTTTAAGAAAAATTGTGATAGAGGAACCCCTGACTCTTTTTTATTTTTAATACGTGTTCTTTAGGTAGGGCCTATATGTAAGTTAGTAATACCTGTAATTACGAAGTGTAGTAACTAATGAGGGGAATGCAGAGTCGACGAGAAGGGGTACAGCCCAGATGAAGTCTAGGGGTCGCGCTGGCAAGAAACTTACGCTGTGGAGGGCCCGGCCCTGCAAAAAAACAAAAAATATCTATGCCACTGCCCAGGGAAGGGGTCATTGGAGGGAGGGGGGCGGTCAAAGTGAGCCTGAGGACCTGCGTTGGCTCTCGGCGCCTCTGGGGAAATGGGGTTGTTTAGATTTGCGTAATTGGTCAGTGTCGGGTTTTAATAAAGATAACTGCAAACAGCGGCGTAGGCAGAAAGTTCATAAGGGGAGGGTTATAGGCTTAATGGGAGGGGTTACAGAGCTACAACTCATATATTCCTATGTTAAATATACAACTTTGCTTTTGTTTCCGGGTCGTACCCATACACCCATGACTCATATCCAGTTATGACGGTGTTCAGAAACTCAGGTTCGGTGTTGGTAGTGTCAATCAGGTCCCGTGCAGCCGCAAGACGGAGTTCTTTCTGTTCCGCCGACATAAGCTTGGACACAAATTTCATCTCTACTTTATTTAGTCACTACTTATTTTGTCATTATTATTATTTTATTTGTCACTACTTATTATATTTATTTTGCCATCACTACTTATTTTAGCGTCACTACTCTGCACAGGAAAATTTAAGGTCGGATACTTTTTAGACACACAGTGTACATAATAAAAGCAAACACTTTGCCAATCTGGAGACCCTGTTTGTGTCGTGGCGTCAAATATCCTATCCGTTATGGCGCAATTGATTCCTGTTTTCAAGCATTTACCTAATGTAATATTACGGCTTTTCTTCTCCCAACTCCAAACGCATTTACATCCGTTTACGTAATCGATTAAAAAAACACTTCAATTCATTACGAAAATCACGTAAATAAGTTAATATTTCCGAACCTAACGTAATTTTCTGTAAGACCCTACGTCTGCGAACATCACTTATTTTCCACTCCATTAATTAATTAACCGTAACAAGGAAATAATAAAAAATCGTAAATAATCGAAAGAAGAAAAGAAAAAAAATCCAAAAATAATGATGCAGCAAAGCTGAATTAAATAGCAATTGCTTTTTTCGCAGCTTAACGTCTGAGAATTGTCATCTCAATAATTTTACACACGACTAAATTTATTGGAAAATCAAGCTAGCCAAAGTAATTCTAATACCAGAAATACACCACACATTAGTGTATTGAAGCAAACTTGTGTAAAAGCCAAAGAATACCTTCTCCAAGTGTCCTCTCAAATTCTATAGGGCAGGCGGTTAACATGGACTCTACACTTAAGGGTGATTTATTTTGCATTTGATCCTGCTCCAAGTACATAAATCATCCATCCACCTCCTGCTTTTCTTCCTCTAAGCACGCATCTTCCTAAGAATGTTTTCCTCAAGTGCTGATTTAGATATTTTGATCTTTTCGCTATGTATTCACACCATGCTAATTTTCTTCCAAATATTATATTGATAATATCCATTGGCGCGGGGGGAGGATGATGGGGTTATAAACTCTCATTGTAATGCAATTTTGTATATATACAATAGCACCTGCCTACAGTGACCACCTCTGGGACTGGACTACAATGGTTACCATAGACAGGTGACCACTATACACAACAGACTTTGGTATAGGTATGATTAACTCCCTACCAGTTTTCTCTTATAAAAAATGGTCGTTTTAGATGATTACTTTATCAAATTCCACTGTATATACACAGGAATCTATGAAGTTATATCTCTACAACCCTCCACCCCTTTATGAACTTTCTGCATATAACTATGATAATATCTCTTTTTAAACCAGATTTGTTTACTAGTTATCAGAGATCTTACCGGTCCACTTGATTTTAAGCTTTCTTCGTCAGATCCACAAACAATATTTTAAAATAGACAAAGAATGTTCGTTTTGACATACGCGACGCCAGAGAAAGAGAGAGAGAGGGGAGAGAAATCGCTTCAAATAGTCTTTTCTCCTAACCCAGCTTTTCGTAACTTTTACTTATACTTCAAGAGTCAAAAGCTCACGAGAAACGGGGAGAAAAAATTAAGAGATAAAATACAGGTTATAAAAAATAATAACCCAATCTCTCTATGTATCATTGCTTTCGTACCACTTTCATATCATTTAAATGAGTCTCTCCGAATTCCGAGAAAGGCCATTTCCGGGAGCCCATCAGAGAAAGTGTTCAGATCAATTTAAAAAAAGCCATTTTGAAAAGATGGCATTTTGAAACCGGAGGTGCCGTAAAATAATTGGAAAAGAAAGAACAAAAAATAATAATAACGTCCACGTACTAAGAAGGTTAGTTACATAGTTCGCAAATGGAAGGGGAAAGACGTTATCTTGAAATTTTGGGAACAAGTCGATTTATATACACTTTTCTTTCCTCAAGATTTCGCTCCAAACAAATTCGCTATTTTTCTTTTGAACATATTTTGAGGAAATGCCACGTTCATTACATGTTAATTAAACAACGAGGAAGAAAATATTAATATTGTTTTTGCATAATGGAAAGTTATTATTAACAACTGAGTATAGGTGTGTGTGGGGAGGGTGATTCTTTCTTCATGGAGGAAGAAATAATTGCAGGGGGTTTGATTTTTTTTCTTCTTTTTAATAAAATGAATAATAATCTATCCTTCGTTTGGATCTCTATTGTAGCACACTGTTACTGTAAATGTTAAACTCACGCCTATTTTTAGGGAAAATATTCGAGGAGAAAATTTTTCAAAAAATTAAATTTTAACACCTAAACTATTAGTTCAAACTAAAGCCCTTTGACCCATGTACTGCTAAGTTAAATACCACTGCCCCTTCTAGAGTCAGCACAGTCACCATGAAAGTAGTTGGCAATTGGCCACGGATAGCAGAATTTTCAAGGGGCAGCCTACCGCAAGGATGGAGCATATTTCAAGCTGAGTTTGAACCATCGACTTCCAGTTTGATCCGAAAACATGGATGTCAAAATTCCCAAAAATGTCCCTAAATAATGCTTCTTCAGTTATAGACTTCACATAACGTTGAGAAAATGAATCTCTTATGCACTAACGACACACAGTAGTCATAACACAAAAAGTATTGCTCCTTATATATACGTACTGTAGTATACTTACAATTTCTAGAAGAAGAATATTAAATTTAAAAAATTAATTAGATTTATTTCAAGTGAGGAGTTTACACCTTGGGGTAATAGAAATTTTCAAATTAGTTTACAGAAGGGATGGAATTCTGAACGATATGCTTATATCAGCATTTGGGATTATTTTCTAGCTGAGCGACCAATAGAAATGTTAATGTCAGTTTCAAGGAATGGTTGGGGTTGTTAAAGTATCTCTCTTGAAGATGGGTGGTACAGTTCAGAATGAAACGTTAAGAAATTTTAAAAAACAATATTGTGTATCTTGTAAGAGTTCTATTTATTATTTCTGTATTTTAAGAACAGCTAAGACCATGCTGCGTCGGGACCTATAATTTTCCTTGATGTGCACCTCTGTCACCTAGATCAATGGTGGTCTCTCTCTCTCTTAAAAAAGAGATCTTTTTTAATAGTCAAATATATGTTCTCATTATACTACCGTAGAACATTAGGGAATTACGTTTATAATGCCACAAGCACATTCATAATTAAGGAATTGTGTAAAACTGGGCATCAGAAACACACAAAACTCATTTCAATACAAAAGCAAGTACTATGGAACAAAAAATTTTGTGGCAAATACTAATAAAGAGTGTGGAGGTTTTTTTTTTACAAATCAAAATGACCCATAATCAAACAGCTATGCTCTGAATAATTAGGAAAAATTAGAAAAAGAAGCATTTATAGAAATTAGAGAGTTTAATAGTGTTTGTCAATTGTTTTATAGCTCAAAAAAAAGGTATGGCAATGCCACACCAGGACCGACAAGTTTTCGAGAGATTTAAGCATCTTGCTGCCTAAAGAATTAAACCCCAAATACACATGATCGGCATAAAAAAGGCAAGGGATTCAAATGCAGATTTTCTACATGACACGATAGACAAATGCGATACCTCCGTGTCACCGTATAATAGTAAGAACCTGGCAGAACTACTTAAAAATAAAAAATAATCACTAAAACTGAATTTAGCTATTGAACTTAAGCTCTTTGCTGTTTATGACAAAATCTTACCAACACAATTCAACAAATTTTATATTTATATATGCATATTCATTTAACTACAAATGCAATTGGTGTCTTCGTTGATTTCAAATCAATGGAAATTAAGGAAAAGGGCCTCACTAAGAATTCTCATGGCATAGTGATGTATATGAAATGAGATTCGTGAAAGAAATGATGGCTGAGCTAAGATCAGCTCCTATAGTCCTAATAGTACTATAGTCCTAATAGTACTATAGTCCTAATAGTACTATAGTCCTAATAGTAAATAAAAAATCTCATAATTATGGATAAGAAAAAATGAGCAGATTTTCGTAATAACAAACATACCCAATAATCAAGTACTTACGATTTCACTGCAGATTTTCTTGTAGTACTATGAAATTTGCACTACATTTAGGCTAATTAGATTAATATATTAATGGCCACGATTCGAATATACATAATTTTTAATGAACTTCATATGAAGACATCAAAAAGAAAGCAACATGTTAGTCAGCAAGTGCCATTTAAAAATGTATCCATTCAAATGTATTATTATCCTCTGTTTGCACATATTTAAAATAAAACATCAGTCATTTTCCGTTACTTAAAATCTTACCACATGCAATTGTTTGAAACATGTATTCATGTGCTGTGTCCTTTCTAATGTGAACTAAACAAATAGGGGCTGTATTTATAATCGTTACATCTGAACCCTTTAAGATTTTTTGCCAGCCAAAACGGACAGCAAAAAACCTTAAAGGGTTAAGCAAATTTTGGACTCTCAAATTGAGATAAGGTAAAAATATATTAATATCAATGTTGAGTGATAATGGTTACTATCAATGTGTGAATACAACAGTAAAACCTTAACAAACCGAAATAAAGGAAGTGGAACCTATTTCATATAAGCAAAATTTCAGATAATCCCGAAATCTAATTTTCAGTATAAAGGTGCAAAGAAACAACATTACGGAAAAACAGACTGTGATTATGACCTGAGGAATTTTCTATTTTGTGGGGCGATTTACTCACCACCCTGCACGGGACCATATGCCCTAGGCTTAGCTAATGGAAAAAAAATTTCTCTCTTTTCAAGATATTCTCCTTACTATTAATACACTTTTTCATTCGAATAAATCTGTTTTCAAAATAGTTATGCCATTCAGAGGTTGGTACAGCAGAAACACAGGATTTTATATCTTCAACTGCTTCTTCTGGGAGGTTAAATCGTTGACCAAGCATTTTATTTTTGATCATTGGGAACAAAAAGGAATCATTGGGTGCTAAGTCAGGAGAATAAAGGCAATGGCTCATCAAATCAACGTTTTCTTGCTTCAAATAATTTATAATTTGAAATGCAGTATGTGAGCTTGAATTGCCGTGATAAAGAAAGATGTGATGTTTAGAATTATTTTTTCTGATTTCAGCAACCATTTCTGGCAAACATATTATCGTATATTAATCAGCATTTACTGTTCTATGATCCTCCACTGCAATAGTTGCAACATGGCTGGATTTACCAAAAAACAGGGCAATCATTTTCTTTGAAGCACTTTGTGCACGAACAACTTTTGTAGGATTCGGTTCATTTTGGAACACCCAAACAGTGGATTATCGTATTGTTTGGAGTTCATAGGGATAAATCCATGTTTCATCACCTATTACAATTTTAAGGATACGTTTTGAGGCACCACAGTTTTATCTTTTCAAATTTTCCCTTCATCATTTGACACGAGCATCCTTTTGAGTTTGATTTAAATTGTATGGTAACCGACGCGCACATATCTTTTTGTTATTGAAATGATCATATAAAATTAAATGCACTCGGGTCCCTGAACTGTTCAAAGATGCCTCAATTTCACCAGATGCGACATGACGATCTAAAGTGATTAGTTGTCGCACAGCATCAATGTTTTGTGGTGTCACAGTGGTTTTTGGTCGACCTTCACGAAACCCATCACTAAAACTCCTGCATCTAAAATGGAATTATTTAAAGTGGTTGTAAATTGTTGCTTTAGATGGTGCTTCATTACCAAAAGTCGAATTCATACGATCGACAAACATTGCTGTGTCAAACCTTGTCGAAATTCATACAAAACCATGGCTCGAAAATCCCTTCAACTTAAATCCATGTTTTTCACTACTTCATTAATTTCAACATGACGTTGAAAAAGAATTTTATAGCAATTCTGGTTCTGTAACACCCAATGTTCAGGTGGAAGTTGATATTCTAAAAAATTATCAACAATGAAGGCTGTAGTCTTTTACATTGCTGCCAGATTCTAAACACTTAAGAACTGGCCTACGTACCTCAAATCCAGTTTTTCATATTAAATGTGGTTTATACGTAGAACCCAATTTCTTAAAACCCAACTGAACACTCGAATTTTTGTTATGCATTAAATTTGGGAGTGAATTCATTGGTCTGCAAATGGCTGTTTTCAAGGAACAGTAAGAGGTCTCCTTTTCTTAGTTATGTTAGGAGAAATAGGCGGAAATGGCTGGAGGTTAGGTGGCTAATTATCGTACCACAAAAAAGTTATCATTATTCTCGTAGCTGCTTGTTTGGAGTTTTACGGTGCAAAGGTCATGCTGTGCTGGAACCTACAGTTTTCCTAAGAATCCTAACCTCTTAAAACCTAGGGAACCAACCTCAAGTAAGCTTAGTTGTAGGTTGGTTGGTTGGTTGGATTTCAATGGTGCATGGATAACTAGGGTCATTCTGTGCCGAATGAGGTTGGTTGTATGTAATTATACCATAGCATGATGTCCATTGCCTATTATGGTGTACTTATGACAAGATGAATGACATCTGCCTCTACCTGGCAGTTTAAACTGCTAAACACCAAAAAATGGTTACATAATTAATGATTTTTGTCCCATATGCCTTCATTATCAGAGACAGCTTTTGAGCTCATCTAAGGAAATTTTTCACAACAAATTGAAAATTAAATTTTAAAGTGTAAAGTTTTAAGAATATTATAAATATGATTAAATAGTTGCATACTAAAGGTTAAAATTCACGGTCCCTACTGGCCCCATGGTGACTAAATATAGGGAAATGGCGATTAAAAATATGACTTCAGTCACCATCACACTCGCCAGTTAGTTTCCTAGTGCAATCTCCAACAACAACATACAACTACAAGCTACAACTCATATATTCCTATATTAAATATACAAAATTACATTGCAATGGGGTTACAACCCCCATCAACACCCCCTTCGTACGTCGGTGCTTATAATAGCAGGGTTACAGAGCTACAATTCCATGTATGCACACATATATATACAAAATATACTCGCAACGGGAAGGGGATTACAACCCCATCAACCCTGCATATGTTAGTGTTGGTACCCAATGGGTAAAAGTTTAAGCATCCCCTTCTCCCATTCTTAAACTATTGGCCATCATCACTCCTTCCTAGGATGCTAATCTAGAAATAATCTCTTCAGGGACAAAATAATTTTTCTATGGTACAATCTATGCCTGTTCCATCAAATTTCAATTATCCTCATCATCAAAGGAGATCTCTTCATAAACTGTACCTTTTTCTCCATGATCTTTAAAATCCGAATTAGAAATCTCACAGGCATCAGCTTTTCACAAAGAGCGTAGGCCTATTCAATGGCTGGAGCATCTCCAAGTAATCAGGTTATCTGGAGTTTATCATTCTTAGTTAGTCAATTGTTCTTTTTTCCTGTGCCTGCCAAAGATTTAATATTCTTTTAACTGAACGAAGCAAGCTTAAAACGCATATTCAAAATTATGCGATTGAATCGAAGCACAATCCTATTTTTTCCCAAACACAATCGATTATGCTATACAGTGACCTTAATTTTTCTTTTTATAACCACCTCATCATTTGTATCTCAATGCCAGCTGATTTTTCTGAAATTTTAGAGTGTACAATCAGTTTTTGCATTGGAATACAATCTAACAAATGTATGATACAGCAACTTGGTACTGTACATGTATTGTACAAAAAACTAGTTTGTTTGACAAGTAGCCCTAAGTAAACATAGGAAAATTTTGATGGATAACCATGAATTAAAAAACTTGCAAAATACTTTATCTCATGCTGTCTCTCATACAAAAACTGAAAATGAGTCATCAACAAAATAATCAAAAGTAATTTAATGAAGAAAAATTAACCTTTGACTGAGAAATACGAAATTAAATCAATAGATCTCTTGAAAAAGGGAGTAAACAATGATGTTTTTAACTAAGCGTCCTTGAAGCAAATTGAAACACTTTGTGGAATTTTATATTGGTAATAATTTCATATGAATTATTTAATTTTTATTGTGTTTCCAATAATTTTGAGCTAAAGAGGCATTTATATTCAATAAACAATTCGTTGACATACCGAATATCTGTGCTGTTAACATTACATTTTTATGCAGATTATGCCAACACACATTAAAATATGAAAAAAACATAAGCTATGCGTGTATATATATATATATATATATATATATATATATATATATATATATATATATATATATATATTTATTTTTAATAAAATCTTTTTTTATTAAAACTTCTTGAAAAATAGTTTTGAATAGTATACCTAATGCCTTAGTTACAATTTTTTAAATGCTTATATTATCAATTTGAATAAACAGAAAAAACACTTGACAAAGGACACATAAAATAATAGTTTACACATCTTAATTAGAGGATCAAAACCCCAACAGCATCATTATTAAGAAAAAAATTATATGATGGACAAATAACGTGCGTTTCTCTTATAGACATATAACCACACAATATTGTAAAATCAAAATTTTAACGTGAATTTTTAGTTACGAATCAGTTTTTACTGGGAAATGGATAAGTAAGAAAAATTTATTAACGCACGAGATAAAATTTTAATGTCAAAATCAAACCACAGATCTCGAAACATTATGCACGGCAAAAATTCACAGACATCTAAAGTCTAAAATCCAAACACCTCATCGGAGGAAACTCTATATTCAGTAAAATCTCCTTAACGGACACACGCGAAGAGCGGACCCTTCTATAGACATTTCCAACTCCCAGTCCCAATGCTTGTTATCATCCTAACCCTCCTGAACAGAGGACACATCCTAACAGCGGACAGATACCCAAGTCCAAGGTTCGCTATTCAGAGGTCTTGCTGTATATTTAACAATGAAAAAAGCACATTTTTTAGAACTATAAAGAATATGACTGACATACCTTTCAGCATCCATGTTGAGATCGGGGACTAGACACGAATGCACAAACCGATACAAAAAAAATATACAAATGTTACACCTAACGGCACATATTTAGTGTTGAGTTCACATACAACGACACATTAACAAATCGTAATTATAAGGTAAGAAAAGTGATAAGAAAACACTTCCGCAAATGATTCTCAGAAACAGGCATCGACAACATGGATGTTTCCTCCGCCCGCATCTTTTCTATAGTGCTACCAGATAACTAAAGGGATTTCACGGCTTCACCTAGCGAGCGGGAAATTTTCCCGCAGCTTAGTAATATTAATGCAGAAGGAGTACTTTTCCCTCAATTTTATGCTTTCACATTAAAGGTCTGATGCTACGTTATAGGATTTGGAGCTAAAAAGATGCATTTTGGAAAAAGAAATTGAACTGAATAAGATTTAGATATAGGCACTTCTACCAAAAAGCGTTAAATTTAGCGTAAAAGAAACCAACTAATTCTTGAGCTTTGGTTGAGTTTCCACCTCACTAAAGGTGTTTGGAGTATTGCAGCGCCATCTCTGGAGAGATAAAACGAAAGAATATTCTATTATCTTCATTAGTAGAGTTGTAATTTATTTGAATTAATCCAAATACAATATTTTAAAATTCGAAGATTTTTTTTTTTAATGTACCCGTCTTTACAAATTATATTTGTGATATAAAGGAAAATGACTACTTCTGATGAAAGAGCGATAAAATAGATTTTAAGGAATTAACTCAGTTGAAATGTAGTATCTGAGAGAAAAGAGATTAAAATTCAAATTAGGATAACAATGGACATTGTAACTTTTTATGCCTTTAGTTTTTATGAACAAATTATCGATTTACTTTTTTATTACAATACGAATTAGATTAACCTTCAAATTTTAAAATTGCGCTTTTTCCTGTTGGTTGTTTTTTTTTTTTTTTTTTTTTTTCAATTTTAATTTTGCATTTTGCATTTAATATAGTCACGTTTCTTACTTTATTTCGTCCAATCGTCCAATGCAGAGGATGAATATGTAAATTGAATCTAAGTAATCCATATAATGAATATGATATACAGTGAAAATCGTTTATAACGACCAACCGCATATAACGACGGAATTTTTACAAGAAGTTTGGTTTGCTATTCTACTCCATACTAAATATATCGGTTATAACGACATCGTATATAACGACGAAACCTGCTATAACGACGGCGATTTTGTAGTCTACGTAGATTCTAAGTAGGGAAATTCGTATCGGATATAACGACGCGACTTGACAGTCATAAAGCAGAACCATGTGGGTTAGTTAATAAAATTTACAGTTACCAAAATTTAAGTGTTATTCTAATCTTGTTTATTTACAAATGTCTGAGAAAGTTTTATTACTGCTAAACCTGAATATTAAAGATAATAAACTTAAAAAGTGATTTATTAATTGAATATCACGAGGGTCATATTCTTTAGAGGCCTATTTTATTTTTTCAGCGTAGAGCCCACAAAACTCTTAAACCGGCACTGTTCTGAAGTCATTAGTATAATAAATACTATTCATTACATTTGTTTTCTACAATTTTTTCAATTTAAAAAACTAAGAAAGTACTATGTATTTAGTGTAGCTATAACGTAATATAAACTGAAATTAAATTCATTATAATTATGTTATTTTTATTTAATTTTGAAACCAAAAAGTTTAATACTTTTTACTGCCACAAAATATTATATAAACTCTAGAATATATTACTGTCATATTCTATTATGATTTTAAACGCTATCGTTATAACGACCGAATTTGCACGGTCCCTTGGAGGTCGTTATAACCGATTTTCACTGTTATATGTATATAATGCGTCCAAATAAGTCCTAAGCGTACGCAGAAAATTCATAAGGGGTATAAGCTTAATGGGGGGCTACAGAGATGAAACTCCATATATTCGTATCGCACCCTTGCGACGAAAGTGTTACAACTCAAAATTCGGTGAAAATGACTTAATGTTACAACCGGATGCAGAAAACAGTGCTGCATTTTGCCATGCAAAATGTTAGGTCATAAGTTATTTGGGTTTCTGCTAGTTGGCACATGTCATTAGATGAACACAACATCCCTCAATTCAACCAGAAACAGTTTTTTGCATTTTCTGAAAATTGGGATTTTTTGAATTGTAACACTTTTGTCTCAAGAGTACGATATGTATACATACAAAATTTAATTGGCTCTGCGGTGCCGCAGCGTGGTAACGCGTTTGCCTAATGCCCCGTTAATTCGGATTCGACTCGCAACGGTGCAAAAAACACTTACTCAGAGATCTCATTAAGATCGCACTGCTCACTGTAGTCTGGGGTTTGGTTCTGTAGTTCTTGAGAGGCTCGTATTCCTCGAAAAATTGTAGGTCCAGAGATTTTGATTCCTTGGAGAACAATAGGTCCCAGCACAGCATCACCATTGTAGTCCTTGAGCCGTAAAACCAAAAAAAAAAATTTAATTGCAATGGGTCACAACACCCATCAACGTCCTTCTGCGTACGCCAGTGAAACAAGTACTGTATATAGGTAAATTAAATCTAGTAAAACAAAGGATAATCTGTATAGTTTACTATTATACAATAGAACATGGTAACCAGTCTCGTTTTAACCGGCCGTCATCTCTGTTTAGAAGGAGAGAAGGTAAGTGAAACGGCCCAGTTTTTCGACCATGAATTTTATAACACCATAACATTTTGCTACTATATCTCCTTCCTTTTGTTTAAATAATAATTATATCAGGTTATAATCAATTAGTTTAGAAATTTTCATCGTGATAACTCAATCTTTCTATTTTTTTCTTACGATCAGCTTAACTTTTGGACTAATCGAGCAAATCACTAATCGGTCAGTATCTCCCGGCCCCATAATAACCAGTTAACGGGAAGTCTTCCAGTTTCAAAGAAATAATTTTTTCTTGAATGTCATTCCCCTCGGAATTTGCTGACCAGGTTTTGTTGCAACCGTCGTAGTCGAGCGTTTACGAACAACTTTCTTTTCCGAATTAACAAAGCATTTTCCTCTATGTGCTTTCACTACGCAGAAAGGCTAAATGAAATTGTGAAACATTTGCTTCTGTTTTGTTCGGCTTACCACCTTCTTCGTAAAGCACTCTTCGTAGCTTGCACCAAATTAGGATTTCCTTCTTCTCCAACACTTGTTGATCTTCTCTCCATTCATCGAAACGCAATCAGCGGAATCTCTTGTCTGCGATGCATTCGTTCTTTGCAGGCATGGGACGTTTTCTTTAATGCCTCGTTATTACAACCCCATACTCCGTTCTTCAATCGAGCCAACTTTCCACGTGATTTGTGCTTGTCTGTAAGCGATTTCTCACTCTTTATAATTTGGCACGCAACGGTCTTTTCTTGGGAAAACAGTGCCTCATTAGAGGAAACTTTATTAAATTCTTAAACAATTTACAATAATAAGGGGGAAGTCTACTATACTAACAATTCTAAATTAATTAAAAACACACTCGTCTTTTTAATAGACAAGAAGAGTCAAAATAATTACTCAGTTGATTAATGACCGACTAGTCCGTCAGAGACAAATCCAACTTGGTTTCAAATACCATTAATCATTTGTAATTTTATAAGTTGTTCTAACTTCCCAGTTCCCAATAGCGACTTGATGTTCTGTAGCGATGGGCAAAGTAGTTCATTTTTGTAAACCGGTCTTTTAAGAACAGTTCATATTTAAGACCCGTTCTTCGTTAGTTTTGCACTATTTAGGTGTATTATCAAAATCATACATGGCGCTACGAATTTGAACATTGTTGTGTTGTTCTTTTCGATATTTTTATAACTATTTTAGTTTCGTCTCTGTTTTGTGAAAAACCAAAGCGCGGCGGTTGATGGCGTAAATCTCTAAATTTTGTTACTTTAATTCATTAACCTAAACTGTTATTCGAAATTTGTCTACGTCATTAAATCAAAAATCAAAATCATAATTTTTCTATGAATACTTCGTTATTGTGACTTTTATTCGTGCAAATTAAACCCCATTTTTATTTACAAATGCTACTTTGAATTTAGTGTATTGGTTCGATATTAGAAACTCAATCTGGTTTTTATTTTTTCTGCCAATTTATGGATTAAGAAAAACTTAATGAAATTCAAGGTATATGCAATTTAAATAAAATATAATACAGTCCGCTTTTCGAAACTTGACTCAATTGAAATCGCTTTAAGCGCCTACAATGTATAATGCAATATTTTTATTTATTTATTTATTTATTTTTTTAAATTCGTGATAGCTATACAGCACTGGGTTGAACAAAAATTTCGTTTGAGTTGATGATTTTTTTTCATAAGATGTCGTACTTACTTTGATGAATTTTACAGCTCCCGGAAACTCATGTTAGGTAGGAAAATATATTAAAACAAAAACAGTGAATACTAACCTTCGAATTTTTGCTTGCAATTTATTCTCTTCTCATAAATAGCTTGTTCTGGAGAAAAAATATTTTCGATTATTGCCAATTTTTTCCGTAAGGTGGTATATTTAAAAACCGAACGCACTTCTGGCAGAACCCAATGTAATTAATATATATAATAGTATAGTCACTTGTTAGTGAATTTTTGCAAATCCACCTTTTTTTTAAATAAACTAATAAACTCCAATGAATTGTATTAAACACAAATATGTTTTATATAAAACTTAATTCTTACTCACAATAATATAGAAGTTTTGTGTCGATTTTTTGAGACTACGACTACGATACTTCGCACTCAGGATTGCACGCGAGGGCACTTGAAATGTCGCATGCCAGGGCCGTATCGGGGATCCCTGAGCCTCAATCCTTTTCCTAGGCTGCTATTGGAGATACGATTACGATATTCCGTATTCAGAGAGCGTACGTGAGGGCACTTGAAATGTCGCATGTCAGAGCCGTTTCGAGGAGGAGCCGGAGGGCGTGTAATCGTAATCATATAAATCGATTACAATCGTTGCAATTGTGCTTTGACCGCCTCTCTCGATACGGCCCTGATATGCGATATTTCAAATGCCCTCGCGTATGCTCTCTGAATATCATACTCGTAATATCTCGGAATATAATACTTGTAGCTCCAATAGCAGCCTAGAAAAAGGATTTAGGCTCTGATATCCCCGATAGGGCCCTGGCATGCGACGTTTCAAGTGCCTTCGCCTACGCTTTCTGAAGATGGATTATCGTAGTCGTAGCTTAAATAGCAGCCTAGAAAAATGATGGGGGCTCCAGAACCCTCCGATACGGCCCTGACATGCAACATTTCAAGTACCCTCGCATACACTCCCTGAATATCGAATATTGTAGTCGTAGCTCAAATAGCAGTCTAGAAAAAGGAGGGGGCCTCCGGACTCTCCCCGTGTACATCCTTGACTGTTGGTGATAACTTCGAACTAAGACCACGATTTGTGAACGATGATCGCGAACTACGAACGAAGACCGGTGACCGCGAAGTGCGAACTAAGATCGCGAACTGTGAAGACCACGAGCTAAGAACGATGATGACGAATTATACAAATAAAGAACGGTGACCGCGAACTGCGAAGTAAAATCGCGAACTTCGAACTAAGATCGCGAACTGCAAACGACGAACTAAGATCGCGAACTGTGAACGACGAACTAGGTCGCGATCTGCGAACTATGATCACGAACGAACTATAACGAAGAACGGAAGGAACGAACGGGTCATTTTTGTGAATAGTTCAAAAAGACCCGTTCGGTCACGAACGATCCATCTCTAATGTTGTCTGCTTTTGTATGTTTCTGGCGTTTATAGCATGTTATAGTTTATAGGTGTAGAAAGTTATTTCGTAAATTACGGTAGATTATACAGTTAGTTATATTACGAAAGTTTAAATGGCTTCCAGTACTTTTTCTCGCCTACCGAAGTTTCGTGAGGTTTTCAAGAGAAGGGTCGAACAAAAAATATCATCATGGTATCCTGGGCACATGTTTAAAGGTTCGTTTAAGAATTATATTTAAGGTTATGTTAGTGATGTTTGTTATAATGAAGGATTTTCCCAAGTTTGCTGCTTATATTGTTTAAGAATTTGTTCTATCTTTATTTTTGTGATCTTTAAAGAAATCTGAAATTATGTGTTTGTTGAAGTAATCATCAACCAATAGTTCCTGAAGAAACACCCAAATGGTAATCCAGTTCGGAGCCTTTAATTATATTTTATCACGAGCACAGAATTATTTATTTCAAACAAAAGGATTGGAAAGTACGAAGAAAATGATGCAGGTAATAATGAAACCCCGTGATTATCTACAAATGAATGATACAAAAATCTTATAACAAAAGATGAAATAGTTTGGTTAAAGAGTCTCTGTCATTCAAGTGTCTTAGAAAACTATTGATCGTGGTGCAACATGATTTGCACTGTTCCATACCATAAAACAAATAAAACCAGTCTCCCATTAGCTAAATTTCAGCTATTACAAAACTTACTTTTAATCTAAGTTTACTGCTGATTCAAGAAATTATAGTAGAAGGGATGCATAAATCATTGAACACAACATAAAAACAATAAATCGATGAAACAGAATAGTAGGAAAAAAAGAATCCAACGGAACTTAGTTTTTAAAAAAAAAAAAAAAAATTCTTGGAACACTGTTGACTATTGACACTTCTTAAATAATTAGCAAATGCCACAATATAGCTTTCATCACCTTAAGAAATATGTCTCTTAAGCTAGTAGTGTTTCAACGATGAGTCCGTTCTAATGGGGAAAAACAATTTTAATTAAGAAAAATAATTATAATTTATTATATAAATAGTAGATACTTCAATATATATATATATAGTGCTTGCTTTTTATTTTAGGAATGTTACAGATGCAGGCTAAATTAGCCACAGTTGATTGTATCATAGAAGTTCATGATGCCAGAATATCCTTTTGTAAACTATTTTAACCACTTTAGATACAACTGATAACGAGGCAAAACTGTAATTTTTATGATCATTGTCCCAGTAGTGCAAGGGTCGAAATTAACTTTTTAAATCAGGTGCACAAGTGCACTCAAGTCTTGTAACTTAGGTGCACCAAATACTAGTTAGGTGTACAAGTAACTAACAGAATAGAAAGTAAACCTCAACATTAAAAACGGGTAAAACATAAGTATCCCTGTTCTTGAAAAATAAACGTAAGTAGCCATAGTTTTGAATAATTAGGTGCACTGTGTGCACCCAAATTAAAAGTTTACGTGCACGGATAAAATTTCAGGTGCACAATGCACCCATTCACCCGCTAATTTTGAACCCTGCAGTAGTGTAGCAAATACAAAAGCCTAAAAGTGGCGCATACAGTGCTAGTTCTAGACTAGGACTAGGGGGGCCATGGCCTTCCAAATTTAACCGGATTTTATTATATTGCCTATGTGCACGGGTTTCGGTAGTAGCACCCATGGACATAGATAGGAATTGTACCCCCAAACTTTTTTCTAGGACAACTGCTGGGCACATGTCAAAACAAAGGTTGACTACTACTGATCTCAACTGTTCCTGTGAATTATTAAAATCGCCAAGAAAGATTGTAATGATTGTTGTACATTTTGCAGAAGTATATATGCTTATTTTTGTAATCATTTATGCTCCAAATAGTTGATTCTGTTTCTGTAACTTTAAAGTCAATCAGGAAGTTATTAAGGAAAGAAATCTGAACTTTTCTGAGGAGTTTAATTCTCTGTTGCTGAGCAAATTAAACTCGGAACTATAGAAGAATAGAGAATCAGCTTGTACGTGACTGGTTATTAGTGGTTGAAAACAGGATTTCTGTATGATGAAGAAATACATTGTTTTTCTTTGCCACAATAGTGGTTGTGCAAAGTTGAATTAATTTTTGTCTAAAAACAATGACATTTTCATTTTCTGGTATAAAATTGTATTTAATTTTTGGTTAGTTACAGGAAAATGTGCTCATAATTTTCATTTACTGGATAAGGTGGGGGAAGTTTCCCTTCCATTTATTAAATTTTTAGTAAAATATTTTTAACTTGCTGCTAAGTGAAAACTCCTTAATGTCTCCACATACCATTCAGCGGCAGAAATCCCGTATTTCGTACACTGTTGACAGCAATACGACCACATATTATGGTTTTAAATAAAATGGACTTGGCAGACTTATCTCATAGGCAGGCCATTGAGAAGCAGCTGAAAGAAGAAAAAATAGAAAACATACTATTCACTAATTGTAGTCAAGGTGCACATGGCGATGTAAATAAGGTAAGTTTCACATTTAAAATATCAGAATAATGTTTAACAAGTTGTATGTAATATATTATAATACAATAATTTTTGCCACCCACGTATTAATTAGCTCAAACTAGAGCTTGTGTAATTTTGGAGAAAAAGAGACGCTTTCCCCATCCTGGATTCGAACCAGGGTCCCTCCGTTTAGCCCGGAGTGTCTTGGACCGCTAGACGAATGAGGAAGCGGTCATTCATCTCGTTCGTCATTCGTCTAGCGGTCCAAGACACTCCGGGCTAAACGGAGGGACCCTGGTTCGAATCCAGGATGGGGAAAGCGTCTCTTTTTCTATAAGCTCTGTTTTAATCAATAGTGTAATATTGTTCTCCCCCACGAAAACTCACAAAAATCTCGCCCCGGAGGCTTTCTTGTGTTGACCATATTTGGCAATTGTGTTATCCCTGCGGAGGGTAATAATACCTTAATATAATATATTATAATATTAGTTCTATGCAGTTATTAAAAATTATATTACCCCTTAATAGTAGCAGCCCGTGGCAAGATTTAAGTGAAGATGAGTGAAACCAATTCACTAAACCCCAAAGTTACTGTAAATTTCTTTTTTATGTACTGAATGTGGTAAAAACTGGTTTTGTGGCAAGTATAGACCATAAATTAATGTGTTTTGGTGAATTAGTTTCACTTAAATCTTACCACGGGCCGTCACTGCCCACTAGTCACGATGATGCTGGTAAATAACTGTTTGGATGTCTCATATGACATAAACCGAAACGAGCCGTCATCAGGACCACTGCCGAACTGGAAACACACCCGCAGGCCTACTTGGAACACCCACTCGGAAGGTGTGCAGTACTGCAAGAAATGTTGCATATAGACGAGGAGATTCGGAAGGATCCAAGAGGTCGGACAGACCCAGGGTGTTGGCGTGACCAAGACGACTGTGAACGAGAATGAGCTCTGCCCATATAGCGAACTTAAACATTAGAAATGAGTGTGAAGCCAAAGAATATAACTAAATGTAAATTATCCTTAAAGAACTTCTTTATAGGCAAAAAAGAGGCTATGTTGAGACGCTAGTGGAACATTAGGGGAGGGAATCAAGGTATAGTTGGCCACAGCCCACTGGATTGCAGACTATGGGTTCTCCCTAACAAGAGCAACAGTGATTCT
>QLNU02003225.1:55405473-55432070 GCA_006491805.2 Dysdera silvatica | reverse complement strand
AAGTAGGTCTAACTGTATTACTTTTCATCATGGTCAATAAATGTATGATCTTGCTCTAACTAGATTTTTCTAACTGCTATAATTATAGCCTTTGAACTTACTCTGCCAGGCTTAACTCCTAATAAGCTTAATTGTGGTTGAACATGGCTAAATAAAAATCATGTCGTGCTGCAAATTAGATGACCTGCAAAAAGCAAGTGAACTGACATTTAAATCACTTCTATAATCTTTGCTGATGTTTATAATAATATTTTAATTCAACGGCACTGTTTTATTACACTGTTAAATCACTATAGATGTTAAGTTACTAATTCTACCATGAACACAAACCATCAGAGAAGGTATGGAACATAAAACTGAAAATAATTATAAACAAATTCTAATCATAAGCTCATTGGAGATAAGACAACCCTTACATTTCCTTTGTTCAGTATATAGAAGCTTGACAAAAATTATTTTTTCAAATTATGTGTGTATTTTTTCATATGTTCATTACTTTCAGATCGTTTCTTTGGCAGTTAATCTTATTCAAAATTCCGAGCATTTCAACCTAGCATTTGTAAGTAATGCATGATTTCTTGATAGCTTTCTGTTTTGGAATCCTTAATCTTTTTCCATTTTACTTTTTAACTGAAATGTTGAAATTATAAAAACAAAAGAGTAATATATCGAAAATTATGTAATTCGTATTTATGAACATACATGTGCATTATGCCGACTGTAGGTAATTTCCAGTTCCAAGTCATTTCAATAAAAATGTCGAGTACTTTTGTGAGCAAAGGCCATAAAATCATTGTTCATCATCATCATAACAACCAAATACGGTGATGATACCATCCTACTTTTCTTTCGGAGTAGGCTGTTGTATTCTGCATATGATTTTAGTTATTCATGTGTAAGGTTGCATATGGAATGACACAGTATTTACATTTACTTATTTGCAATATAATACAACCAGAGGAGACAACTCTCGATGCTACAGAAATATGTATGCTGAGAATGTCATTTGGAGTAATCGTAAAAGATGGAAGTACAGCATACAAGGGCAAATGCCCCAATTAAGTGGTGGCCCAATTAAGCAGAATCGACTTCATATAAACTGTGACTTATTTTTCAAGGGAGAGATGGTGAACAATTGGAGATGAAACCATTTTTGAAGTCATACTATATCACTCCTTTTTATATATGTTTTTGCAGAAGTTTGTTTGGTTATATCACACTCATATTGACACGTTTCTGACTCTAATTTCGGAAACAATATCTGGGCGTAATCATTAAAGTTGTGTTCAAATCAGCTATCTTTGAATTTGTCCTTTATGTTTCTATTTTCTTCATGAAGCGGATTATTGTATCAAATTTTTATGAATTTATGTAAGTATTTTAATGTTATGTTTTGATATCTGTATCTTTTGTAGAAACCAGAATATAAAATAATGGTGATTGGCATTCCAAACGTTGGAAAATCTTCTTTAATAAACCGGCTGAGAAGTTTGCATCTGCATAGAAGTAAGTTCTTTTAATTGATAATTTGCCTGTTCATCTGTATGTTTTATCTGTCCATAAGTTTGTAGAAAATGGTTTTATGTCATGCGTAATAAATAATATGCTGCTTTATAAATCAGGGTTTTTGTAAACACCAATTTTAACCACAATTGGACAACGTATTATATATAATATAATTTTTTTTAGATATACACAAATCAATAAAATTGAATTTTTGCACCCCTTTTTATGGCTCAAAGTAAAGCTCTTTGAGTTAAATATATATTATAAATTAGGATACTATTGCTCTTCCTAGGATCAGTTCAGTTACCATCAAAAGTTCAACACATGAAGCTTAAACAGGTGGCTTTTGGTTCCAACTAAGAGGTTACAGAATCAAGCTTAATCTCCGAGGCAAAGCTGATTTCTGCTTTCCAACCACACTATAAAATAACCCTGCTATTGAGGCTCTGTGGACCACAAGACCTTAGCCAGGATTTAATTTCTGGGGTTCAAAAATCCTTATAAAATAACTTTGAATGAAGATGTGTCCCCTCTATCGTAAAGAAGAAATATAAACACATCATACAAAAGTATATGAAAAAATTCCAGTTTTGCCTTTAGGCATACTGGAATTTTTACTTGTACTTTTGCTATCTAAATTTATTTTTTTATTATTTTCCTGCTTTTAAAGAAAATGGTTTTCCTATTTTTTCTTTGAAGTATTCTCGAATTAGGGATCTACGAAATGAGATCTTTGCTCAAGATTTCAGTGATTATTCAAGGTTTGAGAGGTTTTTCTCCCTTTTATACAAGTTTGCCAAGTAAATATGCTAAGTCCTATTACAAATGTAGTTTCGGGGAGGAGGAGAAGATTGATCTCTAAGTTCCTCCTGGATATGGACATGATGAACCATTCCTAATAGCTGTGCTGACCCTGGAAAGGGCGATAATGTCCTCATTTATTCAAGGTCAAAGAGCTCTGGCAGGGGTGGACTGAGCCACTGGCCCCCAGGCCGGTGCACCCTCGTGAATGATAGGACACGTGCCTCTGAATGGGTAAGGACTCCCCACCCTTCGATAATCCAAGCTATGTGCCCTTTCAGAGCACCCGGTCTGTCCCTGAGCTGTGGTTTAAGCCACAAAAACGTGGGTGCTAATATTTATAATTTTCATTAACTAGTTCTCACCTGGAGACTAGAGAACTTCCACCAGAAAAAGGGTGAGATCTGAACTTGCATATACACTGTCAAAAACTTAATGGTTATTTGGGAATCTGATGAACATGCAAAACAATTTGACCAAATCAGAAAATTAAATTTTATAGACTGTCATTGATATAGCAATTCAGTACCTGTCTCAAGTCTCCGTCTGTAGTTGTCATGAACGTGTCAGTAGATGTGTCTATTGGCGGTAAACAATGACGTACCTAATAGGGGGTCTTGTACCATTTAAAATCTTTGATTACATTAGTGAGAAAACTTGTGGTATAAACAGATTTGCTTTATTTAAGACGGCAAGCAGTTCATTGCTGATGAGAGTGGCTTTTCATTACTTTATAGGTCATGAATTTGTATGTGT
This sequence comes from Dysdera silvatica, assembly GCA_006491805.2. NCBI lineage: Eukaryota > Metazoa > Arthropoda > Arachnida > Araneae > Dysderidae > Dysdera > Dysdera silvatica. The sequence goes on along the minus strand of QLNU02003225.1, from coordinate 55,429,007 downwards.
GTGTGTATGTAAGTGTCATCACTAGCTCTGTGATGGCGCAATATTAATTCATGTTTAGCAAGCATGCAAATAAATCAGTTTTGTCCCAACAGTTGCCCAGCATTTGTCTTCTGCGGATCTGTTGTCTGGGGTTTGATTCTCTTTTGCGAAAAAAGTTGGGTTCCTAAAAAATTTGTAGGTTTTGGTGCAGCATAACCTTATCTGTCCTTAAACCATAAAATATGAACACATAAGCAACTGTTTTAGTTGACACAGATTCCACTGAGCATAGCAATGCTATGTTCGAAGGACCTTTAATTTAATAAATTGGACTTACTGTTACGATACTAATTAGCAATATGTGTGCGTTCGAAAGCTACATCTAGAGATCGAAAGAAAGACAGTAGCAAAGAGTCCTTTAGGCCATATTAGAAAGGAAGTTTATTCAACATGGAGAATAGCTGATTACTGACATGCATGGTGGAAATATATAGACATCCATTTGGCAATGGCTTGATAATGACCAGGGCCACCGTAATGCATTTACAGGCTCTTAGCTCAGATCATTTTCAGGGTGCTTTTTGTACTAACCTTTAGACTTCTAAATATTTGAAATAAGAAACAAATTTTATGTATAATAAATCAATTTTTGGATGGCTTTAGGCCCAGTTGGCACGTGTCTTAGAAATGCACTGATAATGACTGCATAATGATGATAATATATATATTCTTTTATGTATGGTTTTTGATTTTTTTTTTTTACTTTCTTCAAGAAAAAGCCTCTTCAGTTGGAGCTAAACCTGGAATAACGAAAGCTGTCCTTGAAAGAATAAAGGTAAGAAATAGATTGATGAATAAAGATAATCAATAGGAAACATGGGTGTCAAAATTACTACTTACAATAAATTCCCCATGGAAAAACACAAAAAATCTCGCCCCGAAGGCTTTGTGTGTTGACCGTAATTTGACAATTGTGTTATCCGTGTGAAGGGTAATAATATCTTATAACCTTTAAATACGGAGAAAGGTAGTTTTGTTCCTCTCCTCAATGGCCTCAATGTCTAAACTGCTTCAGGCTCAACGGAAAGACTCTGTTTCGAATCTAGGTCGGGGACGATTCCTCCTTTTCTCCTGTAATAAAAAGCTCTAGTTTGAGCTAAAAATGTAGGTGCCAAAATTTTTACCTATAATAAATTCCCCTATGAAAAACACAATATCATGCCTTGGAAGCTTTGTGTGTTGACCATAATTTGGCAATTGTGTTAGCCCCGAGGAGGGTAATAATATCTTACAATTTGTTATGTTTTGCAGTGTCATAGTAGAAAATAATACACTTGGCTATCATGAAAATAATCCAGGTTTGATTCCAACAGGTGTCTAGCTTACCTGTTTTTAGAAAATTCTCAGTCCAGAATTTGATTCCCTAGCTGAAAGAGGTTCACGTTACTCGGAAAACTAGGTCCTTGTGCAGCACGATTCTTGCTGCCCTTGTGCTATAAAACTCACCACCAAACAATAATGAGGTGTCATCAGAGGTTGGAGGTGGGGGTTAGGAGCGATTCTGTGGTTTGGTTTCATAAAATCGAGGGAATAGGTGCAATATCCTCTTGGAATGGGCTTGAACGCCACTTAGGCTTTCTGGATGTGCACATGGTCTTTGCAAGGTATAATCTTAGAGACTCTTGCTTCATAAAACAGGCACAAATAAAATTATGATTTGTAATATGGTTTGCTATATGTACATGTTAAATAAAAAGGCAACTTTGTGGTGTAGAAAAGGGGGGAGCTCAGGGTGCACAACCTCCCCACCAGATATCAAAACACATAATTTTTTTTAAAGCCATTTGAGCACCCTTATAACCATTAAAAAAAGACAAAGCAGTGGCTTTCACTCCAATGACGTTTAGCTGTAGATGCTCGTAATTTCTGATTGTAGACATAATTCTGATGCTCCTTGATACCGAAGCGAAGTGCTCTTCTTGTCTACCCAACAAAACAATTATCATAATCTTTGCATTCTATCCTGTAAATGCCATAATTATCAGATATGTTATCGAAGTAGGAGTAAAAAACAACAAATTATTACAATTAAAATTATTTAATAACTCTGTTAACAGCTATTTCAGTGGCTGATTTGCCACCATTCTTAGAACAGTCATGACTCTGTTTACATATGTGGAGATGAAGTGTTTCAAATGTTGTGATCACAAATTAGCAAGCTGAGAGGTAGTAACAAGCTGTGCATTAGGGGCGGTGTCTCTTGTTATAGAAGGGAGAACAAATTTTCAAATCAATGAAAATGTATTGAATCGGAGCTGGTCATTCACGGAAAGATCCAAATTGGACACTACTCTCTCCAATAGTTCTTCTCCTGTTATTGATACTGTGTTCATCCCCTTCATTCCAAAAATTTCATCCAAAGTCTCATCTATCCTGCAGAAATTCAATTTTTATGTCATTGTCACCCCAGTCAATAAGTTGGATTTTTCAAAATTTAAAGACAGCATTCTGGACAGCGACAATTGGGGAATTTACTGTCTCCCATGCCAATGTGACAGGATATATATATTGGCCAAACATGTTGGGCCTTCATATAAAAGAGTATGAGATGTACGTTCGTAAACAAGAATTCCACAAATGTGTTCTGGCAACACATTCATGGGAAGCTGGCCACAAATTTCTTTTTTCCAAAGTACAATTAACTGAAAAAGTCTCTTCAACTTTTGACCTCAATTTCTTTAAAGCTTATCACAGCTTTACCAATGCAGATTTTTTCATGAATGACCAGTTCCCATTCAATATGCTATCACCGATTTGAAAACTTTTTCTCCATTTTATAACAAGAGAATCCATCTCTAATGTACAACTTCTTACTACCGCTGAGCTTGCTAATTTGTAATGATGGTGTTGGAAATGCTTCATGCCTACATATGTAAATAGTCATGACTGTTCTGAGGATAGTGGCAGATCAGCCATCAAAATAGTTATCAGCAGCATTGTTAAATAATTTTGACCGTCATAATTTGTAGTATTTTATTCACACTTTTATAAATTTATGCACTGTGTCACAACAACTCAAGTATCAGATCTTATGCTGGACAGATAAGAAGAGTGCTTTGTTTTAGGGTCAAGGAACACTGGAACTATGTCCACAATCAGGAATTGTTAAGCCAATCTCTAGCCAAATAGTGATGCGTTGCATGTTTCGTTTATTTCGTATTTCACTTTGTGTGAATTTCGTCAATAATAAAATGTGGTGGACTGTATTTAATTTCTTTTTAATAACTGTAATTACAGCTATTTACAGTTAATCGACATTGCATTGATTGATAACATCCAGTCAACATTACGGAATCGCTCCGTTTTTGTAGAGAAAAGTCATACGCAACTTTGCATCCTGATGCCAGGTACAAGAAGGAAGATGAGAGCTAAAACAGGGTGTGGCTACGCCAATATCCACCAATCCTAAAGATAATGGCGCCAACACCAAACATTGCTGAAGCGAAAACTACCACTTTGCCTTTTCTAATGCTAAGCTGCTGGAAAGAGTTCGCAGTCCTTCTGACTTGAATATTTTGAAAACAGTGCATATTTTTCTTGGGGAAAGTATGCTATGAATGATCCTGGTGAAAGTTCGTTTCTACTGGATTGTTATAAGAAATTATTCCCCCTAACTGTCCATTAATTTTGTTTTTCTGTTTATTTTAGTTTTTTAATCCCGCCTTTTCCTTTAACTACCAATTTTATTATTTGTCTGCTACATCAAGAGCAGGGGCAAACTGGGCCACCAGCCAACTGGCCCCCGGGCCTGTGTGCCCTTATGAGCTATAGGACTCGCGCCTCTGAATGGACCAGGATTTTCACCTTCCGATAATCCAAGGTATGCACCCTTTGAGAGCACCCGGTCCACCCCTGATCAAGAGACATTTTCATAGACTTACGTTCTTCGTTTTCCCATTTTGCAACCAGAGATGTCGCTGGTGATTGATTTAACAGTTTTAATTTTCACTGTCAACGGATTTCGTTATTCTTTATGGCAACGTTAGCCAACGTATTATCATTCTGATGAAAATAGCCATATGCTATTAAAACAGCTGTCAATAGTATTAAATGTAACTGAAATAATTTGTTATTTATTAGTTTCACACAGTGTGTCACTATTTGGCTTATCCTGTATAGTTTGGAATGAAATATTAGGTATTAAGAACCCAAACAGTGATTTACCCCAGATAATCTTAGCTATTATAGCTTTGCAAACACCTTGGCATTGACAGTTCTTCAATCAAATTTATAATATTTCAGGTTCAATCTGCTGAAGTTTATTGATTTTGAATGCTTTGGAGAAGTGTATGAAGGACCCTGCAATGGCTCAGTGGTAACACATCCACCTAACATGCCATTAATCATGGTTTGACTTCCAATGGAGAAAAACAAAAGAGTGCATACTGACTGCTCACCATAGTTCCGGGGGTTGATTCCTTACACTTAGAAAGTTAAAATTCCTTTGAAAAATGTGTCTGCCTTTATTGCGGCATATTGGTAGCACATTCATTCATCCATCATTCTATTAACCTTAGCATGGGCATATGCAGGGGGTATTGATGAGGTGTTGTAACCCCCTCATTGCAATGAAATTTTGTATATTTGTATAGGAATACGTGAGTTACAGCTCTGTAACCCCTATTGAACCAATAATCCCCCCCCCTTTAGGAACTTTTTGCGCATGACTATGAACCTTAGTGTGTCCTAACGATATCATAGAACATGTACTATTTTTCTGCCCTCTGCAATCCAGGATTTGGTCGAGGCCCTTGGCAGAGGTTCAGATTGTTTGGAAAACTGCAAGATCCAATGCAGCATGACATTTACTGTCTTTGCATCACAAAAACGCAAATGAAGGTGTATTAAAAGTGTGGTTAATTTTTCATTTCGTTCTTAATTACAGGTGTATAGCAACCCACCAATATATGTACTGGACACTCCAGGTGTAATGCAACCCAAAATCGAAAGTTTGGAAGTTGGTTTGCGTTTGGCTGCATGTAGTAAGTATACATTGATATTTCGTTTACAGTAATCATTCATTGCTTTTAAAAGTTGAAAAACAACTTTTCTATAAGTCGTTACATCTCATGCAAATCAATTAAAAAATCTTATGAATATTAGACCATGTATGTTGTGGAAATTTATGTGAAAGGAAATCGATTGAGAAACTGTAAAAAATGTTAATAAAGGTGATGGATAGTTGCTCCTAGCACCGCACAGGTGCTTAGTCAGACTTATATTTCTTCCCTTTGCTGACCAGGCAGAGTATACCTTGTTTGGCTCAGAATTACATTTGATGTCCTTGTACCATGAAAATGTAACCAACTAACCAGGTGGAGTAAACTCATGCCTGTATATCAAAAATCAAAAACAACGAAAATGTATATTTCGCTTGAAATGAAGTTGATTGATGAATTGTGATTAAGATGCTAAAATTTCACATATTTGGTAATGGGTCTGACATTTTTGTATGTACTTTTTGATTTCGCTTGTTTTAGGTACCCTCTGTGATAATCTCGTTGGAGAGGAACTAATTGCAGATTATTTGCTGTATTGGTTGAACAAGCATAAGAATTTTAGGTATAATATAATTCTTCTGATATTGATCGTTTAAATATAGAAGCTCTAAGATTTAGAAAGAAAGAAGTACAAAAACTGCTTGTTTAGAAATTTTCAGAACTTAGTTTAAATATGAATTTGCCTTACCGTGGCAAAATAATGCTTCTTTTACCGCATATAAAATCTGATTTTGGTAGAACTTGCTGCAGGAGCACAGCAATTCAAAAATCACTGGGAGGACTCGAGCAGCTTTAAAAGAACAAAATGATTATTATTTGATTATGGAGAACTATGTGTCAATAGTGTATGTGGGGGGTGGGGTGCTTAAGCCCCTCCCTTTCCTTTGTCACTCAGTGTCAAGTTAATGGGTGAATCAAATGATCCCAGGCCCCCAAATTGGAAATTTTATTATATATTATATTTTCTTGTTGGAAAAATTAAAAAGTTAGTGCAAAGCGGGTCTTGAAAGATAATCAAAACTATGCCTTTCCGCTCTTCAATGCGTTAAGATGATCCTTGTGGATCCCACCACTTTCTGCTTTTTTTTCTGTCTATCACAGTCCAAGGATTAATTCTCTGGGCGACAGAGTTCCGAATACCTCAGAAAACTACAGGTCTTGACACAGCATGGCCTTTGCTGTATTAAATGCCTTGCTCTGTATTAAATGAGAGTAAAGCAGGAACTGTCTTCTTTAAGACATTTCATTGTCGGTGACATATCTATGAATCAGTTTTCTTCTTTTGAGAATAACAGATATTCATGTGGGGAGGGTATTGAACTTTGTCATGCCAACTTCATTATCACCGTTTGGGTTAATTTTGGAGAATGGGGTACCCCAACATTTTTGTTCATTACATAAAATTTTTTTATGGAAAAGAGCACCATGAGCAAGAGTATTGTCAAGGCTTCGTAGTCATTTGCCACTTTTGAAATGAGATGACTATTTTTCTGATATTCTCATATAAATGCGACAGAAATTATTTCTGAGAACTGTACTGTGTTTGTGTTTATGGGAGGAAGTTTGAAAAAACGGCTTTAATGGAAATTGAGTGATGATTCCTTAAATTATATAATGCCCTTCCCCCCCCCCTACTTACAATACTGTTTCTTCAAAAGAGCAGTATAAGAGGGAGCCAGACCTTCTTTTATTCTTCAGAATCAAAATTAAATTAAAAGAATAGGGTCCGATGAACATACAGAAATTGCTTATTAATAATACCACAGGTAAAAGATTCTAATAATTTTTAAGAAATATCAGAAATGTTGTAATAAGCCTACACCATCAATGAATTGTTTTAAAACAAAACTGCATACAGAGGGAGAATGAGACTTCATTTGGAAGAAAACAAAAACCTACTTTATTAGAGAAAGGGTTCTTATCGAGAGAAATATGAGCGATACACTGCGCAAAAATAATATTTAAAAACAAATTACACACAAACGCAGAAAATTTGTCCAGTTTGGACGAATTTTCTGACGATGGTGGACGCTTGATTTTCCACCGAAACAATTGTAAAATGTATCTCCTGCTCAAATTAAACTGCGTTTGTGTGTAATTTGTTTTTAAAGGGTTCTTATTGTTTGAAAAAAAAAGTGTGAAATCCTGGGCATAGGTTTGCTTTACTGTTTAAAATGTAATTAAAAAATCTTCTGTAAAAAAATTTTGTTTCTTGGTATGGTATGATCAGCGGTTGCAGATTGTTTAAATGTCCTTTTTTTTGTATCATAGCTGCTATATTGTAAATGGAATTTAAATGTTGCATTTTTTGTTCAGCTATGTCGAATATTTGAGAATCCCAGAGCCTGTTGACGACATTAGGCTTTTATTGTTTCAAACATGTAAAATCTTGAACAAGACATTGAAAATTAAGAATGCCGAAGGTACGTTTATTAATAACAAAATATTTTCTATGTAGACTTATTTAGGCTTTCTCATTCTCTATCGTCATCCTTACATTCACTTTCTTATTTGCTATCTATATATATTTCTTATTGTGTATCTTCATTTGTTAGCAGGTTTCAGTAGATATTGAATCCGCTATTCTGTTCGGTTTGTTTATCTGTTGACGATAAAAAGGGTAAGGTAAAGGGTTCCATAAATTCAATAGGGATGCCTATTGTTAAAGTTGAAAATAGAGAACTGGGGTAATTGGAGGGTTGGGGAATTAGAGAGTGGAGAGTTGAGTTGGAAATTAGAAAGTTGATTAGAGTTTGAAATTAGAGAGTTGTTAATGAAAATTGGGATTAGAGTCGGATTGGTTATTTGTGGATTAGAGAATTTGGGATTAGATATTTGTGGATTAGAGCGTTTGGGAGTAGAGATATTTGTAGATTAGAGAGTTAGATTAAGTATTTGTAGACTAGAAAGTTGGAGATTATATATTTGTAGATTAGAGAGTTCGTAATTAAAAAATGAGTGATTAGTGCTGGTACTTAGAAATTGGGATTAGAGAGTTTGGGTTTAGAGAATTAATGTTTCGAAATTGTAATTAGAAAGTTGTTAATTTAAGGTTTGATTAGAAAGTTGGTGTTTAAGATTAACAACGTTATTAACGTTGGTGTGTGGAGATTAGAGAGGTGATAATTAAATAGTTTGGACAGTTTTAGAGAGTTGGGGATTTGGAGAGTTAAGAATCCGAGAGTTGGAAATTGGCGAGTTAATAATTAGTTAGAATTTTAGAAGTAAACTCAAACTCTTCAAATTCAAGTGTACCAAAACTTGACAAGTTTACTTTGGCTTGCCCTCTAAACATTGGTGAGTAAACACGTGTGAACAATGCTTGTAAAGAGCAACAATATCTAAGGCAGCACTCACTGATTAACCTTTCTATTGGTGACAGGCAGAGAAAACAAACAGTAACAGATTAAATGTTAACTGAAACCCGCTAAATTTAAACATGGGCCTTAGTCGATATTTTTTTACTTCTGTTTCTTTTATTACGTTTGCTAATAGATGATTTTAACAAATGGTACTTCGATTAATGAGGTACCAATTATAATTGCACCTTTAGATGTTGGTACGAAATTTATCTAGAGATAGAATTGATAGGAATGGCAACCATAATGATATACACAGCTTCATGGGCAAAAAGTATCATATTAAAACCAAAATAAATACAAACCACCGATTTTAACTGAGGATCGAGAAAGTTATAAATTAGCGGATACCTCCTGCATATAATTATTGTAATCGACAGTTGTACAGTGATTCATTTTTAGTTGCAGTTCATAGAATTGTATGACCTTTCATTGCAGTGTCATTTTGATGCTTCTGAAAAGCAAAACACAGTTTTATTTTGTGGTTTTCTGAACAAAATCTCTCGGTATGGATGACACAGGTCTGAAGCCAGGATGAAGGGGAAACTGGGGCAAGGCAAAGGGCATATGGGGCACAGGGCACCCTGGGATTATTCTAAATATATATAGTAATAGCTCGATGGAGCAACTGAGGCATGAGCATTTGGAAACTGGGGCCATGCCCGTTCTGGCCCCGACTTGGCTACAGGCCTGGGATGATACCTTTGTTTTGGAAGAATTTAATCATGGACTGCTTAGCAATTGTCAAATTATATAATCCATGTTGATTCCTTCATCAAAATTCCTCTCTTCCCACTTATTTGCAACAATGTTATTGCACAGCTAATCGTAACATGATATAAACAGGTCACCACATTTAATGCTTTGGTGCACAATTACAGCTGGTGCCTCATTAATTGAAAAGTGGGTAGTAAATTTATATTTAATGTATGGAATCTCCATATAAAAGTTCTTTTAGGACACGTTTATGTGTGTGTGTGTATTTCTAATGTAAAATCAAATTTGGAGGTTTTCTCTGGATTTACAGAGAAAAATGTCTAAGGCGGAAACTTGCTGAACACGGAATTTTTTTACGGTCCCTTCAAAAGTCAATGGTAGTTAACATTATCTAACACAGAAACTGTCTAACGCGGAAGCGGAAAGCACTATTTAGTCCCGTTAAAGAGAAAAACCTGCATAAAGCGGAAAATCGCTGGCAGAAAGGAAATTTTCTCAGCAGAAAAAGGAAAGAGGGTTGTAATACAATGCAAATAGCAAAGTGGGGGATGACGAATAAAAGACATTTTACAGATATAGAATGCCCTTGTCCGCATAGGCGTAGCCAGGGGGCGGTTTTGGGGGTTGTAACCCCCCATTGCAATGAAATTTTGTATATTTAACATAGGAATATATGAGTTATAGCTCTGTATAACCCCTTCCAAATTAAGCCTATAACCCCCTTTATGAACTTTCTGCCTACACCTATGCTTGTTCGACCACCAATCCACCCGAGAAAGCACACCGAGAAAGTTCATAAGGGGAGGGTTACAGGCTTACAATGGGGGGTTACAGAGCTACAACTCCATTGTATTTATATGTATACTATATACAATTTCATCGCAATGGGGGTTACAATCATAATCGACCCCTCTTACGTATGCCAGTGCCACCCACTTCTTAAATAAAAACGTTCATTATTAACCAGAACGAAAAGTCACTCATATCGACTTTATCAATTCATGGATAAACCCACCGCAAGGGAGAGTATCTTTATACAAGGGAATCATTATCTTTACAAGGGAGGTACTTTATCGTTACAATTTAAGCTTACGTAATAGACTCCTTATATATATATATAATAAGAATAGGCATGTATAGTTAGTGTTACGTGTCTGCTCAGTGCTTTGAATTCCGGGGTCGAATTAATCATAACGAAACAAATTCCAATGAGAGACATTTTATTCTGATAACAAATAATGTCCAAGGAAGAGAAAAAACACAAAAGTATAGAATGAATAGGATGCAAATTTTTTTACATTAGTGCGAGAGAACGCTCTTTCTCATTTCACTTGATATAACACACTCATGCATTAATAAAAGGAAAATTGCAATAATACAATTCTTTGCTTCTAAACAAGAATAAAATATAATTACACTATTATTTAAATAAGAAGAGAAGAACACTCACTAAATGCAACAGTTAGCATGAAATTTTGCATCATATTGATCGTAATTACTAAACCCACAAAATAGTGCAAAAATTAAAATTAATAAAAATAAAATGCAGTGATAAAATAAATATTTTTATCAAAAGGAAAATATAGTCTTAAAGTTCGCAAGATAAGACAAAGAAAAAAAAAAGCATATGCAGTCATCTCTTATCACTGAATTTAACTATGCATATATTTTACATGTGACCTTCATAAGGCGGAAACCTGCATACTATGGAATTTTTTTCCGGTCCCGTGAGTTTCCACCTCAGCCAGGTTTCACTGTATTTAGATGTGTTTAAAAATATATTTGTTGTTGTTTTTATCTATTCAGTTATGTCCAAGCCTCGAAGACTTTATGTCAACTTCCTCCATGTGTTTCTGTCCAGTACTTTTTCCTTGTAAATAAGGTTCTTATAACTCGGTAAATTATGGTCAAAGTTACTTTTCCGTTCCGCTGGTGTAAAATGACACACTCACTTTATTTAAAATATCATCAGAATGTTTAAAAGCATGATGGATAAAAACCACTCTTCGATTATACACCACAGAAACAAAAAAAAAAAAGAAAAGAAAAAGATTAACTGTAACATGTCTCGGTCATTTTGTAATAGCCCTCTAGTAGCTAAATTGAAACGTATCATTACCAGGTGTTTTATAATCTCTGTTGTTGGCTTATTTTTGCCAGTGGAGGCGCCTCGCCATCCGCGCCACCACCGCCAAGTGTCGCGTTTTTTTTTCAGTATTTTCTAAAAGATATTGACATGCCGGACTTAAGATATATACTGGGTCCGAATTACAAATATTCTTTCTACTACAAAAGATGTCTATTCCCTCCCGCCATCGTCATTCATTTTCTCTTTCAGGTGCTTTTACAATTATCTTAGTTTCATTAAACGCTGGGATAAGATTGTATGCTTGGCACCATTGGGCCAATGCTGTCGTTTTTCGTTTTAGTCTTATATCTGCCTCATGTTCTTTTAAGCGTATTTTTAAAGGTCTTTTTGTTGATCCTACGTATGTTTTTTCTTCAATTTGTTCTTTACCGGGTATTGGAATACTATAAACTCCTGTACATTCATTATATATTATTTTATCTCTATCTGTTTTAACCATTTTTATTACATTGGGTGAAGCTGTGGGTGCCAAGGTCAACCCGTTTTGTTTAATCTTTCTTTTATTTTTTAAATGGGTAAAACACTTCTTTGAAGAATGGTATTGATTCTATAAAATGGAGTTTTTCGTTATTAGAGCAATTTAACGAGGTGACATTATTGCGTACAACTGTGATCTTTATTTACTTTCTTTTTGATAAATTCGTTGTACTTTTTTTTATGGGATATCTCGCTTTATGGGCTTTTACAAAAATATTACTGATTTCAACTTCAAAATCTTTATCATTACTAATTAGCCGAAATGCCCTGTATAAGTGTGCTAAAATAACAGAAAATTTTATTAGAGAAGGGTTGATATGAAAAAGGCCCAAAATTGACATTCGCATCGTCAAAAATAAATATAAATACATCACAGCAAATAGAGACAAATAGATATTTGTCAATAAAAATCAAGATCAAAGCTGTTTCCTTATGAACTTAAAACTTGTGAATGTTGCCAATTCAACTTTCTTTTCTTTTTTTTTTCAAGTCAGATTTAGCCTTTGCCAGTATCCAGCCTTTATCGTCTGAAAAACAAACAAACTTAAATTTGACTTTGACACACACTTCAAATCCACTTGTTGGAATAATTTCGTGTGACAAATTGGCTATTCTATTAAGTGTATTTGATTGTATATCATTGTTATTTATGAATAATTTCATGATGTATATCACAGTGTATATGCTGATATATGTCAACAAACCCTGCTTTGTATATTGCGTAATAAAGTTGAAATTTACATGCATGGAAATCTTAAGTAGGTTCGAAAGTAGCAACGTACTAATGATGAACACAGGGCTCCAGGGAAATCTTTATTTCCACCAGAAGTCTGCATTCTTTTTCATTCTGGCCACTTTTCTCCATTCAACAGATAATTGATCAGCAATTGACAATATTAAAAATCAATATATTATAGAAAGTAAAATTGACAATCACACTTATGGTATTGTTTTTTAAATAGAAAGTTAAAATTACCATTAAAAAAATGGCACCACAGGTATAATAGTTATTGTTTTATGCTGATTTGATCAGTCTGTACATAGACATTTCATGAACACTTGCCATGAGCAGACTATCCTGTTTATATGCATTGTTCAATTAACCTTTTCTTTACAAAATTTCTCTGAATTAGAATGAAGGGTAATGAATCATTTATATAAATATATATGTGTGTGATGTGAAAGCCAATTGCTCAGGATAGACGTGTGGAAATCATTTGGAGAGACATATGAAATTGCAGCCCTGTAATTCCCCACTTCTTGCAATTTTTCTACGCATATTTACCTGCAATGAGTGAACTTGAGATCCTGAGACACGGTGAAAAAGGTGCATAGGCGTAGAGTTAAACAGGCCCGTGCGCCAATAATAATTTTAAACAAATTGAAATTTTACATGTAACTAATTTTACATGTAATACTAACAGCCTTGCCAAGTACGAAACGAGAAGCAATACAATGAGAGGTGGCAAGAAGCTTGAAAGGTCTAAAACAACCCCCTAATTTAAAAAAATAACTTACAAAGCGTTAAAGCATTAAAAAAATTGAAAAAATATTCATCTATACACATCTTACCTGCAGATAAAACAGATGAAATAGTTATACTAAATAAGGAAGACTTTGTGACAAGTAGACATAGGAGAAATTGAAATGTGTGCCAGTAAAAAAAAAGACCCGACATCTGGAATTGTCAGACGACTAGCTAAATTAACAAAAACACCTTCATTACCATTGTGTATAAAGGATGCAATATATTACCCTACTGGGTACGGCGTTCCAAAGATGTTTTTTAAGGTAAAAACAAAGATGTTTTTCAAGGTAAAAACAAAGATGTTTTTTAAGGTTCCAAAGATGTTTTTTAAAGTAAACGCATAAGGACGAAACACCTATGCCATTCCGACCAATAGTAGCTAAACGGTCAGCACTAATATATCCACTAGAAAAAACGTTAGCCTTGATGCTAGGGACACAAACAGGGGAAAGACAATATAGTGTAACATCGTCCATCGAAGCTAAAGAACGAATAGAAAAATATAGAGTAACGGAGAATACATGTATATTAAGTTTTGATGTTATAAACTTACACCCTAATATTCCATTAGATCTAACTATGGAAAGTGTGGAAAGAGAATTATGAGAAAGGGTAATATGGAACCCTATGGAAATAAATACTATTTTGGATGGATTTAAATTTGTTTTAGAAAATAACCTTTTCCATTTTAACGGCACAATATATAAACAAATTGATGGGTCATCTACGGGCAGTCCATTCTCAGCAGGACTGGCTGAATTAACACTTAGAGAACTGGGAAAACAAATTGTCGTGTGATGTCCCGCGATATTATGGGCTCGATATGTCGACGATATTCACCTTTTTATACGAAAAAAGCATAGTTGACATAGGTAAACTTTTTCAGGATATTAATGGTTTTAATCCAGCAATACAGTTTACTATAGAAATGAAAAAACAATTCTATTGCCTTTCTTTATTTACTGTTAAAGCGGAAAAAAGTTCTCAACTTTTCAATTTTTAGTAAACCTAATGCATCTGATACTTTTATAGAATTCAGTTCATATCAACCCTTCTCTACTAAATTTTCTGTTATTTTCGCACACTTATACAGGGCATTTCGGCTAATTAGTAATGATAAAGATTTTGAAGTTAAAATCAGTAATATTTTTGTAAAAGCCAATAAAGCGGGATATCCCATAAAAAAAAGTTCGCCTAATTTATCAAAGGATAAAAACCACAGTTATACGCAAAAATGTCACCACATCAAATTGCTCTAATAGCGAAAAACTGCATTTTATAGGATCAATACCATTTTTTCCAGAACTGTTTTACCCATTTAAAAGAAGGATGAAACAAAGCGGGTTGGCATTGGCACCCAGAGCTTCACCCAATGTAATAAAAATGGTAAAAACAGATAGAGATAAAACAATATATAACGAATGTGCAGATTCCAATACCCAGTAAAGAACAAATTGGGGAAATATATATATATATATATAGGATCAACAAAAAGTCCCTTAAAAATATCCCTTAAAAGATTGATTGATTGTTTGGCTTTTTTATGGCGCAAGAGCATCTGGGCTATACTGCGCCATGCTTAAATGAACATGATATAAGACTAAAACGAAAAACGACAGCATTGTCCCAATGGTGCCAAGCATACAATCTTATCCCAGCGTTTAATGAAACTAAGATAATTGTAAAAGTACCTAAAAGAGAAAATGAATGACGATGGCGGGAGGCAACCCATGTCTATTGTTGGAAACAGTAGTTCCTGTCTGATCGCTGAAAGGTGCAGGATACCCCTTGCGCTTTAAAAATACAATTAATCAAACGTTGAAGTTATAAGTAACGAGGCATGATGTGCTTTCAAGAGGGTGGCTAATTCCGAAATCCATGTAGTGGTGTTAGTCGCCTAATATGGTGTCCCAATAAACTACTGATAGTTTCGTCATTATCTGATAGTTATTGGACAAAAAAACTCCACGGGCCAAATGATGAGCATTGAGAAAAAAAAAATATTTTAATTGTGAAACTATACTCCTGCAGATCTATATAAGCCTATTTATTCACTGATCAGGAACTAAATAATTAGTGCAATTGTTCTCTGTAAACGTAATGATCCCTATAATTTTTAAATTGGTGGAACCTTTATTATCTGACCCTTTTTCATCACGAAATTCCTTTTAACTGACGTTCATTTTTAGCGATTATTTTTTTCTTAGTAATGTTAGTCCAAATTGGGTCAAACGAAACTTCAGTTCAAACCTTTATGAAGTGTTTTAAATGAATAATTTCAATGTGAAAAATCAAAAATTGTATTCATTTTCAAAATAAAACGCTATTCCTTCCATGTTAAATGTACACCTGTTATGAGAATGGAAGCTTATGATTGGAACTTAGAACTCTGGCAACAGTTATACAGTAGTTCTAAGTTGTTGCGTTTTTGATTATTCGGAAATTTCGATTTTCCAATGTAGATTTGATCCCAATTGATTCAGATAATAGAAGTTCTACCGTATCTGTAATTATATATGGAGAAAAATCTTCATTGATGAAAATCAGATTCAGGTTTTCGTTGTTGTAGAATTATATTTCAACTTAATGATGACTGCATTAGGATAATAAAGGATATGCAATTTTTTTGGCTATTCAACTTATATGTATATTTAATTATAGGCATAATTCATTAGATTTTGTATCTAAGTTTATCAGCTAATTTAAACAACTTATAAATTTGTAGTTATGCATTTTACAACTCCTTTCACACACAGTGTGACATGTGAAAAATAAAAGAATGGATAATTTGCATTTGGTTCCTGTAGGTTTCCAGAGCCCTTCATTTTAAGCATTAAATTTTAACTACATTTCGGAATTTGATTCCCTAAGCAAGAACGGGGTTCAGATCTGTCGGAAACATACAAGTCTTCGACGACTGTACCAAAAAAAAAAAAAAAAAACAAACAAACCGTTAAGAAATATAAACGTTCAAAGTTTTAGGAAATCTTTTAAGCATAATTTGAAACACCAGTTTTTGGCAGTTGATAGAAATTCAAAAGTACTCCGCGGTGGCATAGTGGTAACGCCTTTCATTGCCATGCTAATAATCTGGGTTCGATTCCTACCAAGTATTCACCAGTTTTTTTTCACAAATCCGCAATCCAGGTTCAGATTCGTCGAAAAACTCTTCGTCCTGTCGCATATAATCGTAGTTACTTTAGTTACCTGTGCGCTATAAAACCCAAACGAAAGATAAATGGGTTTTAAAAGGTGATTTTATCGATTTGTATTGGGTAGCATACGTCAAGCTTAAAGTAGATTTCCATAATGCGGGAAATGTATCATTAATTATGGTTTAATGGTTAATTTATCTGGCTAATAGCTTCTGAGGCACAGTAATAAATTTCACAATACATGGTCCATAAAAAACCATGTTTATTAAACTCACAAACAACTAAAAACTTTGAAAGCGAATATTTATTTAAAAAAATCGCAAGAAAATAACCGCTGTGAATACGTACTTATTATTTCTTTTATCGCATTAATTAACCCATCATCAAAATTACTATCAACCCAGAAAATAGTGGCTTTAAGAACCAAGTAATAATAATTATATGCAAACGATACAGGCCTTGGAGAGTTCTTCTCAATTGGTGATTAATCACCAGTAAGAGCAAAAAGGCGCGGAAGCGGACCATAAACCACACATGAACCATTTACGTATCGAAACGCTTTGAAATTAATTTAGAAGCCTACCGGTATTTAATAGTTTGTCTAAGGAAAAAGTTAGAATGCAATATTTGCAGCGTTCGCCAAATTGTCCGTGTGTCTGGCCATTCTCAAGTGTTTAGCTTCGGCACCAAACTGACGCAGACAATGCCTCCTTTCTAAGAAAATTGAAAGAAAATAGAATTAATTCACAGAAACATTTCTTTAATTTTTTTTTCTTCAAATTTTATAAATGATCTTCACATTTTCACATCGAATCTAGTTTTCTTTGTCTTTTTCCTTCATCTGTCGGGAATTGAGAAATTCACTGAAACGATCTTTAACATACTGTCCACTATCTTCTATTCCAAAATGTTCCGCTTCCCTTTTGAGAGAATTCAGTTTCGCTTCATATTCTTTACGATGTTCATCAAGATGCTTTTGAAGTTCATCAGTTTTCTGCTGCTTGAGTTCTTTTATCATTTCCCACTGTTCAGAATTTAACAACGCCTTGGCTAACTTTTTAGTATTCATTATTTGTCTAGTCTTCGGTCCTTTTTTTTTTCTCTAAGAAGTTTGCGAAAGTATTTGAAATTATTTCTTTATCGATCTTTCATTTGGACAAAGGCTGTACAAATACAATAATAGATTTTACAAATCAAAAATATCAGTGTTAAAGCGTTTTAAAAACTGTGAAACAACACGTGCGGCGATTGTAATTTTTCCTGAATTTTCTCCCTGCTTCTCGGGTATAGATGCGATATCAACTCGTAACTGGGGACGTACAATCTTTAAAACCGCGTATAATTTTGACCTGAAATACAATTTTCTAATCGAAATATCGACATTAAATTTAGCTTTTATTTTTATGAATAAACAAATTTTACTTCAGGTAAAATTTGCATTTGTTGAATCCACATTAAATTGCTACTTGGTTTATGAGCAGTTAGATATAAGAAAGGTGGCGCCGGCTTCTCAGACAGAGCGACCCATGTACGAGACGTTCATTGGCAGGAGCAAAAGATCAGAGGCTCCGGCGAAGGCCTACGATGAAGACAAGTAGAGTGGCACCCAGCATCCACCGCTGCCTTGGGCTAACGGTCTGACTGAGTAAGTCCGAGATTTGTACAGACCCCAAAGCAGAATGTGCTGAAAAGTGCGACACAGGTCGCAGAACAAACAACTTCACTGCAGAATAATCACGGGGTGAATAAATTTTTTTTTTTGGTCTTAAAATGAATAATAATAATAATAATAAAAAAAAAAAAAATACTCAACAAATATTTTCTGCATTTCTATTAAAAAAAGGAATTTACATTTTATAGAATTTAAAAATGTATATAATACGTATATAAATATACACATGCATTTCCTGAAGAATGTTTTTGTTCAGCTGAAGGCTTGTTGCAGAACATTGGAAATATTTTGCTTTGGGGAGTCAGACCACAAGACTACGGCAGGAGGCAAAGAGCTCTTTGCGAAGAAGCCGTAGGCAGGACATTAGACTAGAATGGGATCCAGTGTCTCATCTTCACTCTTGGGGCACCGGAGACACGCTGCTGAAGGTCGTTGGCGAATCCGGTACAGAGATCTATTGCTAAAGGCATAACCAAACTGAGGTGTAACCTAGTGTGGACTTCTTTAGAGAGATGTCCATGGGGGAAAGAAGGAAGTCATGCTGAACTGGAAGGCGGCACGGTAGAAATTATAATTTAATTATTTACATTTTACCTGTGGAGAAATGGGAAAGACAGAACTTTCTTCTTAAAATAAAAATAAACGTTTTTGTATTTTACAAAATATACTAGCCATGTAAAGAAGATTCAATTTATTTAGCCAGACTGAAAATATAAGATGGGTTGTAGGCATGCTATCCGTTGCGGTCTGTTAGACCGTACGTCCCCAATTATGAGTTAAGCTTTAAATGTAATTTTACAAGGTAAGAATTTACAGGTAGCTAGCTTTTTTCACTGCAACTTTTATTTAAAAAAATTATTATTATTATTTCATTTTTTGTAAAATTAAAGGTTTTGTAATATCGTTTCTCTCTTTTTCTTTTTTTTTAATGTTGGTTTTTAAAAGAATATTTTGTATTTTTTGTATAGGTTCCTATGTCATTATTCCGAACCTTCCGGTTGGTGCCATGCATTTTCTAAGAGGATTTAGGAATGGTAACTATGGAAAAGTGATGATGGATGATGACCTCCTAAATGTAGATAAAAATTAATAAAAAAAACCTGTTTTATTTAAATACTGTTTTATTAAATTAAGCCGATTTCAAACTTCGTGCCCAGTCTATATTCGTAATTCAATAAGCTTGATATTTTCGTTAAACTATAGTTACTGGTCACCTCTCGCTAAATTTGATCGTCAATGCAAACTTTTCAGACAGTAAGTAGCTTTAGTAAATGTGCCACAATTGGCACTAACATCTGTATCCTGACATGAATCTCAGGAAAATGATTCATTGTGCATATCCACGGACTAGATTGTCGATGCTCCTGAGCCTTACCTAAGGGGGTGGTATAAGAATTGAAGAAATATTGTACTTCTACAAATGCATTACGACTATAATCGTAAACAGAGAAGAATAGTAAATTAGTGTTGACGTTTTATCCTGCTTTGGATCCCAATATGTTAGGTATTTTCCTTCTTTTTTTTTTTTTTTAAATGAGTGTTACGATGTGACTGAATTTGTAAATGCATTCCATTGAATACGTACCTTAGGATATTGGCGTAATCTGGTAGGAGCTCCTGCCCCCAATCCCGTTTTTTTTAGAAAAGAGGCAAAATCGTATTTATGCTGGGGGGCGGGGAGATGAGGATTGTGCAAGGGTTTCATTGGGAAGGGTGGCCGCCGGATCGTATTTATGCTATATTTAACTCTTAGTTGTAAACATCACGGGAATCTACTTACGTTTTCAGTCACATCATAATCACACAATAACTTTCACACTAGCACTCCTTAGCAAAAAGTGTTACGTTGGGATCCATAGCAAGAGTTAAACGTCATCACTAATTTACGAGTCTTTCTCTGTTTACGATTATAGTCGTAGCGCATTTGTCGAAGTCTGACGTTTCCGCAATTCTTGTACCACCCACTAGGGAAGGGCCCAGAAGCATCGACAATCCGACAAAGTCCGTGGGCATGCGCAATGCATCATTTTCGTGGGATTCATGTCAGGATATAGATGCTAGTCAATTGGCAAATAATTTCCGCAAAATGCCAAAGGCGCCATGAGGACCGGTAACTGCATTTTAACTTATCTTTTCCTGTGGTTCAAAAGTTAAATTCAAGCCCATAGCAGATGACTCATTAAACATTTTTTGAGCTCAAAGGGTACCTTTCGGTTAACAGGGTGTCATTCGCAATTGTGAGCAAAATGTTGGCGCAAAATTTATCTAACGACAGAATTGATAGGAATGCCATTCCTAACGATATACAGTATAGAACTTCATGAAAAGAATGTCTGTTTTATTAAAACCAAAATAAATACAAACCGCCGATTTTAACCAAAGGTCGAGAAAGTTATGAATTATCACATACCTCCAGCATATAATTGTTCCAATCGATAGTTGTACAAAGATGACAGAATTCTACGATCGGGCTCTACTTCATGAGATGGTAATTCGCCAAACGTTTCCTGATTTGATGTAGTTGTCATCCTTAATCAGTGTTATCATCGATATTGGGACATTTGGCAACGTTCGATAGTGTTTTCACTCTTTGGGATTGTTCTTGTCCCAGTATCCTTTT
The DNA here is from genome assembly GCA_006491805.2 of Dysdera silvatica. Taxonomy (NCBI): domain Eukaryota; kingdom Metazoa; phylum Arthropoda; class Arachnida; order Araneae; family Dysderidae; genus Dysdera; species Dysdera silvatica. The sequence goes on along the minus strand of QLNU02003225.1, from coordinate 55,408,291 downwards.
TTTCTTCATTTCTTTTTCTTTTTTCCCTCCCTTTTTCTTGGAATTCCTTTTCTTTCTTGGTTGGGGTTTGCCCTACTTGAAACCTGTTTTTTCCTCCCTTAGATATATTTTTCTTTGACTGCGAAGCTCACCGTTTTTTTATTTTTTTTTTCCCCGCCATTAAGACTATTCCCCTCCCACAAACTGCAGATGAATGAATTTAAGCTTGTTTAACGAGGCCCTCAAACGGTGGGTGTAGATAGTTATAAATTTCCTTTTTCGAATGAAAGAAGACACTTCTCACCAAAATGGTTTTTCAAAGACCATTACTTTAAACTGCTTAATCTCCCACGAACGTGAAGTCATTTTCCACACAAACGAAATTCAGCTGAAAGTTTTGTTTGTGATTGGTCAGGGAATATTGCCGGGGAAAGACAGGGATTTTTTTTCTCCAATGACAGTTGGAATCCTGCTTTAAAAGGAGGTTCAGTCAGTGACAAAAACCATAGAGTATTTTCGAGCACATTATAACAGGTTAATCACTATCATTATCTGCTTGATCGCATAGAAAAAATGGGTGGCGACAGAACCGGGAAATCATGGTGTTGTCTGGAAATTTAACTGAAAAAATCAGGGAAACATCAGGAAATTCCTCTGAAATTATCCTTTAATCGGGAAAATTTCAGTTCTCGCATTTTTCGTAATTCCTGCATGATGTGCTGTACCACCCACTCTTTCTGAAAACTGGAACGATTTCAGATTATTAAGAATATTACGTATTTGCCTATGAATTTAATTCGGCTGCCACAATTAGCAAATTCTTTTACCATAAAAACTACCTTGTTCCTGAAAAGATGTTTTATTTATTTGTTACGTGAATACTTAAGACACCTTTTATCTTATATACGTTTATTTAAAATATAATTTTTGATATAATTAGCCACTGCATCATGTCATAGCTGAAGTTTACAGCAATCTACCGTGTGTCAATGTACCCTTCGTAGGAAAATGTTCCGCCACAGTTTTTGGCGGGAAAGTGGAGTTATGTTGTGAGCAGGGGCCGACCGAGCATACCTCCATGGGGTGGGGGAGAAACACAAAATTTTCCAATTACCCAAAAGCGTTGAAAATATTATATACATTGTAATCCAAATTAAACAGGAGGTATTTAGATCTCTCCCCAGAGAAAACTACTCGGCCAATTTCACCCAAATTTCGTACACATGCTCTCCTTGTATGCGGTTTCGATTTCTAAAAGAAAAAAAAATTGAGTTCATATTTCGGCCGTTAGGGAAGGAAATGGTGCTGCGGAGCAGGCAATTTATTAATATTAACAGCGAAAAAGTGTTTTAACATGCAATAACCTTTAGCGCAATCACATGAAATTAACTACAAATTACAGTATACCATAGGTATGGCTAAAAACAGATTTATGCAATAACTTTATTGCTATCACATGTGGAACCACACTATCATCACAGATACGGCTCGGTATGTCCTCCGTCTCTTTGCTCTAGAAATTGCATTCGATGCACAACACATTCCACGGCAGAACGTAACTCATTCGCTTGGAGGTGGGATACATGTTGCGAAATTCTGTCTTTTAAGACTGCTAAGTTCGGAACATTGCCTTTATAAACGCAGCTCTTTAAATATCCCCACAGTCAAAAGTCACAAGGGTTAAGATCGGGTGACCGAGGCGGCCAAGATGTTGAAAATGGCCTGCTCATCACTCTGTCATCCGAAAAGTTTTGCCGTAATAATGTTTGAACAGGCAACGCGATGTGCGGGGGTTCACCATCTTGCATGAAAATTGTAGCGTCAAGCCAATTTATCTGTCGAAGCTATGGAATGACGAAGTTCCGGAGCATAAATGCATACCTAGAGCCAGTAACAGCACATGTCATTGGCCCCGAGGCCGTATTTTCTTTAAAGAAGTGACGAAAGATGAGGTGAAGCCACACCACACTGTCATTTTTAGAGCATGCGACAGAATGTGTTGATGAACGTGGGGATTTGTGTCAGACCAAATACGGCAGTTACGTGTGTTTACAGCGCCATTCAAGTGGAAATGGGCCTCATCACTCCACAGTATCTGCCAAGGCCATTCATCATCCACTGTCATCCGAGCAATGAACATCAAAGCACATGTTTTCCGCACGTCATTATCACAAGAAAGCAATTGCTGAGTGTGGGCTATCTTATATGGATAAAACTTCAGGACATTTCTCATAACTCCCCATACTGTCGTATATGGTATGTCCAATTCCCGTGACAGCGCACGTGCACTACTGCTACCATGTGCACTTGCTGCTTCCTGCTCCACTACTGCATTTGCAACTTCTTCAATTTGCTGCACTCGAGTTGGTTTGCGGCCTCGTCCTGATTTAATGGCGAATGTTCCAGTCTCCTCAAAATACAAGACCATTTTTCGAAGATTTGTACTTGTCAGAGGGCCTCTGCGTAAACCTTTTACCTGTCGAAATGCTTTAAGTGCCGCAGAAGCATTGTTATTTCGTTGATAAAAGAGCTTAACAAGTAACGCGCGATCTGGTAAAGTAAGTTTCATGACGGAGTCCTCGTATGGTGGAAAAATGCTTCACGACTCCTTATATAGGCAGAGGATGTTGCGCATGTTAAGTAATATATAAATTGCCTGCTCCGCAGCGCCATTTCCTCCCCTAGCGGCCGAAATATGAACTTATTTTTTTCTTTCAGAAATCGAAACCGCATACTCAGGGGAGCATGTGTACGAAATTTGGGTGAAATTGACAGAGTAGTTTTCTCTACAGAGAGGTCTAAACACCTCCTGTTTAATTTGGATCACCCGGTATATATA
>QLNU02003225.1:55379337-55392080 GCA_006491805.2 Dysdera silvatica | reverse complement strand
TACTTATACTAAATGTCAACGTGTAAAATAATATGCATATATTTTCTTTTGTGTGCTGAAAGTATGTTAAAAAAATTTACGTTTTTTGAAAATGTAAATAAAATCAATAAAATGTATCAAATATTATTTAAATTTAATTAAAATTTATATGAAATAAATTAATATCAGAATTTCAAACTTAGGTATATTTATGTTAATTCTATATTTAAATACTATAACTGAAACCAAAACAATCAAAATATATTAACTTTTCCTTTAATTAAACTTTCCATTAAGTAATCGTGCCTTAATGTTGTTTATAAAACTAACCTTTTGCAGTCTTAATTTTATTATAAAGGTCGTGGTGTTAAAAGTCGTTCCAGCCAATAATATTAATATTATTGAACATTATTTCATTTGTACGGTCAGTATGCAGTGGCGGCTCGTCAGTTGGAAATGTGGTAGTGCTGCAAACGAATTGTATTTATAAATTTGTGGTGAACAAATATTCTATATAGTGACCACAATGTAATATATAATAGGGTCTCTTTTTATGCGGATTTTTTAATGCGATTTTGAGGTTATGCGGTTCACAATTCCCTGATATTTCCCTGATTTTGGATAAATTTCATGACATACAATCGGTCCCAAAGTTTTTTTAATCCATTCGGCAACCCCTACTCTATTTATTTATATGGCAAAAGCGTTAAAATAAGGGGGAGGACACAGGGGAGGATACAGCCTTTGGAAAAATGTGGGGGGCGATTTCAAAATTTGCGCTTGACATTGCTTGAAATCGGAAACCACTATTTATCAACGTGTATATTTGGTAGAAAAAGGGGGGGGGGTTCCCTTAAATCCGCGCCTGATTTAGCATAAAAGAAATATCATGGAAGAGTTTATATTAATTTTCAAGGTATATTGATTACATTTATTTTTGTAGGCGGAAATATGAAACGAAGCTACGAAAGCGCTGTGGAAAAGAGGAAGAAGAAAAAAAGCTGAAGATTTAAAGAACACTCGTTTGCAAAAAGTAACTCAGTACTTCCACAATGTGTCTAAAGCTGAAACTTCAAGAGAATTACCATCAAGTGCAGAAAGTGAATCGACTAGTTATGATGTTCAAGAAAAATTGATAGAATCAGCTGAACTAACGCCTTCAACTAACCCACAAAGCGACAACACAGCTTCTCCACCTTTCTCTTTAGCTTCATTTTCTTCGGACTCGGCAAATTTCAAAGGGAAATATTCGTCTTCTGAAGTTAAATGGCCTCTTATAGGTAAGGGTCCGAATAGACCGGAAGGTCCATTTCCACGAGATGATGATGGCAGAGGATTCATTACCACATTTCCAAATCTGGCATGAAGATTTCCAGGCCATGGCTTTCTTATTCCCTAATATTAAACAAGTGTTTCTGTCATCCATGCTGGCTTTTTGGTAATAAAAGCTCGAACAACCAACAGTGGATTGAGGGCTTTAATGATTGGGTTCACCTAAGCAGAGGAGTTGAGCGACATGAGTCATCCTTTCAACATTTATAGGCATGTAAAGTCCATCATCAGTGGGTGCACAAGAACACGATAGATGAGGAACTCGAGAAAAGCATTTTAGGGGAAACAGATTTATGGAAAAGTGTTTTAAATCGTGTTATAAATGCCTCTCTCTAACGCTTGCAATGCAAAATATAGTTTTTAGAGGCCATAGAGAACATGTCGAGGGCAGTAACAACAAGGGAAATTTCTTAGCAATTATAACTTTATTCGGAAAATATGATCCAGTACTTCTTGAAATATTAACAAAGCCGAAGAACTCTGATACTTACTTAAGCCCTATAATTCAGAATGAAGTTATTTCCATACTTGGTAATAAACTACTTTCAGATATAATGGCCGACGTAGCCAGTGCTCCATTCCTTTCTATCATGACTGACACCACACAAGACGTTTCGAAGATTGATCAATTGAGTTATGTATTGCGGTATGTTTTTATCGAAAAAAATGAAAAGAATGTACCGAAAAATATAATAACTAGGGAAGACTTCCCTGGTTTTAAAGTTGTTGAGGAACAAACGGGTGTAGAATTAGAAAAGCAATTGTTACTTTTTTATGGAAACAAGCAACCTGAAACTTTCGAAATTACGAGGAATGGGATTTGATGGAGCAGCAAATAAGAGCAAAATATGCAAGGGTGTGCAATCAAGACTGGAAAAAAACAAAAACTGGCAAGATATGTACATTGTGCTTCTCAGAACCTCAATTTAGTTTTAAATGACTCTGTGAAGAATGTCAATGAAGTACGCACTTTTTATAACATGGTGGAACGGTTGTATTTTGCTGTTAGTATTTCATGTTGGACAAAACTAAAAGGACAGGGTACTGTAAATCGGTGTATGGAAAGATTATGCCCCACTCGATGGTCTTCCCGGATTAAATGTCTAACTGCAATTCATTTTATGTACAAGGACTTTATTTAATTATGAAAGGTCTCGCGCACGCACATAATAATAATTGGAAAAAATGATGAAAGAACGGAAGCAACTACATTTAAAAATTACTTTGAAAATTATGAAACGATAATTATGATTGCTATGGCAGCAAAAATTTTAAGCAGCATTAATACCGTATCAAAGCTTTTGCAATCCACTGAAGCAGATCTGAGCAGTGCTGCAATGTTGCTGGAGAAAGCTGTGAAAGATGCAAAATTCATACGAAGCAAGTTCCAAGAGATAGTCCAGAAGGCATACATTGTCGCGAGATCATGGGGAACAAATCCAGTGTTTGCGAACAAAAGACAGGGTCAAATGAAGAGACATTTTGATGAACGCTTGTCGGACTCTGAACGCTTTTTTGAAACCAGGAAATTTGGATATAATAATCACCCAACTGGAAGCCCGTTTTGTCTCACTGAACAAAGTAACTGGTTTATTTCACGTGTTAACTCCTCAGTCGTTAGTGTTACTCAGTGATGTCGCATTGCACGCTGCAGCCATGACACTTGTTGATGAATATGACGTAGATATTACCTTCACATTTGCTTCACAGATCATTTCTTTCCGATCGATCTTCAAAGAACATATTTCACATTTGAAAACTGTTCTGTATGTTGCAAAATTCTTGATCATTGAAAACTATCTTCTTGCTTCCAGTTTTTCTGAAATATTTACAGCATCGATTTTATTTTAACAATTCCTGTTACGGTTGCTTCTGTCGAGCGCTCATTTTCAAAATTGAAACTCATAAAGACATATCTCAGAAGTTCAATGTCGCAGAATCGCTTGTCGGATCTGTCTGTTATTTCGATTGAAGTGGAATGAGCTAAAGTACTAAACACATCGGATATTATTTAAACAGTTGCCAAATCCAAAGCTAGGAAAAAGAAATTTTAATATTTGTGTTAATATTAAAAGTTACACAATTTTACATTAAGGGTACCCGGAACAAAAATTTAAAAATTTTCTTTTTTCAGTAGTAGAAGTTTGCAAAGTATATATATATATTTTTAAATTTAACTCATATTCGGCAGTCGCCTTTAAAACTACCATTCATAATTCCTGTTTACATTCGGAATTTGTTGAAACAAACCATCAAATCGCGTGGAGGGAGGACTACCCGGAAACCCTTAACATTATTGTTGTTCGTTTTGGCTTCATTTAATTATTTTGTCGTTGTTTATTTGTACTTGTACCGTATGTTAAATATTATTTATATAAAAGTTATATATTAATTATATAAATATTAGTTTGCTCTAAAATATACCAAAATGCACTACAATTTTTATTCATAGGAGGAACTGTCCCCCTCACCTCCTGACTACGCCCATAGGGGGCCCCAAATAAACATCTGCTCCCGGGCCCCATGAAGCTACGTTACTGTTTTTGGCTACAAAGAAGTTGAAAAAAATCAAGTTCCGAAAGCGAAGAATATCTTTCTTTCATCTGCAGATAAATGCAGTTGACTATTTCATGGAACAATCGACGACTCGCGCTCTTCTACTCTTCAGACCTTTTCTGTTAGGCCTCAGTTCATCAATTGGAGCTTTTCTTTGGATGTAGAAATCCAAATATCTTCAAATCCATGCTCCCTGTCATTTCTGAACTGCTCTATAGTATCATAAACATCCTTACAACAATACACTATATTATAGGATGAAGTTTGCAATATATTATACAAGACATTCTACTTTTAAACAAAGTTTTAGCTTTTTGCCGTCGCCCTTGAATCCCATTCTTTATTTATAACACTCAACATTTTAGAGTTAATCCTAAAAAAATAATAAAAACTTATAAAAAGTAAATAGTGATTTTGAGAAAAAAAGCGTTGAAGTTGGAACTTGGTAACAAGGTAACATGTAATAGTTATTTTTATTTTATACAATAGTGCAAGAAGTAATTGAAGAATTTTGATGCGGTTTGTTTTAAAACACTGCCAAAAATCGATATTATTTTTTAAACTAATAAATAAAAAATCGATTTTTTAAAGATTTAAAGGTCCTGTGTCCCCTTAAGAAACAAAAACACAACGAAATTACACTCTTCTACTGTTACCACTCAACGTGCCTCGAAATACTTCAGGGTAATTCAGGCTAACAAATATAACACTAAAGTGTTTATAGTTTGAATCAAAGTTTTATTCAATTCTTTGATTTAATTTTTTTTCTTTGACCAGTAACACCCCCACAGAAAATTTTTTACCTCTAGAAACCTCTGTGGTAATCAAAAATCTCAATTTTTATTTCTGATCAAGCCATACCTCTGTTTTGGTAATTTTTACCTTTTTCCCCATTCAAAACCTCTGGATTCAGAGGTAAAACCTCTGATCTGGCAATACTAGCTGACATGATGATGCGATAAAAATTTCTCTTCTCTGACAGTACTTGCTTTCGCCGTAAATATTCCATCGCCATGGTAACCATGTTCGCAAAGCATTTCCGTTTTGAAGCGAAGCTCTGAATTTCTATTGTCGCTTCATTCGGCCCTTTTTCTCGGCTGGCAACATTTCGTTGGTGCGTTTAACGCGTTTAAAGCGCTGACTTAAAAACGTAGCCTTCTGTTCCTGAATGTAATTCCAATTATATTAAAGGAATTAAATTAAAAAAAAAAAAAAAATAGTGGGCTCAAAATAAAATTCTAAATTTTATTTTTCTAATCAAATTTTAAATTTGACAAAAAAATAAAAATAATTTGGAGATTAAATTAAAAAAACTGTTCAACCGCCCAATTTCTTTAGGTGAAGTGCCGTTTCACTCGCGTCATCTGAATAGCCGCCACTGCATTATACACGCTGATAACTGTCACACTGCGAGAGATAGATGCATGAATATGATGTATATGTACGATCTGTATACGTAGTGAAGTGACTATGCGCTACAAGGTGAGACTGCGTGCAGCGTACAAATACAAATTTTATTTTCATGCCATTTTTACATTTATATTTTCCATTCCAACATCATCAGTTGAAATTACATACCTAGCGGAAAAATTCAGAACGTAGATCTGCTATCTCGAAATCGATTTAAGAAACGGAAAAAAAAAAGTTAATTCCAAAGTTGTCCAGCATCACTGATGCAGTACAAAATGGTACATGAATTGCGGGAATAGAACACGTCAAACGCTAATATGTGAGTATTTGGTTCGGCAAATGTGAATAGCGTATTACTGTGTGTCATTATGTGTGCTCATTACGTGTGGCCACCGTCGGCCACAATACGCGTTTGTATCCTATAGAGCGTTTCTTCTTGCACATTCAGTAGCATTGCAGACGTGACGCTTGTACAGGCATTGGTAATGCGACTGCCGACATTGTCCACAGTCGTCGGTTAGGTGTGATAGACCTGTCTTTTGAGATAGACCCAAAGGAAGAATTCCAATGGGGTAAGGTCCGGTGACCGTGCAGGTCAGCTCACACTACCACCCTAGCCAATGACCTGTTGGCGGAAGGTTTGGGATAATAATAATTGTACTTCTGTTGGATGGTGAGGAGGAGCGCCGTCATGTTGGAACCACATGGTTCTCCGCTCACTCAATGGAACATCATGCAAAATATCCGATAGTACGCCATGTAGCAGCTGCAAATATCGACGTCCCGTTAATGTGCCCTCGTAGTACATAGGTCCAATGAGTCTGTTGTTCAAAATATTACACCACACATTAGCAGACCACAGCACCTATGTTAAACTGGTCGTCTCCATAAAGGATTTTCGAGAGCCCAATAATGTCCGTTGTGTCTATTTAACACCCCGTTGCGGGTGAATTTTGACTCGTCCGTCCAAAGGACGTTCGCTAAAAAATTCGGCTGCATATCTAAGGTGTTCGTAACGAAGTTTCACCAATTAAAACGTCGCTCAGCATCCCCTGGAACTAGTGACTGCAGCAGTATTCCATAGTAGGGGTGAGCTCCCACTTGCTGCAAGATTTGCCGCACACGGCCGCCTGTTAGGCCACACATCATACCAACTTCTCTTGAACTGCACCGTGGGTGGGTTAAAACATAAGCTAAAACGTCCTCTGGTTGCACACCCTGACCTGCTGGGCGACTTGAACGGGGACGAGGTGTAAAGCTACCTGTCGTCTCTTTCAGCCGTCGAACCACATTAGTGATGGTTATTGCAGTCGGATGGGGTCCCAAAATAAAACGTACGACATATTGTCATGCACTTTGTCTTGCATTACGACCACATTCCCCATATAACAGCACCATCTCGCAATACTCGTTGTTGGAATAATTCGCCATATAATATATAACTACAGACGTTTAACGCACGGTTTCACTTCTCACACTGTCTTACACTCCTTGCCTGGCCACTATTTTATGCTTACCGATAACGTATGACGTAGCGTACACATTTGCATATCATCCGCTTTGTGACGAGATTATGTGTGCAATGAAAGTATCGCCCCTACCCTCTATACATAGTTGTTGAATGAAAGGAAAGCTGTCACGCAGGGGCCTCCTTTAACTTCCTAAATCACGATTTTTGCCCTATTAAGGCGGTGAAAAAAAAACAAAAACAATCGTTTCGTACTAACTAGCTGGTGCTTAACAACTTTGTAATTGACTTTTCCCCGTATCTTGAATAGTTTTCGAGATAGCAGTTCTAAGTTCTGAATTTTTCCGCTAGGGGCGCTGCACGCAGTCTCATCTTGTAGCGCGTAGTAGAACATCTATGGTAGGGGTAGTCAACATTTTATACCTACCGCCCACTATTGTATCTTTGTTTTTGTTGGTAGCAACATTTTTTTACCACCCATCGATTTCGCACTAACTTAATTTAGCGCAACTACGAAGTTCTCGTAATATTTGAATGGAGGGTTGGTAAAAATATGTAGATAAATTTATCTTTTAATTTATATTTTTCGCATGTTCATAATACACAGAAAATTTAATTTGATGCTGCATTTCTGCATCTCGATCGATACAGTGCCTACTAGTGCGGAAGCTGCTTAAATTGAAGAAAAATGAAATTAAATATAAAAACTATAAAGTCTATTGAAATTACCTTTAATTAATAATTAATGAGATCCTTGAGGCTGGCTGATGCCGCGAAACTAAATATTTGGTATCTGGTTCAATTTTTGTAAGGTTTGTTCATCAGCTACAGAATCCGAAAAAAAAACCCCCACCACTCACCATGAAGGCTTGAATAACCCATTAGTGGGCGGTAGGGACCAGGTTGATTACCCATGGTCTATGGTATGAGTTGGAATACCGTAGCCGATCTCGGCTGGTAAAACTTTCCTCTTCAACAGCTCTGATAGAAACTTTGCAAGAACAATGAAATGAATGCCTGCACTAACCATCTAGAGACTAGCGAGTCATACAAGCATACCTTGAAGAACCGCTTTTAGATTCAAGGTGGGCTGATACTTATTAGTTTTAGACAGTCAATACTATTATTTCGTTTAGACCTAAATGTCCGAAACCTTTTGTCTACATAATATACATAAAAATGAACGTCAGTCTAAGTAATTTCATTTGCAAGCTAAAAAACAATTTACCTTTTTCTTCGTTCTCTCCAGCTTTAGTGAATGGTTCTTTACATGTTTGCGAAGTGAACTCGGATCGGTGTACCTTTTATTACAACCTTCTTCTTGGCAATAATAAGGTTTCTTGGAAAAAGAAAACCACATTTAAAAATTTTTTTCATTTCTTAGCTGCTAATACACGGATATTTTAACAGTTAAGGTTATTGGAAGTGCCCTTCCAAGTCATTTCAAAAAACTTCAAACGACTAAATGGGCTTCAGTAGTTACCCTCAATAACGACGTTTAAAGTAACGACTATTTCTGCTTACTGGCGATATTTTTCGACCCGACAGATGCTCCGTAGAATTATACATGTTCCAATTAGAAACCTTTTATATTTAACAGTTTTTTTACTCCTTTTATTAAAAGTTATTAATGAAAAAAATAATTGTATTAAAATCTAAGCAATCTGAATTTTTTTTTTTTTTTTTGGTAAAGTGTAGCATCCTATTTGAAATTATTGCCCTGCGGTGGCGCAGTGTGGTAACGCGTTCTCCTAGTGCGCCGCTAATCCGGGTTCGACTCCCAGCAGTGCAAAAAGAACGCTTACTCAGAGATCTCATAAAGATCGCACTGCTCACTGTAGTCCGGGGTTTGGTTCCCTAGGCCTTAAGAGGTTCGGATTCCTCGGAAAACAGTAGGTCCCGGCGCAGCATGACCACTGTAGTCTTTGAGCCGTAAAACCAAAAAGAAAGCGAAATTATTAATTTTAAAATATTGTGTCTGTATTAGTGAAAATTGTTATTTCTCATCGTTCGTAACGATAGTGTTTTTTTAAAAAAATCATTGAATCTAAAAAATCTATTATATTCCACTTTTGTTAAAAAAACTTGAAAACTATTCTTTAAAAGTGGTTTATTTAACAATAAAAAAATTAAAGATTTTCTTGTCAAGAACTGAATTCATAATATCCATCTTTGCTATTTATAAAGAAATAGCGACGTCTGTAGGCTCCAAGGTCCAAAAATGAGGTGCACTTGTGAGGTGCAAAATTGGGGCGAAATTTCCTCACTCCCAATTTGAGGGAAAAACAAGGACCGATTAATTATTGCAATAACATTGTTATAATTATTAGTTGCTTTTGGGAAGATAATGCCATTGAATTTAATTATTAGCGAACTTTGCTCGCAAATTTAGGATCTAAAGAGATTGATTTTAAATGCCATGAAGGAAGTTTTAGCTAACTGGAATTTAAATATAAAGAATATTCGAAAATTATTTGGGATTGACTTACCGAATCTTGATGAGTTCTTTGGTGCTTTGCTCGATCAGAAGAGTTGCTGAAAGCTTTTATACATCCAAAATATTGGCACCTGTAAGGTCTTTCGCCTGTATGAGATCGAAGATGTATCTTTAGGTTTTCGAGCCTCGAAAATGCTTTTTCACAGCCCTCGAACTGAAACAAAAATTGTAAGAAAAATGATAAGAATAACGCTTAAAACAGAAGCATTTAAAATTCATGAAATTGACAAAATCCTGTTACTACATAGATTGAAATTTGTGGGATAGTCTAATCCAGCGATCGGCAGCCTTTTTGGGGTACTGAGCCAAAGTAATATTGCAATCATTCCGTGTGCCAACGGAAACACTCAACAAAGTGTACTCCATGGCACTCATAAAATTGTGACTTTATATTACCATCTGTTTATTAATGCACTTTAAGCAGATCGTTTGATATGATTCTAATTTATTAAAAGAATTTTTTTAAATGGTTAAATGGTTTTTTTCTAATGGTTAGTTAAATGTTATTGCGCTAGGACAGAAATCTTCATTCTATGCCAAGCAATGCGTTTTTTGAAAACGTCCTTATATATTTAACGATGGTTTACAATAGTTTAACAATAACAAACGCAAACACCGCAATCATTTTGCTGCATTAAACCATACGTTCTAATTAAAGGAGTTTTGAAAATAACGAATATCGATTTATTTATTTTTTTTACCAGCTGACATTTTTATTTTTTCGCAATAATAATTACTCATAACATTACACATGATGAACAAAGGTGAGTTATAGTGGGAAGTTGAGACGGAAGATATGAAGTTTTGGATGAAAATAAAAATAAGGGTCGTTCAAGAAATCAGTCAGTTTGACAGCAAATATGTGGTTTTGTACACCCTTTACACAAATATTTAATAAAGTTTTTCTTTAAAAGGTGTAAAAACAAAAATGGGTATTCTCTGAAAACAAATAAAATTATTTTTCTAAATCTTGACGATTATACTCGGATTTTTTTTAGATCACCCGGTGTGCCACTAAATATTTGCCCGCGTGCCGCATGTGGCAAATGTGACCACCGCTTGTTGTTGACGACAGCTTGTCTATTTCCTTTACCATTACTTTTTCATGGGCGTTCGGTGATAGATCAACGCGGTGTATCATGTCATCAGAGCCGACAAGAAGGGGGCTGCAGACCAGAGGCCCAGGATGAAGTCTAGGGGCCCGCACTGGCAGGGACCTATGCTGCGGGGGGGACCCGGTCAAGGAAAGGGGTCGTGGGGGTCGGTCGAAACGAGCATGGGAACCCGTTTTGGCTCTCGGAAACCCTTGCATGTCTTAGCATATTTGATTTTCATTTAAATTGTACGATTTCGCTTTTATCGTATGAATTATTTTAATTTTCTTGATTGGCAATAAATTATAAAATTTCATAAATTAATAGAATTGAAGGACTGATTTATCGCAAAGTATGAACAGTAATTTTTTAAAAGTAGAAGTATATTTTTGCCACATTTAATAACATTTGTAAATTTTATTAAGAGGAAACACGTTATTGTTTAAGTCTATATGAAGAATGGCTGTAGAATGATTTTGAAAGAAACTACCAAAAACACGGGAGTTAAAAATGTAAATCAATTTTAGTTAACTAAATATTTTAAAGTTACTTTAATAAAGTATCATTACCATAAAAATATTTATGTGAGAGATTGGGAAGATAATATAAGTGTAATTAAGAATTTATTTTATTTCTGTTAAATGTGAACAACATCGTAGTTTTTCATGAGCTGAGGAGATACGTAAGATGAAAAAAATTATAAAAAGAGACATGAGGGAAGAAATAGGAAAGAAAGAGATCTACATATGAAGAAAAAAACACTTGGAGCACGTTATAGCATGCTTTGTCAGCAAAACGCGTGTTTGGCATTAGGCACAGTAAGCTTCGGTCTTGTGAAGGAGAGGAGGTTCAAGTCATGTTGGATATCTGATATTCAAGAGGGCCACTTGCCTGCCAACATCTGTTTTCGTCTGGCGAGGGCCCAGCACAGGGAGGTTGATAGTTTGTCACCTGACGCCATTTGCATCCGGTGGTGAAAGGCTCAAAATAGTGCAACGAACTTTGAAGATTTCTTTTGCAGTTTCTTCAAAATATACAAACAGTCCCACAAATTCAAGATTATGGCTCGAAGCACTTGGATTTTCTTGTTAATTACTGGAAATCCCATTATTGGGGAAAATACACCCGTATTCAAAGCAACAGTAACAAGCATTAAAATATATTATTCAGTATTTTAGCGACTTTTTTCTCAGGTTAATGATTCACACCTTCATACACATTACTTCTTTTTGTGCTTACATGTATGCCATGTAGTATTCATACATGTAATGTAGTATAATGTGCCGCAAGCGCTATGCATTACTGTGCATAGCATACATGTACTTCCTTTCATTACCACCATCAGTTTTTTCATTAACCAAGTAAGATGTCATATTTGTTGTTTAAACTTTGATCAAAAGAGTGGCATTTACGATACATTGTTCTGTGCTATTCGTTGGTTCTACAATAAATAATCGACGTAAACATTCTTCATTGACAGTGGGCTCTATTTTTTCGATACGATATACAATAGCAGTTACTCGATATGTAACGTAGAACACGATGCAGGGTGCATCCAATAGCGGCTATACGATGTACAATATTTAGAACACGATGCGAGGTTCATCCAAATAGCGGTTATACAATATGCAATACTTGGAATACGATGGGAGCTGCATCCAATGCGTCAATAAAGGTTAAGCGTCGAACAATAAATCGAAAACCATAAAAACAATGGTAATAAAAGAGAAAGAAAACCATGATGTTGGCAACAACAAAAAATGGTTGCTGACTTAAAACTAATGCCAATTCCTAACATACATTATAAATCAATAAATACATTTGTTCTGACCATTGAAAATGAAGAGTTTCGTCAGACTATATGTTATAGATATAAAGCATGCCAAAACAAGATATATCAAAAATGATAATTTAATATTCGATATAAACATTTCCCATAACATTAACCGTCTTTTTATATGATGGAGGATTTCCTTGGAAAAAAACCAAAAAGAGAACTAGGACTATAAGGAAATAACAACTACGTTCCGATGCAAAACGGATATTGTATATATAATTTAGTGTATATATATATGGCCTGCAAAAGGGTTGCTGGTATCTAACTGGAAGGAGACCCACACGCTGAACGTATGTGACGATGTGTGGAACCGGCCAGGCCAGTAACCTAGTGTCCTACCCCGCCTTCAAGTGGTGCAGGCTGAGCTTTCTATTTATGTGGCAAATTAATATTTGCTGCACGGATAGAAAGGCGGAAGGGGAGGGCTAATTCACCAACCCGTCTAGCCAGCGTGGTGAAATTATGGCTAATTCCTCCATTATGTTGACACACCAGAAACCATGGCCCCTAGTCTCCAGGTGCTGGAGTGCTCCTGATCAAGGCAGCGGTCAGTGTGGCATGAAAGCAGGG
>QLNU02003225.1:55350611-55375805 GCA_006491805.2 Dysdera silvatica | reverse complement strand
AAAAAAAAAGCGATTAAGGAGGATAATTACGAAAAATATAAGGAGGGTATGATTAAAAAACGATTTAGGAGTACATTTGTGAGAAGTAAATGTGAAAAAGGATATTGTCTAGGTGGCGATGGTATCAAGAGAGACCGAAGATCGGGCCCAGGTGGTGAATCCGAGCCCACGTCTGGCTATGGTTGGGGTGAATTATGGCACATTATGTGTTAGGGGCTGATTTGGTGTTGGGTGTCATGGTTTTGACTTTAGAGCCAGATTATAGCTGAGATGGTTTAATGGGTTTAACAGCGATGAGTTTAGATGGGTTGTCCAGGAGGAGGGGCTAGGTGCAATGGCACGTAGGGGTCGGCGGGGGTTTGGTTGAGGGTTGGGTGTTGATATCGGGGTGGCGTTTGGCTGGATGAGCCGGATTGGAATGTAAGTTCAGTTGTGAGATTGTAGGGCAGTTTGTTGTGTGAACCACGGTGCAATTTCGTCGGAAGGAGTCGGTGGTGGAGGCAACTGGGGTGAGTGTAATTTGTAAAGCGGATAGTATAATATGGTTATTGTTGATGAGAATGATTGAGATGGAGTTTATGTTTGAGATGGTTCGGTTGGGGTGGGGCTTGAATGTGTTGTTTGTGGGGGGGTCGGGGTGAATTTTTAATGAATTATTTAATATGAAATTTTTTTAGGGGTAATACGTATTTTCTATGAATTTTTTATGAATAATTTAACATGAAAATAATTTTTCATGAGTAATACGTACTTTCTATGAATTTTTTATGAGTATTACGTATTTTACATGAATTTTTTTATAAGTAATACGTATTTTCTGTGATTTTTTAGGAATAATACGTATTTTATATGAATTTTCTAAATCTTCTGTTTACAATTTACAAATTTTTATGTTGTATATTATTTTTCTTTGGCTTTGTGTTCATGGATTATATGGATAAGGATTATTTGGTTAATTTTCTACTGTGTTTAAGACTTTTGTGGCTCATTAAGATTTATTTCAGAGATTTATATAATAAGTATTTACTTATTATATGCCTCTTTTTTTTAGATTTTAGATTTAAAAAACTTTCGTACAGATGCTGAAGACTCAATGAACGTCAAAAATATTTCTGAGTTTAATGTGGTCCCCCCCCCTTGAAACGTTAGAATTTCATTTTGAAACAAAAGTCAAAATCTTCTACTAAATCTACCATAATTATGGAATATTTATTTACTTATTTACATTCTTAAACAGAAATAATTAATTAAAAGATTTGATAATTTTAAAGGACGTATGCTCATCAGATTAAGGCCAAGTAGGTTATTTCTTTTAGTATATGAACTAATTCACTTTAGCCCTTTTATAGAATTTTCATTTAATATCAAATTTTCATATAATTAAAGAACGAAGGTATTTAACTAATTGCGAATGACCCGAATTAATAATCTTTAGTTCTTCCGATTCAACAGTAATATTTTCAGATTAAAAATCTTTTATGCCTTTTTGAAAAAATAAGATTCCAATTTACGTCATAAGTATTTTCAACTTTTTAAAACATAGCTTTTAATTTTCCAATATTTTTGCATTTTATAGTAAATTTGCTGCTATTATTTAAAATTTAGCTAACTTATCACTGCCTCGATTCGTTTTTTATGGTCCCTTGAAAAAATAAATTCTGAGAAGTAGGTGACGTTGCATTAAGTCTTAAGCAGCTATGTCAACTCATATAAGCAACCACTGATAGTGATGAAAAACCCTTCGTTACCAATACCTCCATAAGCCCTTTTTTTGCCTTTAAAGCACATGAATGCCATCGATGTTGCTAATGGTGATTAGTTTTTATGGAGAATTTTCTCCACTGTCTTTCGCATCTTTTGAAAGTTTTCGCAACACGAGAATGAAAATGATCAATTGTCAGTTGGTTCTCGTTTTACACATGCTACTCAATTAAAAATAATAGTTCATCTGTCTTTGATAGCACAGGAATTATTTTTTAATGACATTTTGACGTCCTCTATTTATATGTTTAATTTTGAAGATGGGGCTTATACGTTTTTTGTATTGGGTGATAAGTGTCTGCAAAGCAAGACGTTATGTGGCAGACGATTTTTTGTAACTGTAAGCGTTTTTTCTTTTTACTATTACTGTCTCAAGTTTTTTAATGACTCCACACATAAATGTTTCGTTAAGGAGCTATTTCACGGTTTAAGCAAGGCACGGAAAGGTCAATTTAGGGCGATGAACGTCCCTGCAATTTCGTGGGAAAAATAAAGATTATCGCTAGTATATGAAAACTTCTAGTCCTCCCCCATTTCTTTAAATTATAGAATTATTTATTATATATATAATATAAATCGTAGTTTTAAGTATAACACGCTTCTGTCTTCTACCCAAACGATAAGTTTTGTGTGGCGCCAGCTTCTTACTTCAGTAGTCTCGTTTGATTCACAAGTTATGTTGCATTTATTTTTTTTCAATCGTGGTTTTCTTGTAGTTTTTGCCTAAGAGAATAACCATAAGCCGTTCTCAAGGACAACATGACTCAGAAACTTTCCATTTTAATTAATCTACGGCTTCCTACACCCTTCATAAATTGTCGACGATTCCAAAATGCACAAGGATATACAAATTACATAAATACCTTTATACAACATGTTAACCAACGTAGCGATGCGAAGTTTTTGAAAACCTTCGATATTACTCATTTTTGTTCTATATTGTAATGAATGCATGAATAAATGCCTCCTTCTTTCCTCGCTGTTTCTAGAAGTAAGAAGAACGCATCACAATTATTCAATGGCTATATTCGCAGGGTTTGGGTACGAATCTCAAGTAATCTTGGTTGTTTGTGTATGTATTGTGAGGTGGTGTCAGTCGCCTATCATGGTGCCTCTATATCAAAATGACTGACAATTACACACCAAAATTACACACAATTTGACACCAAAATGGTGGACATTTGCACATAATTAAGCATCAGCGTTCAAAATGTGGATGAATAATTAAACAGAGCTTAGCTTAAAGTCGAGTCCAACTTATATGGCTGGTTGTGTTACCGACGTCCACTGAATACTGCATAGGTGTACGCATAAAGTTAATAGGCGGGTTGCAGGTTTAGTGAGGGATTACAGAGCTACAACTTCATATATACAAAATTTCATCGCAATGAGGAAGGTTACAACCCCATCAATACCCTCCTGCGTACGCCAGTGGAATATTGGAATCGATTCTTTTATCTGTTTATTTGCAAATTCATGTGAAACTCAACACCCTGTTTGTGTCACCAAACAGTACAGGAGCAATAAGGCCGGGCTTAGAAACTTAATTCAAAAGTAAAATAAATGTACAATGCACATAAATCAACTGCTAGTAAACGTATCGAGTCTGAAAACCCCAAATGAGATACAAATATGATCCAGATTTTATACAGATATTTAAGTTAAATATAATTGAAGGAAAACTTTAAGTGTCAATATTATGCTTACTTATACTCCTTTGCAATACATACTCCTTTGCAATACATACTCCTTTGCAATGTATATTGCAATATTTACTCCTTTGCAATGTATATTGCAATATATACTCCTTTATACAATACTGCAAGGTTGATCCCTAAGTGAAGAAACTTTTTAAAAGTTGAAAAAGTACGAAATCTTTTGTGTGATAAATAAATGTTTGGTGAAGATATTTTTTTATCATGAAACTTTGTAATGATCGTTGATTTTAACCATGAATAATAAAGCGATAAATAGGAAACACAATAGGGTCAATGCGGAAATAAATAAATGAAACAAGAATATTGGTGATATTGTCTTGTTAGTAGGAGTAATGTTTTTCTTATTAATTAATTAATTAGTTAGAACTGTAGTAAAAAATCTAGTTTTTAACATAAATATGCGGTTTTTAAATAATGACCTAGAGAAATATGAACCAAAATAAATTTGAATTATGAAAGTATTTACACAACGATACTTTAAATTATCAACATGTTCAAATATTTGGATTTGAAATAATTTATAGGCATATTTAAAGAATATTGGCGTAAGAATGAAAGAGGCAAAGATGGTTTAGCTCGCCTTAAAAAATTTATCCCCCCCACCCCCGTAGAAAAAGGAAAATTACCAATGAATGCTCTGTGAACAGTCGCTATTAACTAAACTTATCTCTAGTATATAAATGGTTATATACTTAATTATATACAAAATTTAAACGAGTTATACATGAATCGTCCGTCTAAATTCTGAGTTTCAATATTCGTGAACAAACTGAGGAATAAATTTTCAGTAATATTTTAGAAATTTTCCTTTTCTTGAGAAGGAAATTAAAAGATTTTCTTATTTAAGCGTAAATAAGTGCATAGAGAGAAGATTCAAATGTTAAAAAATAAAGCAAACGTTTAATTTTGTTTTTAGTCAGGGGAACTTAATTAAAATATGCTATTTAAGAAAATCCCTATTTCATAGGGATTTTGTTCCCTAATATAAAGAAATCGGGATTATCAAAGAATTGGCGGATCACAATATTCATGGAAAAAATTTGCCGTTGCTAGTTTTAAATTTGTTACGCTTTTTCTCATGCTTCTCGGTACCGCAGGAAGTAATTCAAATGATAATTTTTATTTATTGTTGATCGTCTGCTGATATGAAAAAGAGCACCCACTCATAAATGCTGATACGAAATCATAGTATGTAAAAAAGGTTCGTTCCAGTTCCCATAGAGTCACCCTATCTGTCTGCAGAAAAAGTGGCGATTCAACCGTCAAAATCAAGGACGGGGTGGTTAACGGACACCGTCAATGAAGAGCTCTGAAGAATGATTCGTTTTTTCACTCGAATATTTTTATTAAGTCGACAGTGAAGACGAGTTGGACAGGCAGACATCATCGTCAGTGCCTTATCACAAAGAAGCAAAGTAGCTTGACCCGCTGCCCTTGTGCCTTTGAAATAAAAAAGGAAGAAAATAACTTACCGCATCTGGCAGGAAAGGGCGCGAATTAGATTACACTTCGGCCTTTGGGTCGCGACTTGTTTGCCAAAGCGGAACAAGTGGATCTCCGTAACACGTCGTAAAAAATAGTGCTAATGGGAAGGCGTAATGTGGTGGCAACCACAGGGGTGTCAATGTTTTTTTTCGCCCGCTCTTTTTTTAAACTGAAGTTTTGTTTAATTTGGAATTTTTTCTTCTTCAAAAGAATGAGCTTTCATCCATTCAGTTATCTATGATTATGTTTATGAAGAATAAATCATTATTATGGTACATAATTTTCTCGTTCTGAAACTAGTGATGTCGCATCTTTTTTAACAAAATTTGCCCTTTAATTAATAGCCTAGTTTGTTTATTTATCTAAAATGAGTATTAAAGTAAAACCTCGATCATCCGTCAAACACGGGACCAAAGCCTTGTCGGATAATTCAAAAGACGGTTAAGCAAGAAAGAGGAAATTGATAGTACAATATTGTACATTTGTATTAAAATTATGCGTTTAAAAAAAATTACATTGTGAAACTTGCTGAAGGTATGAAAATGAAAAACGTAGTAGTATTTTTTTAGCTCACTGCATGCTGCCATGTCCCGTACTCTTCGAAGCGGTAATAGCTGAGTAGCATCTGTTTCAGTCTGCTGTTCAAACCAGGTAAAATGCACTTAGAAAGCATACATTCTGCTTCAGCATGAGTGATGGTTTTGTAGGTTCTCCAGTCTCCTGTACACTTCCATGGTTTTCTTTAGAATCACTGGGGTTCAACACTTGCTGAGTGAGTACGTCGTCACTTAGGAACTCAAAACATTCTCCAAGTTTTTCAATGTCATTCAGTCAACAACATCGTTAATTTTTTCGTTTTTTTTTAGGCGGGTAGAGCCTCACAAGTGTGTAAAATTGTCTCATTGTCGATGTTAACGGAGTGGCCCTAACTTGAATTTGACGCCGATGGTTAGGCGAGAAAGACGGTAAATCGGGAGACGGATAATCGAGGTTCCACTGTATGCTATTAAAACACACTTCATTTATTTATTCTGTTAAAATAAAGCATGGCCCACCCAGAAGAAATTATTCGATCGTTCTGAAATTCCGAATACTGAGGGAGCGCGTAGAAATAAAGGAATGACTAAAATTTCAAAGTGAAATGATTTTTTTATGTAACTATAGGAATATAACGGTCATATTTTAATAGTTTGTAAAGGGCCCTCTGGCTGAGCCTGAAATGTCCCATTCGCTTCAAGCCCCGCCCCTCACGTACTGGGCGTGCGCAGAGGTAACTTCATATTTTGGCAGAAACGCAACTGTATACCGATTAGAATGATAGCAAAATCATTACAGTCGGTCTTGTAGTTTCGGAGTTATTCCATGGCTTTTTATATACAGTAAAAATCGTATATAACGACCAACTGCATATAACGACAGAATTTCTACAAGAAATTTGGTTTCCTATCCTGCTCCTTACTAAAAAAATCGGTTAGAACGACATCGTGTATAACGACCATTGCACCAATGAGTTAACTCTTCCATAACCTCTACTGTTTAAGTGGAAGCCCCCCCCACACACACACACTTCTGAAAAAGGGTTTGTTCCCTTGCACGCAAACACTGTCATAAATAGAACCCATATTTTATTCGCAAGCAAAATATGTAGGCAGCAAAATACGCACTAAAAACTACTAAAGTATGCATTTATATACGCCTAAAAGCATAAAACCTGCCCTTAAATTTTAAAATTATGCACCTATAAATATTTTTCATTTACTTGGAAAATAAATATTCTGCATTCTGAAATAGCTAATTTTTTTTTATTATCAACTAGCTAAGCAGAAATATTAAAAAAAATCAATAGATTATATAATTTTTACTTATAAATTAGACGAGCAGATTATACTCGAGTACTCACTTGTAATCTGCTTTCCACATTGATGTAAATACATGCAAGAAGTATGTACGAATATACATGTATATCAGAATGTAGCATAAACAAAAAGAAATGTATGTTGCGTTATTATGCGACAGCAAATAAAATATTGTTAGCCTATTATACCTCAGACTTACGCCAACTGATAAACTGTACCCTCTTGTTGGTATCGCCCCACCAAATATTAGAAGGGAGTTGGCGGTGGATGCTGAGAGATTCAAACAAGAAAATTACGCGTAAGTGGGAACCATTAAGTGGATATATGTCCCAGATTAGTCGGCTCGAGTCTAGGAGGAGGAGGAGGAGTTTTATGTCAAGAGCTGAAGCCTTTCAGGACTCTATAAGAGTAAGTCGACTGACTAGATGGAGGAAGAAACTTACCAGAAGAAAAATGGAACCGAAGGAGGAGATGCCTACCGGACATGAACTCCTTAATATAGTCTGAAGGATACTGAATAGGATGAGGGTTGGGGTACCGAAATTTAAGACAAACCCGATCAAGTGGGGGTTGTCAATTGACAGAGACATGAAGTGCCATTGTGGAGAAATTCGAAGTCCAGCACTCTTGCTGATCTGTCCGCTGTTATCGGAACTCTGTATGTAGCATGGACGGCTTACTTCAGGCCAATGACAAGGCCGTAATGGCGGCAAATTTTTGGAACTGTAAAGTTTGATCTGGACACGGAAAGAAGAAGAAGAAGAAGAAGGAGGAGAAAGAGGAGGAGAAGAAGAAGAAGACGACGACGACGACTATTATAAATATATAATATGATATGCTTTGTTGTACAGTATAATTTTTATTACAGTTTGCCAAAATTTCTCGATATTCCAAAGTTAAGCGTTTATCTTCTGTCATCCAATAACATTTTATGGTCGAAAATGACCTTCCATATCCGCTGAAGTTATAGGACAGTATTACAGTATTTATAAAATTTTGTAGATAGTTTGTAAAATGAATAGTCTATCCATGATATATTGTCATTATCGCCGATTAATGGTAGATAATGGTATGGGATTTAATAAAGAAGTATTTGTTGTATTTAATCTGATTGTGGGTCAACTGCCTGTTTAGCACAGTTGGACTAAAGCCTTCCGTCACCGTGATAGCGATTAATTCAGTTATGAACGTATAAGTGTGCGCAGAAAGTTCATGAAGTGGATTACAGGTTTACAACGAGGGGTTACAGAGCTACAACTTAATGTATTCATATGTATTTATGAACAAATTTCATCGTAATGGGGAGAATGCAACCCCCTCCCCTGCGTACGCTAGTGTATAAATGCAATTATTTTTTTTACGCTTTAGAACAATGATTCCCAAAGGTTTCATTCCGCGGATTTACAGCATGTATCGATACAATTACAGCATGCAAGTCCGTAGCCAAGTCCCATTAAAAATTTAATTTCGGGGAGGGAGGACCTGTCCCTAGGACCCCCCTTTCCCCGCCTGGATGCGGGCATGAATAACAGTAGATGCAAAACAAAAATGTTTTACTTTAATTACAAAGTGTAGTAACTAATGGGAGGAATTGGGTTGTTTAGATTTGCATAGTTCATGAATGTCTGGTTTTATTGAGGATAGCTGCAGACGAAGATCAGATTCAGCGTCGAGGCAACTTCTATATTTGATTTTAGTTGCTGCATGAGCAGAAAATCCGAATTCACGCAAGTGAGTTGTTGTAAACGGGAGAAGAAATGCTTTTACTTTATCGGCCAGTGATTTAAATGCATTCTTTAAGCTTAACAAAATTTTAGAGCTGACTTCCCCCCAGGGGCGGATACAGACTTTCATTTTGAGGGGTTCAAGGACAGAATTTGCCATGGTCTTGGAATAACACCCTTCATTTTTCATGAAAGTTGGAATTTTTTACAGTGAAAAAATATATTTTCGGGGTGAGTCATGACCCCTGTGACCACCCTCCTGTGTCCACCCTTTCCCCCTCTTTTATAAAGCAATTTTCAAAGCGCTGTCTGACGTAATATATATGAAGCAGTCATAATAAGTTCTCTCGAAGTAAACAAAATACAAATTGATTCATCACCCAGTTATAATCTTTTAATGTTACTTTCCGGGTCGTTGGATGATTTTTCAATATGTTTAAAATATGATATTAAGACTATAATGTAGCAATCATAATGTAATCAAAAATTATTTCCCAAATATTAGGAACATTCACCTATTCTTTACTGAACAAGTGCAGTATTTTTTCTGAGAATGTCTTTTCATTTTCAATGCTTCTGCGGAGTCACACGGGCTCAGCGGTAAACAATTTGGGAACTTCTGCTTTAAAACATAAAAATTAATTAAGTACATCTAAAGTACATCTTAAGTACATCTAAAGTACATCTTAAGTACATCTAAAGTACATCTTAAGTACATCTAAAGTACATCTTAAGTATATTAAAATTAAACAAGTACATCTAAAAACCCCTTTTCCTTTCCGCTTGAACAGGGAGGAAAGTTAAGTAACGTAAGAGGAAAGTTTATCTTTAATATTGTGGGGAAAATTTTCCTATAAAAGAATAAAATAATGCCTAAAATGATTGAAATCCTTAAAATATGCATTTATGTGCACTAATGTTGAAAAGGGCATTGGCGCCGACGGCATAAAAATATTGGGGGGGGGGGGACAATATACCAGTAGAAGGCATTTTGTTTGAAATTGAAGGGGGATATGGAACCCTAACACCAACATTGGGGGGACGGGTTCCCTTGTCCCCCCCCTGCTAACGGCGCCTGTGGAAAACGGCCAAAATATGCAATTTCCTGTGGCAGTTTAAGAAATCTGCCTTCCCTAGTGGGCACTGGTCATGTAGTTTTCCACTTCCTTCCTTGCAAAGAAAGCAATACGTTTGAAAAAAAGAATCCTACTCTCTTAACATTTAATATATGGTGGTGTTTTGCTTACATATATTCAAACTAATAATTTTATATAGTAACTATTACAATTTTTGGATCCTCAACTATCTTCCCCCTAACTATCTCCTCCGCCCTTATAAGCATGTGTCTTTTGTGCGTAATTAGGAATCCGCCATTTAAAATGGCATACTGAGCACGTACGCATTAGCATACGATGAGTGATCTAGCCATAAACAAACGACTATAGTAGTCGCATGCTATGGTATAGGTAACGCGTTTGTTTACGATGCGAGAAATCCGGGTTTTGTTTAATGGCGTTTGATTCCCGTGAACAATTGCATGTCCCGAAGCAACACGATCTTGTGCCATAAACAAGAACGCCCAACAATGCAAATTAAAAAATGGGTATGCTATCAAAATATTATTTTGAAGCGTTTTGTATTTAAGTGATACAGTCAACTATCTCAGTAACGTCCCTTTGGTTAACGGACCTTTCCGTTTAGCGACCGTATTTTGAGTCCCGGCAAATGCTCCATAGAAAATAATGTAATTAAATTCTCGCAATAGCGCCCTTCTCACGAACGAATTTTTCCGTTTAGAGGCGTTTTCAGTGGTCTAGGTAAATGCTTATTAGTGTCGATGTGCTTTTGGTTAATGCCCCTATTTTTCCTTGACGTTTAGTTTTCCTTTTCTCACCATTCCCATTTCTTACAGTTGGATGTAAATACACCAGTTGTCTGTCTAAACTGATAAGGTTTTCTTTGTATAGATCGACAAGGAGTTCGTGTTAGTAGCTTTGGTTGAGAAATGGCCACCATAAGAAAGCGTCTCACGTTTCACGGTAAATTAATAATTATTAAAAAATGGAAAAAATAAACTAAGGATAGCTAATTGATTTCATCTGATCAAGTACATTCTCAAAGATGTTTTAGCAAATCACGAAAAGATGTTAGAGGTTGCACAAAAATGAGGATCGTCATCAAATAACCGTCTGAAAATAGATTTTTTTAAAATCGCAGAATTTGGTAAATTTCTTCTACACTGGTTTAACGAAGGAAAAGCATCCAACATTCTCGTTTATGATGCATTGTTAAACAAGCCCTATATTTTTAGCAACTAAATTTGAAAAAAAAAAAATCTGTAACTTATATCTCATCACTTCATTTCTATAATACACTATATTATTATTATACGATATGCAACTTTATTAAATTGTAAAATGTAATTCGAATAATAATAACGATGATGATTTCTGACCATGCCAATGCGTTTATCAACTATATTGCCATTCCCAAGTCTGCGATGGTAAAAAAAACTCAAATAAAACATTAAATTCAATTGTTGCTTAATGCGTCATTTCGATTAAAGAATCTTCATGATTAACGGCCTTCTTTCTCCATCCCTTGAGATTTATTTATTAATGGGAGAAATTACTATATTTAGAATGGTTTGTTGAATTTTGAATTTTAATAATGCGAAAGAACTGTAGAAAGAACATAGAGATTAAATTTGTACCTTTAAATTGTATATCATTACCACATATGAGGCGTTGAAAACAACAGTGGTATGTCATATTTTCACATAGTGGTATAAGTCATTTTTGAGTTAAGTCCATGGAAGTACCCTCTGGGGTTGCCTTGTTGCCTGCAACACTGGTATATGACCATGGTGTAATTAATTGTTCAAGTGTTGTCAGAACACCATAGGAAAGTAAATACACTCCTCTGGAATTTCGATTTATTTACATTGACTGTATAAAAATTTTCACACCTCTAAATACAATAGTAAACTCAAAAGAAGAAAAGTAAAAAAGCGTTCTACAAAATATTCAAACAGAAACAATAAACTGACTTCGTTTCGAGCGATTTAGTTTTCAATTTAAATAAATTCAAATATAGTCAAACGGTGTTTTGAACTAGAAATTATCACATCCTCCCACCTTTGGATAAATGTGTTACCGTTTATCCGAACAAATTAGACGATAGAAATCACCCCCCCCCTCCTTGGAGTTGAGTATCGTTTTGACTTTCACCAAACCGTTAAGGAGGTTTTCTAACTCTTCCACTCTCAGTGATTACAGTTTGTCGTAATAACCGGGGTGCAACATCTTGATTTATTCCAATGTCTATATCCTCCTTTGTTTCAGAACTTAATTCCATAGAGTAAATCTTTTTTGTGGGACAAATTTTTTCTCCAGTCGATGTTTTTAGTTTGACAGCTCGGACACAACCATCCTTTCCTGGGAAAACTTCAGTGACTTTTGTCATCGGCCAGAACGTTCTTTTCTTCATCTAGTTTTCAAGTAACACTACATCTCCCACCTTTATGGGTACATTTTTCTGCAGATTATTTTTTCTTTGTGTAAATAATTTCAAATAATCGGAGCGGAATCTCTCTCTGAAATGTTTCCTTAGTGCCTTTAAATAACACCATCTTTTTTTCGAAATTTGAGAGTCGATCAAATCAAGATCTAATACTCCCACCGTTATGATATCTTGAAGAAATAGAGAAGGTGTTAACGGAAGTAGATCGTTAGCGTCCTCTGACAAGAAGGTAAGAGGTCCATTAAAACACTTATTTCTTTCGGGTTCGATCCCTTTCTTACGGTGTTGGCTAAACGTGCTCCGACACAATAAGCTAAAAGCTCTAAACGAGGCAACGAGGTCTGTCTCAAAGAGGCAATTCCTGACTTTGTTATTAATAATTGTACCGATACTTTTTGATACTCTTTACATCTTAAATACACTACAGCCCCATCAGACAATATGCTGGCATCACAAAAGGTGTGTAATTCAATCTCAAGTCTTCTGCCAGAAAAAACACATCTGGGAATTTGTATGGAAGATAGCATCTTCAAACTTCTTACCCATTTTTTAAAACACTCCTATATCCGACGGAACTCTTGCGTCCCAAGTTAATTTAGTTTTCCAACTTTCTTGTAAGAGTGGCTTATGAAGTACTGTCACTGGACAAGTATACACTATCGGGCCAAAAGTTCTTTGTGTTATTGACAGACGATTTCTTCTTGTTAGAACTTCGAATATATCAATAACGCCATTTACTTCACAAAAAAAATGTATGATTTTTTTTATTCCACATAAACCCCAAGACAGGAAAAGTATCTATTAAAACGACCTCGTCTTTCAGAGCAGTGGTTTCCCATCTTCTTAGGTCAAATTTAGCATCATTTATTATCTGTGTAGCTTCTCTTTTTAACTCGATGGTAAAATTTCTCGGTCTTTTTTCCGCCGCATCTCGATAGCTAGGCAGTTCTTCCTTATCAAAGATTCACGGTAAACTAACTTCATATCTTCCATCTTCCTTAATTGTGACAGTTTTATTAAAATGAGCCAAAGCTGACCTTTCTAGATCTTCTTGTTTCCTTTTTTCACAAGGATCTTTTATTCCAATAGTTTCAAGTTTCCAAAGCTCAGGCAATGTTTCTTCCTACATTAACAGGGAATATGCTTCCATTTTTGTAGAAGGACGTTCATATTTTCCCATAATTACCCATCCAAGAAAAGTTTGTACGGCTAATAATCCAAAAGCAAGTTCTTGTATCAGTCCAGTATATAGACAACCAGCAAAATCAGCTCTAATGAGTAATTCAATTGAACTGATATCTTCATCAAAATCAGATAATTCAATACCTCTTGCTTTTGATTCTCTTTCCCAAACTTCTCCCTCTAATTTATGAATTGAGCCACATATAACAAGTTGATCTAGTACCTGCATTTCGCAATTATAATCTTCTTTCAAATTATTTACCACCAATTTATAACAATTGTGTTCGTTCTTTTTTCTTCTTCCTCGTCCTCCAAAAACCAATTGTGTGAGTGTTTCGGTTCGTAAACCTCTTATTCCTAATTCACTCACGGTTCGTTTTAAAACATAGGAACGCTGTGAGTCGCAATCTATTATAGCCCTTGCTTTTCTTTGTTTTCCTTTTAATAAAACAATCAAGGTTTGTAATAGAACCCTTCGATTGCTACTTTGGTTAGCCAAAACGACGACTTTCCCATCTCCTACCTTTTGAGTCCCATCCAAAGTTCCAGAATTTGTTAGTTTATTGGGCGTTGTAGAAGATAAGTTGGGGCACATGATACCCCAATGTCCTTTTCGACAAATCAAACATTTCACATTCGCTTTGCAAGTTTTTTCTGTATGTCCAACCCGTAAACAGACGACACAACTCTTATTCCTTTTTAAAATCTTTAGTTTCTCAATATATGACAAACCTTGTCCTCTAAAACAATCTTTAGTTTCATGATGTTTTCCTCAAAATAGACAATTCAGTCTTTTCTTTTTCGACTATCATTAGCACTTCTGCAGTTGGTACGTTGCAATCATGTGATTGACCTTTTGGTTTCGATATTACAGTTTGTTTAAAACTGGTTTTCGCAAGAGTTATTCGTTCTTTACTTTCTACTTCTGCTCTCACAAATTTCAATAACATTGTTAACTTATCGCTATAATTATTCGCTTCAACATTAACTGTGTGATTTCTTAACCATACTCTCAGTACCTCTTCTGGTATACGAGACTCTACTAGAGGGAATAGCATAGCCGCGTATCTGTCTGACGTCATTCCCATTGATTCTAATGCTCTTAAGTGAGATTTCAATTTGTCGTACAATTGTGTGAGATTTACCTTCGTTTTAAGGTTCGTAGCATTCTTTGCAATGATTCCTAATAGTTCTCTTACATAATATTCGATGAGTAATTTTTCATGACCAAATCTGGATTTCAAACCTTCAACTGCCTTTCCATAATTTTCGGCTGTCGCAGGATAGCCGTCGCCAATTTCTCTGGCTCTGCTATCTACATTGAATCAAGTATTGAAACTTGTCCTCATTTTGCATTTGCTTGTCTTCGTGGATCCTTTTGGATTGACTCCAGAAAGAGAGCCATTCTTTTATGTCTCCTTCAAATTTCACAAGTTCTATCTTTGGTAGTTTCATTTTTGTTTTTTCATTTTCCCACACATTTATTTGCAGTTGTTGTTTCTCAAGTCATTTAAAGTAATTTCTAACATTAACTTGAATCATGTCAAGTTTTTCTTTATATCCTTCGATACCTATATATTCTTCTTCAAAGCCGTTTGTTTCTTCTTCTTGTAACAGAACGTTGCATAATTCATTATCCAATTTATTTAAATCCTTTGCTATTCTCTGCAATGAGGTAAGTTTAATTTCAACTTCTTCAGTACCAGCTTCTTCTTCTATATTTTTGATTAGACTATTAAACACTCTTGTGAATGAGGCTCTTACGTGTTTTCTCTGTTTAATGATCAAATCCATTTTTTTCTCTGTCGATAGCTCAATCAGTCGAAACTTCTGACCTTATTTCTTGAAAAAGGATCCCTGTCGTGGACGCCATATGTCGTCAGAACACCATAAGAAAGTAAATACACTTCTCTGGAATTTCCATTTATTTACATCGACTGTATAAAAATCCTCACACCTCTAAACACAATAGCAAACTCAAA
Organism: Dysdera silvatica; assembly: GCA_006491805.2. Classification (NCBI taxonomy): domain Eukaryota; kingdom Metazoa; phylum Arthropoda; class Arachnida; order Araneae; family Dysderidae; genus Dysdera; species Dysdera silvatica. Next base: position 55,360,575 of record QLNU02003225.1, on the reverse strand, counting down.
AGAAACAAAGAGAAAAAAAAGTGTTCTGCAAAATATTCAAACAGAAACAATAACCCGACTTCCTTTCTCACGATTTAATTTTCGATTTAAATAAATCCAAATATAGTCAAACAGTGTTTTGAATTGGAAATTATTACAGTAAGATATCACCACGTTACCTTTGGCCAAAACGAAACTGGATGGATCGATTGGACGCAAATCCTTTCGTATCTTAAGCAAAAATGGACTTGTACCATCGTTATTTTCAAGGCTTCATATATTAAACACCATATTGATTGTTATTAAATATGTTGAATTGGTGTTACTTTTTAAACGAGAAACGACATTGTACTTTATATTCACTTTTTATATATTTGAAAATTCATAAATTACTACAAATATATGTTCTCATAAGATCCTCTACTTTCCTAGAAATTTAAAAAATAAACTTTCTTCGTAATAGAAGCAAAATTTATACAAATTTTTATGATGCAGTTACTTTATAAAATTTTATAATAACAACGTCCCTTATAGCTATTTCGATAGCGCTAAACGGCTATCATCGTCAGGGCAATGAATTTGCTCTAACAATAATAACCGTTCAGCACTATCGAAATAGCTATAACAATAACGTTGTTATAACGTCTTATAAAATAACTTCACCATAAAATTTTTTTCAATTTTTGCTTCTATCGATTAGTGCAGTGTGTCGCCATTTAACTGCTTCTTCGTAATTCCTGTATAATCCTTTCTAGCTAAAATAAACGATAATTCAACGAAATAATCGATGCTAAGTATATGATTTAGATTTCTTATAAATATCTTTCAATAGATACTCGTCCCACAGCCGCCCTCAGCCAAGAATATCGGTACTTGACGGACCACGGCTAAAAAGCGTCATCGGTAGCATTAGCTCCGCAAGGTGGTGGATGACACGACGAGTCCCGTTTTAGCCACTGCCTCCTTTTAGGAGGCGGTGTCTTACCACAGAACTTTGGCTGTGGTGACCGAAGTCCGGATTCTTCGTTAAACTGTAGGTCCAGTTTGCCAACCCGTTTGGCCAACATTCTGCGCTTAAGGCCATTTCCTTTGTATTTCTTTCACCGTACTACGTGTATGTGTGAAAACAGAGAGACCTCCATCCTGCTGTGGATTAAAAATGGTTGTCAGTGATGATGATGAGATATATATAGAACTTGAAGGTTTTTCTGTGAATAATCCTTCTTCAAAAGGTCATTCCAAACAATGTTTTTATGAATACACACGTGTGGGTATATTTTACCACTCCACTCAGTATCGTGCACTTTTCCTTCCTCAGGACCAATCAGATCCCCATTGCGCATTACCATAGAGTAAGCTTAAGGTAACGGACCTCGTGAAATAATAAATGATTAATTTCGACCAAGAAATGATCTATTTAATGTCCATTTACTTAGCTATCAGCAGCCGTTTTTTTTTTCTCAATACGTTGATTAGAAACCAAGGTATGACGGTTTTTGCAGTAGGTAGATAACCGGAAATGGCATTAAGTTTAAAATTTTAAATGCGATTTCCGAAGAATTGTACTTTTCATGACTTACGTTTATGTCAAACATGATAACTGAAAAAGTTCTGAAAAGTTCTTTCTTATCCATGTGGAATTTTCCTATAGATTTGCTACATTATTATGCATGCGACAGACCAGATATTTAGAAAAAAAATTTCATAGAACTCAAGTTATGCCTTTTTTCATTTGACAGTATATGTGTTTTTTTTTTAGTTTCGGGAGGTGGCTGGTGTTTTTTGCACATCTCACCAATAATTCAAAATTTTCTGATTATTCTAATTCGAGGTATGGATATTGCTTGTATATATAAAATGAAACAAAAAATGGTTCTTTACATGAGGGCCCATATGAGTACTTCTAGGGAGTGGCTGAGAAAAATTATTACTTTCTTCTCAAGACTGTCAAAAATTTTAGTGAATGTACAAGATACTAAAATGCTACAAAAATAATTTATACTGCTTGACAATTAGTAATGAGCTAAAAAGTACCTTATTTTAAAATGTGCTTGTAAAACTTTTGAAACTAAATGCATAGCAGAATTAGGCAAATCAAATTTTTAAACAGCTAGGGTGGGGATAGATCCCCCTGCCCCCATATGGGCATCCATAGTTCTTTATCAGTATTATTGTTTTAATTATGATGTTTACCCTATTTGCTAATTTCAGAGTCAAATTTCCATGATTTTATGCATATATTTTTCAAAATAAATAATTTTTTACATTTTATCAATAAATATATCTTATCTACGGTACAACACATTAGAAAATGCAATTAAGAAATATAACTTTTTTTCTTCAAAAAAGCCCGAACGAGATTGGCTACCTGAACGTTTTTATGAATGTGTATCTGTACATATATTTTACCACTCTACGCGATAGCGTACATTTCCCTTTCCTCCATTACTACAGAGTATTCTACATGCCAGATGCCTTCACATGCCTTTAGGCAAGAATTTAGAGTATCAAATGTTTTCTGTAGCTTTTCTCTAGAAATGGTTGATTGAATTTTTATGGCGCAAGTATAGCAAGGGCCAGTCTGCGCCACGCAAAGCAAGACCGTACTGCTTCAGAAAATATTTCTATTTAAAGCTTTGTTTGTTTGGATTTTTTATGGCGCAAGAGCATCTGGGCTATACTGCGCTAAAATCTATTTAAAGCGTTTTTAACAAGACGGCAGTAGTACATACTATGCATATTTCACAAATATTTATTAATGATCTGCTTTATTTTTGTTTTGTTTTCATGCGTACGATGAAATTCTGTATTTAATTTTAATAAGTTTGAAGAAATAGAACGTTGGACTTTATGATTTTGATAACTTGAAGAAATAAAATTATGCTTACCATGCATTTATTGGGTTTTTCTCCAGAATGAACTCGCATGTGAATAAGCAACTTGTATCTGGCATTAAATGGCCGAAGTTTCCTGGGACAGCCAAGCCAAAGACAACTGAAGTCTTCTCTTTTCCTTTGATCGACGTGGGTCTTTTCAATATGTCGAACGAGGGAGTTCTGAGTTTGGAAGGAGATTCCACAGTCAATCCATTCGCAAATTAAAATCTGTTTAACAGAAGTTGCGAAAGTGTCTTCAGAAAGGCTAAAATGTGTAGCATTGTCTTGAGCAAAACAAGGAGTTTGGGACAGACATGGAGGGTGGCGCGATTCATATCTACAAGACTTGAATGCTGGTTCAGTTTTTGTGGTAAAAAGTTCTTCATTGCGTGATTTTGGTTCCCAAGAAAGTCGCCCGTCTCTAAAAGACGTGTCATCACTCTCTATCTTGATGGTGCAAGGCTTTACATAGTTATTAAAGGATTTGCTGAGATCGTAAATGTTAAAGTTGATGCAATTTTCCGGCCAGGACAGTTGAGAGTTTTGAGTGAATTTTAAGGATACTGGTGTAATGTTTTTTTCTTCATTCGAACGGCATGCTGATTGGGTCTTTCGTAGCTGTTCAAGATTCGTCTCAATCTTGATGGCTACTTCATCGAAATTTAAAATTCTTTTACAAGATGGTATATATGCCTTTATGTTTTCCGTTTTTGCTCTGGGAGGATGAATTATTTGTACTTTCTCACTGGGACTAATTTTATGAAATTGAAAGCAGTCTGTGTTGCTTGTTGTGTCCCGTGCTGATAGGTTGTAAGCTGGTTGTGAAATTGATAAACAAACTGCAGTTTCTGGACGTGTCTTATTGGACTTCGATGATGTGAACGATGTCTTACAAGCATTTGTGTCGATCAGTTTAACTTCTGTTTTAGTCATTTGAGGATCCATGCCATTTGGAAAGAGTGCACTTGAAGGAATTTCTGCTAAGTCATTCGGTAACGAAGGTTCGTTTTCAGTGGATTGGTTTTCAAATAATGGGAGAAGATCAGCATACGACATGTTACTTTCGTCATCGCAATCATATGCTACTCTTAAACGTCCGTTGGTTTTAGAGGCGACGTTAGTTTTGCCATTGTCAAACGTCGTGTCTAAACCAATCCACTCTTCTTCTATTATTTCATGATCTTCGTAGTGTTTTTCAGAGAGTGTCTTGCAAGGAAGCGAAGCTGACGATGAAATAGCTATGGATTGTGATTGAGAAGAAGAATGAAGTCCATCTAAATCTGTTTCGATATCGTTTATGTCGAAGATAATCGTTAATGAATCGTCGTTATAACGATCCGAGGAGGGAAATGTGTCCAAATGCATTTCGTTTTTCGGAAGTTCTTTACCTGTTTCCTAATTTCTACTGAAATTTCGAATTTTCTAAAGAAGAAACAAAATAATAATAATTAAAATTAGTTTGAATTTAGAATTTGTTTCATTACTTCTTAGCTTATCTTCACAAATATGACAATTCCAAATTTTAGTTAAGTTAAAATAAAACAAATAATCCGATATCCAGAGAATCAATTTTATTTTTACTTTTTTTATATATGAACATAATGTTTTTGTTTTCAAAATATCTGCAGTTATTTGAGGTCAAAAATGCAATTTTGAGCACACTTAATTTGCTGTATTATGAAAAAAAATGTAAACATAAAAAGTAGTCATTGATATTTTTAAACTTCAAATAATAGACTATAAATTTTTGTTTCTAGTAATTTCCTTTTCTTGTATACTCATTTAAATGCAAAAAAATCATAAAAAATTTTGAGAATTTAAATTTACTTGAAACAATAAATAAAATCCGAACTTTAATTTGCAACATATTACTAATGTTGCCAAAAAATCTTAATTTTATATTGAGGAAAAGTTTCAAAAATAAGAATAAACAGTTTAAATAAAATTGCAGTAAAATTCAAGATGAATTTCAAACTTTCAGCAGTAGTACTTATAAACCTTTTGCAGCTAAAACAAAAACTCAATTTTCTTCAAAATTCTAAAACAGCTCACATGAAGAATTAAATTCTTACTATAATTACACACACAAACACACACACACTTCTAGAGGACAAAATTAAAGTCAAAATTTATTAAACAGTAGGAATGTATGAAAAATAAATCATTAAATGGTATGAAAACGAGTGTATTTATTTTTATATATTTATATAAAATTATATTTATTTAATTATATATTTGTTTATTATATATTTATATTATATATTTATTTTAAGGTAACTGTGTTGATCCAGGTTGTTTAGAATTGTCTAAAATTACAATAAAATTCTTGTCTAATTCTCAAAATTTCGTTTTCCTTAAATTCTTAAACAAAAATTCTTTAAATTCTTAAACAATATGAAGAGAAAGAGAGCTCTTGGGAAACTATGTTTAGACAAAGTATAATTTTCAGAGTAAATTGGACGTACTGTGTTCCGTTTTGTACTCAAAAGTCTTTTGACGGAATACTAAAAAAGATTTGGAATTTTAACATTTCTTAGCATTACATCTTCACGATTTCCAAGCACAAGGTTGGTAAGTAATAATTTACTAGAAAAGCGTCGTGGTAAAACCATAATGTTAGTTGTGTAAGCTGAAGATTATAAATAATTATTACAAGCTTTATTTTAAGCGAAATCTATTCAGAGATCTATCTTTTTTACATTAAGGTATTACCAGCCCCGGAGTTAAGAGTCCTAGAGCTTCTATGCAGTTATAAGTCGGGGGGCCCCACTTTTTTTACAATATTTAAAAAAACTTATTTTTTACTTATTTAAAGTGCTTTGACCGTCAAGGTCTGTATGCACTACGCTGCCATTTAATTACAAGTTTTACAAATTACACTGCAACGCGAAGAGCTTCCTTCTCTGCAAAGGAACGAATGACCTCACTGCAGTTTATAGCAGTGCTTCTCAAAGTGTGGTCACGACAGCCTATCAAGTGGTCCGCGACAGCTTATCAAATGGTTCGCGACAGCTTATCAAGTGGTCCGCGACAGCTTATCAAATGGTTCGCGACAGCTTATCAAGTGGTCCGCGGCAGCTTATCAAGTGGCCCGCGATATCTTACCAAGTGGTCCGCAGGATCGTTACCAAATTTCAGGAAAAAAATGAATTAGAAATTACCGACGTGGCTATAATTTAGGTTCGTGCGAGATTTAAGGAATTTCTCATAAATATTACCTGTTATAAACCTTACCTTTCGGCGTTTCGTGAAAGATTTGAATCCTCTAAATACACCCTTGCTGTCTACATTGCTTATTATTATTTAACTAATTTAATGATGTCATTTTCATTGTAAATTTGACAAAATAAGATCGTAACTGACACTCTTTTCATCAAATAGCGTTACTCTAAAAATTATTTTGTTTCAGGTGAGTTTGGCAACCAACCCATATTTTAAGAACATGGTCGGAGATTTTAGAGATTTTCTGCCAAAAGCTAGTGCTTTTTTAAAGTAAAAAACCCAAAAAGCTTAAAAAATTTACCACAAAACGAGCTAAGATTAACTACAAATTATATTTCAATGGATGAATAAGTCTCTCCTACCGGATCTTTTATATATATATATGTAAGCCTTCCAATAAATTACATAAGTCGAGGGTTACTTTGGATATGTCTTTCCTTGGAAGAGGCAGGGGTGTGTGAATCAGTATGACGGTGACTAAGTAGGGCTTAATATTATTAACCATAGTTGGCAAACTTAATTTCAGGCAATATATTTTTTAATGAGGGAAGGGAGAAATTTCCCATCCCCGTTGTTTCACGATAAATAAAGAAATGCTTAAAATAATGATCCGTGAGTAATCCAAGTTTGAGAATCACTTGTCTATAAACTACATAATTTAGCATTTGCTGTGAACTTCAAAAAAATAGTTAAAGGGGAGAAAACAGATCATTTATAAATTTTTGTTAAGATGGTTGAAAAAAAAAATAAATTTTTTTGTTGAATGATGGTTGATAAAAAAAGGGGGGGGGAGAAGACTTCGGTGCCCACCTCCATCCATCTTTTCCTGTGGCGTTCCAATTTTTCTTTTTTCTCTTGAGTTGATTTTAATAACCTTTTCATCTATATTAGTAAGTAATACACAATAACAACAGTTACATATTCAAAATCCATTTACAATTGTTTCGAAGAATATATCCTCCTTCAGAACGAATATGTGCTTACAGTCTGAGTGAAAAGTTAGAACTGGGTTTTAGCTTTTCGCTCGGACTGCAAGTACGTATTCATTCTGAAGGAGGAGGATATATCCTTCGAAACAATTGTAAATGTATTTCGAATACATAACTGTGATTGATTGTGTTTCACTTACTAATATGCTTTGCACATTATTTTTTGAAAACGGTTTCTCTCACCTCCTTAGCTATTCTAATCCCCTTTATCCTTCTTGCATGTGTAAGTTTTCTAAGCTTTACTCTCTTTATTTTTGTAACAAGCTCTACATCAATGGTTCTCAAATCTTTATCCTGCGGAATCATTTTCTTACCACTTGGCTAGCCACGGAATTGCCATTTGAGGGGAATTTAAAGGGCTATTATTTAACATTGTTAGGATACTAAATATAAAAATAAACAATAAGTATAAAAAGATAGACAATACTTTTCTATTGTTTCTGCATATTAGATATGACTAGTTATCTCTAAAGTGCTGTCAAGGGGAAAAAAAAAATAGATTTTCCTGAAAATTTCGGCAATATTTTTAGCATTGCTTTGGAAACCCTTTGGAAGAACATCACAATTTTTCAGGGTTCTACGAAACACCCTTTGACTGCTCTAGATCATCATACAGATGATATATATTTCACTGTTTTTTCTAATTTTTCACTACTTGTTCTCATATATTACCAGCACCCATATATTTTCGCTATAGAATTTTCTTTCCGATACCTCTTAGCGATGCTTAGCCAATATCCACGCTTCAACACCATATCTCATCACTGTTTTATAGATGGGATGGGATGGAGAAAGCAATTTTTTTTTTTCAGTTCAATTTTCTTACAACCTTTTGTTTTAAGGAAGAAGTTTTAAAATACGCATTTACAGAGCTTGACAACTCTGACAGCCACTGATGACTAGATTTTTGCTGTTGCTAAATGAATTTTTTTTTCACTACAAGGTTTATAGTTTTTTTTATTCAGACTAGCAGATACTATTCTTGTCTGATGAGTAACGTTCTCAGCGATTTGTAGAGCTCTGTGTATTCGTGTGTTACAAGATTAGGCAACGAATTTCCTGGGATGGAAACAATGATTTAACACATTCTCCAACCCACGGCATGTTGCAGGTAAACAGCAAGCTCGCCAAGAAAAAAATTTAGTAAACTCTGTAAAGGCTAAGCAAAATAAATGCTATGGTAATAAATGTATTTAGTAAACCTAAAGGCTATGGTGAAGCTCCCATGCACCTGTAACGACTGTGGAGCACGAAAACATGCTTTTTATAAATAAAATCAATCTTATATTTGGTTGGTTAGTTTATTGAATGGTCATGGTACAAAGAGAGTAAGGGTTATGTTGTCTTTGCCCTTGGCCAAAGGTCTAACTAATATTTTTATTTTTATCAGTGTGATAAGAAGATACAACTATAATTACTTGATAACAAACAGTTATTTTGACACTGGCGTAAGGTTTAAAAACACGACGTTTCGGGAGCCAACTGCTCCCTTTGTCAAGTGAAGGCAGAATGAAGAGTTAGTGAAAGTCCTTATATACCCGCATGTTGGGAATCCCCATCTGACGCCATTTGGTGCGGAGCATTTCCAGCTGGGGAAAGGATTTTTGCAAAACCTCGAGTTGGGGGTGTTCATCTGACGTCGTCGGGTGCGGGGGCTTTCCCGGCGAGGGTTTCCCCAGCTGGAACTGCTCCGCACCAAATGGCGTCAGATGGGGATTCCCAACATGCGGGTATATAAGCTTAGGACTTTCACGAACTCTTCATTCTGCCTTCACTTGACAAAGGGAGCAGTTGGCTCCCGAAACGTCGTGTTTTTAAACCTTACGCCAGTGTCGAAATAACTGTTTGTTATGGAATCTCCTGGTGAAACTCTGTATTGTTTCGTTACTTGATAAAATATCGAGACTGATCGTAATAAAAAAGAAGACTCTTACCCGGAATGACGGTGAGAACCTCAGATGTTGATCGAACTTTGGTGATTATCATCAGTGCTGGTAAATGGTCCATCGACATATTCCTGATCGTACTGGCGGCGTTAATACCAAGCTGAACAGATACTGAACTGAGAAACCTGAAAATCAAAATCGTTATACCACCCTTTACATATAAATTCGGTATTAACACTTATGTACGAGAACTTTATATAAATTACATTTTCACTTTTATGTCCCGACACTGCATAATCTGAGCTAGAACTAGCAAAATATGACACCCAGCAGCAGTGCATGTGTGGTACTAAACACAGTGTATTTAACCAGCGATAAGGACACATGCCTAAACATGAACGTCAGTTTCATGTTCACTCAATAAGATAGCTATATACACCTACGTACATTTCCTATTAAGTAAATACCATTGCCATCTATTACTTGCAGCACATTGAATGTGTTATAATTTTTTATTTATAGTAAATTAAATTTTATAAATGATCTGGTGATTTAAACATTTATAAAACATAAAACTACACATAATCACAGTTAACCATTTAATGACGAAGCATTTATAGCAATTTCGGAAGCATGGAGCTTCCTTCTTCAGAACATGAACACATTTTTATATGGTCTAAGCACAAAGTGTCGTACCTTCAAGTTTAATTCAAACGTTGTTACACTATTTACGTGAACCATAAAAAATTATTCTTTTTTTTCTTTTGACAAACGTCATGTTTGTGCTGCGCCCATACATGTACTTCTGGGGGGGGTGAGAAAAATTATTACCTCCTTCTCAAAGCTATCGAGAATTTGAGTGAATGTACAAGATACCAAAACGCTACAAAAATAATTGATACTGCTTGACAATTAGTAATGAGCTAAAAAGTACCTTATTTTAAAATGTGACTGTAAAACTTTTGAAAGTAAATGCATAGCAGGTTCGGGTGAATCAAATTTTTAAATGGCT
>QLNU02003225.1:55253894-55341523 GCA_006491805.2 Dysdera silvatica | reverse complement strand
CTAAAGTCCAGCTGTTAAAGTCTTGCTATTACGACAGAAAAACGTTATACCATTATAATACCGATATTCAATTTTCACAGTGATTTTAAATGATAATTTGAAAAGATACGTCAGCTTACTTTATTTTGTTCAACAGGAGTCAAAGTGCGCTGTTTTACATTGGGTGGTACTTCCGTCACCGGACTCGCTTTCTCTCACTCCTCTTCGTTTTGGCCTTCCTCTTCCAATGTCCGACTTTCAAAATGGAATGCTAAAATTCACCATCTGTCAATCGCTCTTCCGAAATTGATTTACTGCTTTCGGAAACAATCAGGTTATATTCCAGAGATAAGGTTCACAAGTGTCTTTCCCAGACAAGATGTTTGCAACCGCCGTACAATCAGCCTGCCAACAATTAGCGGCTACTTCGAATATCAAAGGGATATCCGATGTTCCCTGAGAAGTACACCTCTATTCCCTTAGGGAATAATTGCCGTTATTTTTTTAGCCTTCTCTTCTATTTCCAAATGGGCCCTATCTAGCTCTTTCCCAACTTCCCTCTCCTCCACCCATCCTGCCTTCACCAGGACCAGTGATATCACTCAAAAATCACCAAAACACTTTAAGAATCAAAAATTTATTGTGGGAAAAAAATGAAAGAAAGAATGTGAATATCGTTTTTTTTTCCTAATGCCATGGGGGGGGGATAATCATCCCTGGCAGGGAAGTTAATTAAAAAATTTTGCCGAGGAAATCCCCGATTAATTCGCACCCTGTTTGATATACCCTACCACCCCTCAAAGTCTGTACACGTGGTAACCGAAGACCCTATGGTGTGAAACCTTATGGAGGTTTTCCTTATCTTTTTTGTTTGTTTAGCCATAGTCGCTCTTGTTTATCATTCTTGAGAGAGAGTTAACTACTAGACAGAACCAGTGGGGACTAAGGGCATCCCCTTGAAATATGCCTCTCCTGATAGGCATCCCCTTGAAATATGCCTCTCCTGATAGGCATCCCGTTGTTCCGTAGCACATTATTTTGCCGATGGGATGTATTGTTATTATTATTATCTTCTTTTTGTACACATTCGTTTTGAACTCGACAAAAACGCTCACATATATTGATTTTCTAGTACAGCGAAAATCGGTTATAATGACTTTCAAGGGATCATGTATGTTCGGTCTTTTTAACCTATAGTCGTTATAAACGATATCTTTTTAAAACCATTGTAGCCTATAGTATAATAGACTATAGAGTTTTATAAATTATTTTAATAGTAAAAAGTATTAAACGTTGTGGTTTCAAAATTAAAATTGTATTTAATTATAATGAATTTAATTTCCGTTTATGTTAAATTATATTTATAGCCACACTAACTACATAACACTTTTTTTTTTTAAATTGAAAAAATTCTATAAAACACTAAAGTATATAATGTAGAAAACAAATGTAATGAATAATATTTATTATATTATACTAATAACTTCCGAACAGTGCCGGTTTAAGAGTTTTGTGGGTCCTACTCTTAAAAAATAGAATGGACTCCTAAAGAATATGACCCTCGTGATATTCAATTAATAAATCACGTGGCTTTTTTTAACGGTTCGTTATCTTTAATATTCAGGTTTAGCAGTAATAAAAATTTCTCGGACATTTGTAACTAATAGAGATTAGAATAACGCTTAAATTTTGATAACTAACCTTCACTTTCGATAACTAACCCATGTGGTTCCGATTTATGACCACTAAGTCGCGTCGTTATATCCGATACGAATTTCCCTACTTAGAATCTACGTAGACTACAAAATCGCCGTCGTTATAGCAAGTTTCGTCGTTATATACGATGTCGTTATAACCGATATATTTAATATGGAGTAGAATAGCAAACCAAACTTCTTGTAAAAATTCCGTCGTTATATGCGGTTGGTCGTTATAAACGATTTTCACTGTATAGTCCCGCCTTATGAGAGAAACTATACTATGTGAATATGCTTCATATCGATGTTCTTTACCTACCCTCAAAGTTTGCACAAGGAGTTTTGAGGCTGTGTATTATATGAGTATATATAAATAGTAAAATAATATAAATACGGGGGTTGTTTTTTTTTAGTAGTGGCAACAATGCTGTAGCCACGCCGTAAAACTGAGTCAGACGATGTCGTTTATAACACAGGTAAGTTAAATGCCTACTCTCCTTTAGAGCAAATCAACTCACCTTTCCTTCTCTATGCGCGTGCACAGTGATAACAGGAACATAGCATTTGTAAACGAGCTGTCGCGACATACAGTGGCAATATTTTCGAAGGAAGAGCAGAGGAGTTGGTTAAAAATTATTTCCTACGATTGGGATGGTATTATTAACGTAAAGCATATCGTTACCCTAACGCAGATCGTTAATTCGGCTTACTACTGTTCGTTTTTGCAAAACAATCTGCGAGCAGCTCTGAAAAGAAAATGACGAAGCTTTATCATAACCACCCATCATTCTGCACGACAATACAAGGAAGCATGCAGCAGGTACTGTGTCTGATTCATTCAATTTCCTGAAGCTGAGAAATGGTCCACCCTCCATACTCTCCGAATTTAAGTCCCTGCGATTTCAACCTAATACCACAGATGAAGAAACCACGGCGTGGGATTCGTTTTCGAATAGTTCAATACCGTCTTCAGGCAATAGATCGATCCTTTCGCACCATCTAGAGATTAAGCAACGCCAATGGTATTTAAAAGCTTCCGCATAGCCGGGAACACGTTAGATGCAACGATGGTGGATACATCGAAGGCCTGTAAAACTTAGAACCTGGTATATATGCTATGTATCTAGAATAAATAGTTTTCACTACTAAAAAAACAACCTATGTATATATAAATAATATATATATATAGAGAGAGAGAGAGAGAGAAATGTAATATTATTAATTGGCAATACATAGGTAATGCTTAATAACCTGATCGAGCGTTTTTTACGTATGTAAGCATATCACATTTTTCTACTTAAAATATGTTGGCGGGTTTTTACCCTTGAAGTTGGAGGGTGGGGAGCATAGGTTGTTCACCTAGGACTCCAAGTTTGCTTGCGCAGGCCCTAACTGTAAAAAACGTGAGACCCAGCCGTTTATAAAATGCGCTTTGTGTAAAGAGTGCCTATGCTTCAAACATTTTTACACTAAAGGGCACTTTCATCAGTGCTCAGCCAAATGTGTAACATGGAAAAAATATCTTAGGGTGTCCAAATTAATTACTAATCCCAAATTGGTGACACAGCGGTTGATTTATAAGCTAATATACATATAAGATACGTTTTAATAGGTATTATGTAGAATTGTTGAAGCTAATTGTGAGAAGAAGCTATTAAACGCATATTAAATAACACTTTGCCAAAAGGGTCATGAGCCCCCAAAAAATTTAAAAAAAAGTATTTACCCTTTTTGTCACCCCCTTTAGTAAAAACACCCGGGGCGCCCATACTCACCGCATCCACTTCCTATGCCACTCCTATCAAAAGTGGTCATGGTTGAATTCTTTGGGTGAGTTTCCAGTTTCTCAATCACACATTTTGCAACATAGCAACCCTCTTTAGAGAATACAGAGTAAAACTTGGAGCCACCCTTTTAATCAACCACTGCTCAATCCTCCCCAGGACTATACTTTCTCAAAGAGGAATAGGCATTACTTGCTAATACGACGTGGTCTGCTTACATCTGTGTTTTAGGTTTCTAGTTTGTGAGATTACTAAGTAACAACGACGATTTGCGCGTAACCACGAGCTCAAAATGGGACAATTTACTAAATTTACGCACAATGTTTCCTGGCGAATAAATTTACTATTTATCAGTACAATCTCTGTGATCGCCTCGCAAATATTTAGAGTTTATTGTGACGCTGTGTATAATAAAGGACATTTATACACATTGAATGCTATTGATATTTATGGTAAAAATATTCCTTTTAGTACATTAAAAGGAAAGGTAAGAATCAGTTCTCATACGTTATTCAAATATCTTTAATAGGCATTTGTCCGTCATTGAATTGTGTTGTTGGACAAGTTTAACAGCTGCCCTCTCTTAAAGTAGTAATAGTCGAACCTATTTCCTAAATTACCTGAGCACAAATTCAGATTAATGTTTAAATGTATTATGGTCCTTAATTACATTAGAGTTTGCTTGATTCTAATTGATTTTACACATGGCTAACACAGTGCCACTGGCGAACGCAATGGGGGCGGGGTGTGACTCCTCCCACTGCAATGACATTTTGCGTACATATACAAACTTATATCTATGCATATCTGTATATAAATACAGATATGCATATATACATAGTTATAGCTCTATAAATTCCCCCCATTATCAGAGGTGGATCCAGAGATTGATTTTTTTTTTTTTTGAGGGAGGGGGAGATGTAAAATGCAGGAGGACTCTCTTGTAACAAGCCTGTATTTAGCGAGTTTTCAGATATAGTGCGGCGGAAACATGAATTCCATTTGGCATAACGATTAAGCGCAATACAACTGCTTGTAGGGGAAAAGGCATTTTTTGGACCCTGGATTTAATGAGCTATTTAAAAAAATAGAAAATCAGACTTTATGTAAAAATTAGGTCGTTATATCCGCACTCGTTACAACCAATTTCCACCATATTTTTATGGATTTGGGGGGGAAATTCCCCTTCCCCTCCCCCATCATGTATCTCAGCCGATGTCCTTATGTACTTCCTATGTATGCATATGTTTAGTTACAGATTTAGGAAACTGCTAGCCTTTTCTCTCTTTCAAAGAAATGTACACTTTTGGGAAAAAAAAAAGTTCTGAAAAAAATTAATACTTTTGAAAACAAAACCAACATGCATGTCTTACTTTTTAACTTTTAATGTTAAGGTATATAATTTTTCATACAGTTATTCAAAATATTTTAACTAACAATTTCATATAACTCATGGTACGTGTATAATAGTCAATAATCATTGGAATCCTAACTACTGCCTTCCAAGATTTTCAAAAGGGACTCTTAGATATGCCATGTAAAACATGTTTGAAATATTTTAATGTGCAAGTTTATGCTATCATGGACAATTTGTCAGCACAGACTTTAAACTTATATTCAGTGGTGGATTAAAGTTTTTGAGGCTACTGGTATTGTGAGGCCCCCAGTAAAATAGTTCAAAAGGATCGTCTACAAGAGAACACATCTATGGAGGTCCTCAAACTGGCGGAGGCCCCTGAGCTGCTGCCCTTAAAGTCCATGCTTTAATCCGGCACTGCCTATGTTCATTCTATATTTGTACTATAGATAGGGATTGTGATACTTTTGAAAATATCTGCTATTTTTTATATACCGGGTGATACAAATTAAACAGGTGGTGTTTAGACCTCTCTGTAGAGAAAACTATTTGATCAATTTCACCCAAATTTCATACACATGCTCCCCTGAGTATGCGGTTTAGATTTCTGAAAGAAAAAATTGAGTTAAAATTTCGGCCCTAGGGAAGGAAATGTCACCTCGGAGCAGGCAATTTACATATTATAACATGCGCAACATTCTCTGCCTATATAAGGAGTCGTGATGGATTTTTTCACCATATGAGGACTCTGTCATGGAACTTACTTTACCAGATCGTGCCTTACTTGTTAAGCTTTTTTATCAATAAAATAGCAATGTTTCTGCTGCATTTAAAGCATTTCGGCAGGTAAAAGGTTTACGCAGACGCACTCTCACAATTACAAATCTTCGAAAAATGGTCTTGTATTTTGAAGAGAACAGAACATTCGCCATTAAACGAGGCTGAGAGGCCACAAACCAACTCGAGGCAACTTGAAAAAGTTGCAACTGCAGTAGTGGAGTAGGGAACAGCAAGTGCACAAGGTAGCAGTAGTGCACGTGCGATATCACGGGAATTGGACATGCCATATACGACAGTGTGGAGAGTTATGAGAAATGTCCTGAAGTTTTATCCGTATAAGATAGCCCACACTCAGCAATTGCTTTCTGGTGATAATGACGTGCGCAAAAAATTTGCTTTTATGTTCATTGCTCGGATGACAGTGGATGATGAATGGCCCTGGCAGATACTGTTGAGTGATGAGGACCATTTCCACTTGAATAGCTCTGTAAACACATGTAACTGCCGTTTTTGGTCTGACACAAATCCCCACGTTCATCAACAAATTCCGTTGCATGCTCCAAAAGTGACAGTGTGGTGTAGCTTCACCTCATCTTTCGTCATTGGTCCTTACTTCTTTGAAGAAAATACGGCCTCGGGGCCAATGACATGTTCTGTTACTGGCTCTAGGTATGCATTTATGCTCTGGAACTTTGTCATTCCTTTGCTTCAACAGAGAAATTGTCCTGACACTACAATCTTCATCCAAGATGGTGCACCCACACACATCGCATTGCCTGTTTAAACATTATTACAGCAAAACTTTTCAATGACAGAGTGATTAGCAGGTCATTTTCAACAACTTGGCCGGCTCGGTCACCCGATCTTAACCCTTGTGACTTTTGGCTGTGGGGATATTTAAAGAGCTGCGTTTATAAAGGCAATGTTCAGAACGTAGCAGTCTTAAAAGACAGAATTTCGTAACATGTATCTTACCTTCAAGCGAATGAGTTACGTTCTGTCATGGAATGTGTTGTTCATCGAATGCGATTTCTAGAGCAAAGAGACGGGGGACATATCGAGCCGTGTCTGTGATGATAGTGTGGTTCCACATATGATAGCAATAAAGTTATTGCACAAATCTTTTTTTTAGTCATACCTACTATCCTACGGTATACTGTAATTTGTAGTTAATTTAGTGTGATTGCAATAAAGGTTATTGCATGTTAAAACACTTTTTCGTTGTTAATATTAATAAATTGCCTGCTCCGCAGCGCCATTTCCTCCCTTAGCGGGCGAAATATGAACTCAATGTTTTCTTTCAGAAATCAAAACCGCATACCCAGGAGAGCATGTGTACGAAATTTGGGTGAAATTAGCAAGTAGTTTTCCCAACAGAGAGGTATGAACACCTGTTTGATCTGGATCACCCTGTATATCCAATATGTGTAAAATTTTTGATATATGGTCAATTTCATTTCTAACAGACATGACATCAGACATAACACAATTTCTTAGTCTATTATTTCATATTAAATATTTTTATATTGTTCCAAGATATCTGATGATGCATATGGGCCTTGGTTATAAATGCAGTAAAAAAAATTGGGTAAAATATTTTTATTATTATGAATTTAGGGGCAAAAACTAGTTGCGACAGACATGATAAGAAATGGACGCCGTTTTATATTAACACTAAAAAGCTGTGAATTTATTCACATCACAAGTGAATTTTTTTTTTATCATGAAGATAACCGTTGAATTAACAGTTAGTAAGTAAAAAAAAAAAAAATAATAATAATTTTTGAAAGAATTCAATTTAAAAAAAATATTTTGCAGTGTGATAGACATGACACGTCCGGTTTTTTTTAAAACAAAACTTAGCATGTTGTCACTTAAATTTTTTTTTTATAGTTTATGCAATTTTGATTAATTTACAATCAGAATTTATAATACGCAAGTAGTGGCAGTTTTAGCACTTCAGAGGCTACAGGTGCAATCACATTTTGAGGTGCCCCTGCTTCTAAATGGTCTATTTCATTTGTGACAGACATGACATCAGACAACTTTTTTAATATATTTTTCATATTATATTTGTATATATATTAAAAAGAAATGTGTTCATATATTTTTACTTATGCCTTTTTATCATTCCAAAAAACAGTATCTGTAATAACTGCATATTTTAAATATTAATAAATTAAAAACTTCATGTGACAGACATGACAAAAAGTGGACAACACTTTTCACGTTAAATCCTAAATTTACTTCAATATAAACATTAACAGTAAAAATTAAGTAAATTGTTATAGGAAAATAACATTTAGAACAACCATTCTACAAAAAATTTAAAATATAATAAATTCAAATTACTTTTATTTAATATGAAATAGCGTGATAGACAAAGTTTGTGACAGACATGACGATTTTAAACACAAACTTGTAGTACTAAACTAACTTTGAGTCAGGAAAGCTTTGCCATAATATATCTAGATTTAACTACAAAGATCATCCAGAAAGTAAGTTCCCCACGGCCCGTAAAAAGAAACAATTATCTGGAAAGATTTATTGCAAAAGGTACAGCGATTATTTCAGTTATTTCTCAATACAATAATCACCAGAAATGTAACACTTGTCATACCGTGGGATAAGTTTTTGTAGTCCAGTGTTATAGAAGTCTGCTGCCTGGGAATGGAGCCAGCGTGTCACAGTTGTCTGCAGGTCTTCGTCTGTGCAGAAAGTGATGACCGGACAGGAATTTCTTCAGGTGCAAGAACGAGTGGAAGCCGCTGGGAGTAAGATCGGGACTATAGGGTGGATGGTCAAACAGCTTCCAGCGAAACTTCTGCAGCAGATTTTTTGTGGAATTCACCGTATGCTTGTGAGCGTTGTCATGGATCAACACACCACCAGCATTGAGCATCTCACACCTCTTGTTCTCGCAACTTCCTTAGTATTGCGCAGTAACGTTCAGTGTTCACTGTGGCACCCCTCTGCAAGAAGTCAACGAGCAGAAGGCCCTTCCTATCCCAGAAGACCATGCACATTAATTTCCATGCGGATACAGTCTGCTTGAATTTGGTCCGGCACGGAGATCCACTGTGACGCTAATGTATCGACTGTTGCTTGGTTTCTGGGGTGGTCTCATCCCACTTCTCATCACCCGTAATGGTCCTGTTGAGGTACTCACTGCAGAAAAGTCAATGCTGCTCCCATACGTTTGGTTTGGTGTTTGGGTGTAAGGTTCTTCGGCACCCATCTAGTGCACAATTTCTGGAACAACAGGTGTTTCACGACGATTTCATGCACCAGAAATCGTGATATCTGCGGGAAATGGCTACTGAGTTCCCTAACCGTAAAGCGACAGTTCTGCAGAATGCACTGACACACCTGCTCCTCCACGAGGTCGTCATCGATGACAGATGGCTGGTCCCAGTTCCGTTCGTCATGGACATTTTGCCTACCTTCAGAAAAATCTCCACACTAACAACGAACCATCTGCTGGCTTATCACACCCGGTCCATACACTAAACACAATTGACGATGGATTTCGATCGGTTCTATCTTCTGTGCGTTCAAAAACTTTATCACGGACCTCACCTCGCAGACGGTGGGAGAAGAAACGAGAGCCGACATCTTCGTGCATCATAATGATGTTAATGTAAGAGATTGGGAAGTTATAACTGCCGCATACCACACTCACAATCTAACCAGCTTGTGCCTTCGCATTTCATGCCTTTTGCAGTGCCAGCTTTTGGCGATGTGGGAAACTTACTTTCCGGATGACTCTCATATTTTGTAGCTTGTTCTGGCAACAGTATTGTATGTGTACGATTTGCTGATTGTGCATTTGTTACTATTTACCTCTCCAACTTACAATGGGACTAATTCTGCAGTGTCTCTCCAAACTGGGCTCAGCTCACTACTGAAGTCATTTCCAAACTTCTGTGAGGACAGAGGGTCCCAAATATGTGTCTGGACTAGGGCCCCACAAAGGCTTGATCAGGCCCTGTTCCTGAGCAACAGCATTCCTGCTGCATCCTGACAAGCATTTTCCCACCTCTTCCTTCACATTAGGCTTGTGGACGATTTTTATGTTTAAAATTTTTTGTCACCTTAATTACATTTCCTTTTGCAATTTTTAAATGTTTAGCAAGAATATTTCAAACACATGCTGAGCATCCGTATTCAATTACGTTTGTATCAATTTTTGTCAGTTCATCTCCGATTTTCAAACATTACCATATTATTAGTAACAAAGCTGCATATTTTAACATCGGTTTTTCTTTTTATGTTCTGAAATTGATTCTTTTGCAACATTTAATAAATATTCTGAGTGTTATTATAATAAATATTCTGCAACACGTAATAAATATTTTGAAGTTTATCAAGGGCGTCAACTTTTGAACATAAGTTATGTTTTTCCATTCCTTTAGGAATTCATTACATTTCTTTTTTACATGACTTCCACTTGCCCATTTTCCAGAATTCCCATCTACTTTTTTCACAAATAAAGTGATCCCAAACAGGATCGTTGTTTCTTGGCATTTTACAATGAATTACCGTGACGTTGGAGTGATGCCATTACTTCCAAGTTCCATAGGCTGGACCTGGATCCGATCAGCTTGCTCATGTGCAAACTGATTAAAATATAGTTAATAGTGAATGGCAGTTATTTATTCATACCGTCGAACTTGGTTATAGCAACAACTTGTTTATTGCATTGCAAATTCTTTACGACTGGATTATTTGTTTAAAACAGTGTATCGGTTATATTGTCAAAATTTCAGCAGTCCCTTGATTGTCATTGTCCAATGAAGTTGGACTGTATTTAAAGGATTTGCTTATGTGTTAGTACCCAGCGTACCTTTAATGTCGTTAATGATTGCTTTTAATTAATTTTTTTGTTTTGTTCCAGGTGCTTCTAATTGTAAACGTTGCCACCTACTGTGGGTTTACTCAAACGCATTATAAGGAGTTGGTCGAAATGCAAAAGAAATTTGGCTCCAGAGGATTCACTGTCCTTGCTTTCCCCTGCAATCAGTTTGCCGATCAAGAACCAGATTCAAATGAAGAAATTATCGAATTCGTGAAACAAGTGTACAAAGTGAATTTTCCCATTTTCCAGAAAACTGACGTTGTTGGGGAAAATGCGCACGCTCTATATAAATTCCTTGCTGGTAAAATACACTTTTTTGTTTTGTTATATTGAAAACTTTTCTGTATTCTTCTTGGGTTAATCCAGATTCATATACAGGATCCTGTTGAGCTTTAAGGGCCTTACATTGACATAGGCTTAACTAAGATGGCTTAGGCCTTAGTCCTCCGTAGAAAAACACACACACCCTAGAAAAATGAAAATTACAAATGAATGCTATGGGTGACAAGGGCGAATCCAGAAATCTCCCAAGGGGGGGGGACTTGTTTCCGATTCTTAATTTTAACCCAGGGTTCGGTACTTTCTATTTCATTTTTCATGGTATAACCCTGGCTTAAGTGGGGTACATGATCATCCCATCACTCCCTTTTTAAGTGCACCTTTGATTAGATCATTGGGATGAGGCAATAACTCCCCTACCCAGGGTTGTAGTCATAAATCAAGCAGTGTGAGAATGTTCTGTCCTGGGTGGTATTGTTGGGAGTTGGGGGAGGACTGAGGAACAGAATGGAGCAGGAGAGACCTTAAGAAAAGCAGTGTCAAAATGGCCTTCCAGCTCCACTACACCTCTGCTCCTGCACAGGAACTGATGTGGGTGTTAGTGCAGAACATGCTCCCCCTGGCGACTTTTTCAGTGTTATCAAAATGGGCGTCAACGGTTCTAGCGACCATCTGCCATGAAAGAACGTTGTTTTCTAGGCTTTTTGACCCAGTACTTTCTCTGAATCTGTATGTGCATTATGTATGTGCCTCCCTAGAATGGACACACACAGATAATCCTGGCACCATAGTCACTTAAATGCATGAACCTTAATAGTAAAAATGAAAAAAAAAGTCTTCTATGTTTCGGTATCTAGTGTTTGTGTAGGAAAGATGGTCTTTATAGCATTTAAGAACTCTAGGAATATTTTATGTGCCTTTTTAACTGACATCCACTACGATGGAATGTCCCAGTACTTTTCCTGAATCAATACATGCCTTGTGGGGAGATATTCCCACCCACAAAATGGATACATATAGATAATCTTAGCACCACAATCCCTTGATAAACCTTGTAATAATAATAAAAATAAAAACTTCCCTATGTTTCAACCTTTTGTGCCAACACCACCACATAAATTCGGCAAAATAAGAGCACAGTAAATACGCCACATAAATTGTGCAAATTTCCCAAAATCTTAAAAATCACAAAATTTCAAAAATACATATAAATTTGCTACAACTCAAAAACACTGCCGTTAGAAACGAGAGATAAAAAGCAATTGTAAGGAAATGGCGATTGAAACAATCTTACAACAGCCGGGTGATAAAACATCAGAAAAGTAACGAGTGCAAAACAAGGAAATTACTATTAGAGAGGTTCCGAAAGAAAAGCACCAAGGAGAGCATGTTCTGCACTAGTGCCCCAATGTGTAATGGTAATGCATTTGTCTTTTCCTACAGGACATATGGATTTGAGCCTAAGTAGTAGTAACTGCTTACCATTTTCCTACCAATAAACAGTAAAGGGTTTGATTTCTTAAGAAATATCAGTTTAGACTCTTTAGCAAACTGTAAGTCCTGGTACAGCTTAACCTTAGTCTTTTTTATATCATAAAACATAGACACAGGTTTCTGACCCCTTCTAGAACCCCACTTGTGCCATACATAAAATCTCAGTAACATTATCATAGCTATGAAGTGGCATAATTATAACTTGTTGGACTACGTTGTCTATAATCTGCATTTCAGAATAATCTAGATTGCATTCCAGTCGGTACCTATTACTTGCCCCTCCCCCCTTTTTTTCTATGAATCTGTAGTCCAAGGTTTGATTTTAGACCCTGCGGTGGCACAGTATGGTAACATATTCGTCTATCATGCCGTTAATTCAAGCTCGACTCCCAAGAGTGCAAAGGACGCTTGCTCAGAGATCTCAAAGATTGCACTGCTTACTGTAGTCCGGAGTTTGATTCCCTAGGCCTTAAGGGGTTCCGATTTCTCAGAAAATTGTAGGTCCAGGGGTTCGGGTTCCTCGGAAAACAGTAGGTCCCGGCGCAGCATGACCATTGTAGTCTTTGAGCCGTAAAACCACAAAACAAACAAAGGGTTCGATTTTGTAGACAAAAGAGACTTAGATTCCTAGGAAAACTGCAGGCTCTAGCACAGCATGGTCTTCGCTATCCTTGTGTCATAAAAAAATACAAAACGTGATTGTGCTGCTGTATGCCAAGTACTAATTGAGCTAAGCCTAAAGTTTTTTTATGAAATGAATGTAGAGCACACAGATGAGCTATTGATCCCTATATATATATATATATATATATATATATATATATATATATATGTATGTATTTGCATTGTTCCATCGTTGATCAATCCGAAGAAAACTTAAGAACCAAGGACAAACCAAATTTCAACTGGATCACCCAAAATCGACCACGAGAGAGAAAACGCCCTCAAACCAGATGAGATGAAATAAGAAAAAGAGATTAGGTGAGTAAAATAATGGCCCAGGATAGACTTGTGTGGAAAGCATTTGGAGAGACCTTCATCCAGCAGTGGATAGATAATGGTTGAATATGATGATGATATATATATATATATATATATATATATATTATTTTTACTCAATTTCAGATGTAACGGGAAAGGAGCCAACATGGAATTTTTGGAAATACCTTATCGATCACAAGGGCAATGTTGTGGATGTGTGGTCTCCCGCTACTTCAGCCGAGTCCTTAACTGATAAAATTCAAAATGCTCTGGACTCTGTTGGTGTTCCTAAAGAATCAATGCGTTCAGATGAATTGTAGAGATTTTTGTCTCGTAAAGAGCATTTTTTACTTCAATCACATTTTTATGCTTTACACTTAAAAATTTCACTGAATTTTGACAGACGTAAAGTATCTTTAGACAAAACAATACTATTTCACCAGGAGATTCCATAACAAACAGTTATTTTGATGCTAGTGTTATCTTTAAAACCACGAAATTTCGGGAGGCAACTGCTCTCTCTTTGTCAAGTGAAGGCGGAATGCATTCACTTGACAACAGCTGTCTGTTATAGTATCTTTGTACCTTGGTTTATCTGAATTTCATGGTACTTGCAAGTTTTATTCCGATTTTTCCAGTAGTGCAAAAGACATAATTTTTCTTCGATGTAGCATTGTCTCTCTTGGTTTCAAATAGTGCAATGCCTTTCAGTTTTAGTGTCCTAAGGGATACCAAATTATTTTACGATACATACATATATATATATTTTGTATTCAATAAACATTTTTCAATATATGTAACTTCTTATAAGTAAAAATTATTTATGCAGTGAAATCCCTCATCGGTGAACTCTTGTTCAGGAATATTTGTTCATAAAAGAGGGACATTATTGCAAAGGAGTTTCTTGCCAGTCAATTATTATGACCATGAAAATGGGTGACCCTATCTGAGGGGTGTCCATTAAGAGGGATTTTTCTGTACTTTAAATCTCACTGTCTCATTAAATCTAGCAATACAATGTAGTCTGTACTTTTCTCGTTCGAACAAATATTTGGTTGTATATAAAATGTGTGTGATTCGATTAAAAGTAGCTTGGGTGAGGCGTGAAATAAAAATGTGTCAAGCACAGGAAAAAATTAAATTACATAAATAAAAAACACAATTAGGATTTAATTATACTAATTTGGGGAACTTTAAGCCATAGAGAGTAACTTTGTGCTACTACCTGGTTTTGAAATGTATGTTTTTAAAGGGCTGTGCTCTGCTGGCAAGGTTGTGGGGATAATTTTCTGCTTCGTACTTTTAAAAATAAGTTGTCAACGCTAGGCGCAGCTAATTTGGTTATTCAGCTGTTTCTCCAAAGCACTGCACATGAAGAGTCTCGAAACCTAATTTTACTGATTCAAAGTTATCATGGCTCCTGCTTTGAATAAAACAATATATTTTAATAGAATTTTGGTACAGGTTTGAAGCTGCTTGGGCAGGAGAACTTCGCACCATTGCTAAAAACCCACTTTTTTTTTTATTTATTTATATCATCAGTATTTGATAAATTTAGTAAATTACGCAATAATTCAGAGCTTATTTTTCGATTTTATGCTGTTCTTAGCTCTGAAAATATCAAAAGAACGTAAGTGAGGTGAATAAAAATATGGATGAAAACATGTGGATTTAAAGTTACCCAGAGCGACTTTACGTAAATTAAGTAATTTATTTGAGTGAAGTAATTTAATTAATCGATGAATTATCAACTCATTTAAGTATTTTTTAAAAAAAATTAAGAAATGGTGTCCCTTTTTTCCCTCTTTGACCAGTTTTGCATTTAATAGTATATTCAATCTTTCTCAATTACTTATATAAAACTATACCATTTAGGTAGGTATTTATGAGTACGGTCTCTCAATAAATGCAGTAGGGTCCTCTTATTTCGAGATGGGATACATCGAAGTTTACATATATGTACGTTTTTCTGTGTCCTTTGAATTTTGTAACTGTCATCAGCTGATACAGATATATTGAATATTCTCGCATCTCCATTTAGCTTCGTTATAAATGGGTTAACTCTACAAATTACTTACGTTATATAATTTGATACTAATTATTAATTAACATATATTGTATTAAATTCATATGTTCATCTATCATTGTTATATGTCTTTAATCCTGGTTTGATTAATATGGTATTGTAAAATCCCTTCGATTTTTTTTTTTTTTTCTACTTACCATAGTTTAAGTTTACCTTGGCAACAAGCTTTCTGATTCTTTGGAAAACTGTAGGTTCTGAAATATGAGCAGTGGCGATCGATCATGAAACATGGTGCCTTTGCTGCATAAAACAAAACTAATAAATAATTGATCTATTCCTTTTAGATTTATCATTTGCCGATATTTTCACATTTCAACTCTAGAGACTTCTTAATCATTCTCACCTACTGTCTTCTGTCTGAAGCTTTCCATCATTATTCACGCTTCTATTCTTCTGAAATCTTCCTTGACCCCATTTAGTCATATTTCCATGGGACATCCCACCTTTTTCTGAGTTACGTAGGAATCCTTGCTTAAGTTATTAGGTAATACATCTAACTCCACGTCAGAAGATTGTATTTTCAGCTCACATCCTGGTCATTAGTCCAGCAATCCTTGTTTATTACATCTTAATATACAATTCACTCAAAATCCACTGGAATTTCTCATATTCAGTCAATAACCTAGAAAATTACGTTTTTCAGAATATTATTTACGTTCTTGAATGTCAAGAATGAGCTGTTTAAGTACTGATGCTCCGATGAAAATGACAAATATTGGCTGCAAGCAAGTTATGTAATTGGATGATGATATCGAAATGGAAGTCTCCATTGATGGAATACATCTTGTCATTTGACATGTCTTTAATACATGTTGTTTTTTTTTTTTTATTTACGTGGAATGATTTGCATTCCAGCTGGTAGTTGTGATGCTTCAGTTGGTTCTCATGATATTCTTAATTATCCAAGCATCTTTCAACTGCCCACACATTCGAACCATCAAGGTCTTTTCCTTGTTTTTGTCACCAGCTCCAAGTTTTTGCATGAACGGCATGTTTTTTTGTTTTTTCTCATTTATTAATAGGATCATTTTTAAAGCAATTGTTAGGAGTCAAGGAAACAGGAAACATTTATAAGTATGTTAGTATTATTTTTTCTAGACATGTTTGACATCTGAGAAAACTCAGGTATAAAAAATGCATAGGTATTGGACAAAATGTCATTTTGTCAAAATTTGCCATCATTTGTATTAGGGGATACATTCTGCTATTTGCTTCATATCCCCCCTCTCTACTACAGTGTCATTGTTGTCATCACAGCTTAATTGTTTGTTGTTTTTATTGTCAGATATTAATCAAGATAGTGTGTTCTAATTTTCGTAATTTTATGCAAAATCACGTGATATACTCTGTTAAGGACATGTTACACTCTGGGGCTTTATAGGTGCACTTTGGAGAGTAGCATTGTATGTGCAGAATGAGTCTTATTTAATAGCATCTAATAGCTCTAAAACAAGCGAGAAAGCATTCTGAAGCTTGCACAAAGGATATCCGGTTGATTTTTTATTTGGGTAAAGCTTGTAGTGGATTTATCGTTCCATACATGCAAGCCATTTGTCCGAAAAGCAGTCCACCCACCTCACTGCAGAGAGGGAGAGAAGAAAAAGAGACATAATAGGATAGTATAGAAAAGCTATTGCATCTATATACACACCCTCCCTTCTACATGTGCATTGCTATTCAGGAAAGCTCACATACGGCATGTATTATAATACCAATACCCACTTTATGGACAGACGTGGAGGACCCATATTTTGATTTGGTTTGATTCAGACATTGACCAATATGATTAATAACAGTCATATTAATTGTTGCCACAATGGCACACAGAAAGTTAGGTAAAAGAGGAATTATAAATAGAAATTAAGAAAAAAGTAATTTAAAATGCTGTGAGCATTGGTGTGTTCATCAAACATTGTAAGGTTTATCTAAAGAAGTGCAGAGTCATAGCATCAAGGTATTCGACCCATGGTGTAATGGATGTTTTTTGATGTATGTATGCCGTGTAATGTAAACAGAATATTAAATTATTGAACTTTGGCTTCAAGATGATGTAGAGGAAATATATTTTGTCCTGAAAAAAAAAAAAAAAGACATTAAAGGAGGATGCCAAAAATGGCCCATGGGCGTTCCACAACAAATCAAATGCCATTCGACACGTCCCACAGAGTAAATAAAATATGTCAATGGGCGCAAAGCTGTCAGATCATGCAGTCATGAGTTGTAGGTCATCGTATGAGGAGGGTCTCCAATGTTATTGGGATGACTATTGTCCTTAAAAACGGCATTAACATGCATATTGTAGCATGAGATCTTTTAAATGATGGAAAGAACGATGAAGCTAATGATAGTGAAAACGTTATTACAATAGTATTTTTTACTCAGCGAAAAATGTCGAACGACGTCTGATTTGTTACGAAACACAGATTGGCAAAATCCCCGATAACATTGGGGATCCTCCTCATAGGGTGACCTTCTATGACCTCTAACTCGTGACCGCATGATCTGACAGCTTTGTGTCTATTGACATTTTTTATCTACTCAGTGAGACACTTCCAACGGCACCTGATTTGTTGACAAAATCCTAATAACCTTGGAGATCTTCCTCACGGGATGACATTCTATGACCTATAACTCGTTACTTCATGATCTGACAGCTTTGCGCCCATTGCATTGACACATTTTATCTACTCAGTGAGACGCGTCGAATGGCGTCTGATTTGTTGTGGAACGCCGTAGGCAAAATCCCATAGACATCTGGCATCGTCTTTTGCAACATATATTAATGAGATTACTGTATAAATAAACGAGTAAGCATTCATTGTGCAAGAATCTATATTTAAATTAACACAAAACAGTTACATAAGTTGGCACATCATTTACGAGTGTTTTGGCATATATATTCTGCCTTTGCCAAATGAACTTAGAGACCGATCAGTTACCACTTGATCGGAAGTATTAGTTTCTCAATATAAGAAGCCAGCTGTCATTAGTTATCATCTGTTATTAAATAATTGCAGTATATTGAATTTGCGTGGGGGTGGATTTTTTTTTTTTATGTCTATAAACAGAAAATTTGTCACATACTAAATTTAAAATATCCATTCTTGATTTTATATATAACATTTATTATATATTAACGTAATAAATTATTATAACATCTTTATAAGTTTTGAAAATATCATGCTCTTTGACTTTTTTTTTTATCTGATTTCAGAAATTAAAGGGTTGGAGTATTCATTTGTTAAATTATGTAACATTGATTCAATTTATAAGTTCAATAGGCCTCCACATAACAGCCTATGCATAGAAGTTGGACACATGCAGTGTATGCTCTTAACAACAAACACCCATTTGTAAAGTATTCAAGTAGAAAGGCAGGCATAATATGCGAGTGCTACATAACAAAACAAAAGACTAACAAATATTTTTATATATATATAAATATATTTTCTTTTACATTGCTTCTACTGGCATGGTAGTGCTGTTGTATCATTTCACAATTTTGCAGTTTCTTCACCAGCAACCATATTAAAATTAGATTAAGTTTTTAATAAATCTTCTAAACTAGTGGTTCCCAACTCAATTTAAGCCGCAGACCACTTTTCCACTTCAATTGTACCCGCGGACCACTTTTCCACTTCAATTGTACCCGCGGACCACTTTGAAAAATTCTCAAGAGTTGATGATTGTAACACCTTAATAAAAAGGGGAGCTGGGTTTATTTTTTTTTGGGGGGGGGATGTGTTTGTAAAATCTTTCTTTACAAACGGGGTGATAATAGTCAAACCTCGTTAAGACGAATTACTTTTAATACGAACCGTTGTATGAAGTTCCGTCAGATTGTAAAATACTACAAATATACCATCAATTTCATTTTTATATTTAATTTTAATGTTTAATAATAACAATTTTTATAAGCGTTTTTATTAATTATTATTTCTTTTTAAATAATGACCCGTCTCGCGGACCACCAATTGGGAACCACTGTTCGAAACAAATCTAAAAATGTAAATATACAACAACTCTCCATAAGTCGGAGTAAAGCTAATGGAATTTAAGCAATAGGGAAATGTGGGAATAACGTAAAGGGATGGGGGAAGGTCCACGTCGGTATTTATCGAGATATTTAGTGTATTAGTACAGATAATGTAAAGTTAAATATTTTAGCTCCATAAAATGTAAGGAGCAAATGTATTTACTATGATTAAAATAAGTATATATACAAATAGAATAATTTTTTTGTATGGACATCCGTAACTAAATAATTCTTCGTTCATTCGTTATGAAGCACTTACCCATATAGGTTTCTGATACATAATTTCATGTGAGATTCTACTTCTTGTCCTAGCCTTTTGCACTTGTAAATAATGCACAGTTTGAATATATGCAGACCATGCGTTTTTTGCTATCAGTTACCTGAGCTATCTAGTCAATGCTTCAACAATATGTTAATAAAAACATTGTATCAGGAAAAGTGATTAATAGTTATATAAAATGAAAATATTTACAGAATACAACCTTTCAATATTATATCCTACACTGCCATTTGTGTTTATGCAATGTAATATTTTATAAATATCAACAATCCTACTTTTCATGTCTTTTTATTTCAAATTGTTTTATTCAAATTAACTATTGTTTTCTTATTCAAGTTATTTGACTCACAATAGAAAAGAACAGGAAGACTTATTTTTTCTATTTCTTCCCTTTTGTGGTATTTTCACCGGTGACCGTATTATTATAAGACTGGATCCACCTTTGCATTGTTTTGTTAATGGTATAAGTTTACATATTTTATTTGCTGCCATGATCTTATAGCATCATTATTCAGAACCATTGTATTTGAATGCTACAAGAAAACTAAGGTACTGCATAAATACTGTATTTTCCAGCTGCATTAGCTATTTATGCTACAAAGCAAAGAAATATTGTTGTCTTGACATTTTATTTTAATGTTTCGAGATATGTTTTAAGCATTTATGGTATAAAATGCATTATTTTGATTCATTAAATTGGTCCATAATTCAGAAAATATTACATTAATTATTAAATGTGCTTGTACAGAGCGTATACAATTTTATTAATTTATGGCAGTTTGTTTTTTGTTGATGACGGACTTTGTATGGATATTTTTGACCTTGAATACTGAAAAGTGTAAATGTTGTATAGTTTATTGTCTTAGATAATTATTGTATTTAAATATTCACTGTTATAATGAATATTTAATTTTGTGAATGGTTATACATTTGCAGTCTTTGAATACTATTTGCAATAAACCGTTTGTTTTGTCAATGAGTGCTCATTATTTATTGTTTTATGTGTTGTGCATTAAACCATGCATACAACCTTACTAGTGTGAAATGACCCCCTATGCAGCCTGATCTTTAGTGCCCTTATGTCATAGAACACAAAACTCCCAAATAGGTCTAAAAGTGTAGAACAGATGCATAAAGAGCCTTGGTTAAGTTTGGGAATTGCTTATAAAGTAATATAATAGCCTTTTTATAGTAAGGTGGCATTATAGCTGTGGGTCACAGATGCGAAATGAAGTGGTAGCGATCTCTTTAGAACAGAGGTGAAAACATCTCCAACGAAACAATAGTCTTTCACCAGAAGATTCTATAACAAAGTTATTTCGACACAGGCATAAAAACTGCTCCCTTTTGTCAAGTGAAGGCAGCATTCTGTCGGCGACATGAAAAACAACATTGGAGAGTTGTATTCTCAGTGTCTTATTTCATGATTGGTGGTTTTAATTTCTGCTTATGAGTGGCAACACTAAGTTTATTTTGTTATGAATCATAATGATAGTATTACAGTGAAAAAATTAGTGTCTACTAGTAACTGCAAAATTGATAAATAAGGTGTTTTAGTCATACACCCCGTGTTCTCTGCTCTCAATTTTATTTTCAAAATTTCCATTCTCACCCATAATTTATCTTCACATTACAACAGATGTCCAAAATCCCTAACATCTTTCCTGATTACCATGAAAACAGTAATAAATTAAAATTATTCATATAACAAACTTGTAGAGTGTTGCCACTCATAAACAAAAGTAAGAATTAACACTGCCAATCATAAAATACAACACATTCCAATGTTATTTTTTTTATGTCATTGTCACATCGTACGGTCGTGTTTATGACCTTCACTTCCTATGTATAAAATTGATTTGTATCTGGCAAACCTACCACTAAAGTTTGTTCTGAACATTTTGGGACACCCTGTATATAAATATATATACACACACACCCTATGGTGGCGTAGTATGGTAACACATACACCTATCATGCCATTAATTCAACTCCCAACAGTACAAAGAACGCTTACTCGGAGACTTCAAAGATTGCACTGCTCACTGTAGTCCGGGGTATGGTTCCCTAGGCTTTAAAAGGTTCGGATTCCTCGGAAAACAATAGGTCCTGGTGCAGCATGACCATTATAGTCCTTGAGTATATACACGGTGTAGTTATAACTGAAGTTCCTCTATCGAAAGCTTTTTGTAGCCTAACCTAATACGCTAGATGACCACTTAAAGGATGGAGACGACTCTGGAAAAAAATTGCTGCTAGCTGTAAATGTGGCACTACCAAAACAGGGTATACATTAGGAAAGCATACAAAATGAAAATTTCATTTTTAAATTAAGTCATTGCAAAAACTGAAAGAATTTTGAACGAACTGTCGAAAAAATTTTATTTGAACTTTCATGGAAACTTTCCACTGAACGTTCTTTAAGGAGATGAAAGCCCCAAACAATATTCTGCAAATCTGCCTTGTGTTCATCGAAAATTACTGTATGATATGTTTTGACACTAAATCTCATCATTGGGTTGTGCATTTTTTTATGAATTACAAGAAGGTGCAGTAACCTATTCTATTACTGCATAACGATATTTTCACATTATGTAACTTTGTAATTCCTCAATTACAGGGAAGAATGCTTGCATGAAAATTTTTTTATGTAAGATGGGGTTACGCATCGTACCACATGACAAGTTCAGTAGCTATACTGCCAACAAAGCAATACAAATTTTGTTTAACAAAATAATTTTATTCACAAGCTATTAACAAATTTTGATTAACAGAGATTACAAAAATACAATTTTGTATTAACAAACATATTTGAAGTTGACGAGTCATGTTTTATACAACTGAGGTTTTCTTTTCCGATGAAAAATGTTTTCATATCACAAACGCTTTATCACTTTGATGATTTCATTGCATAAAGAGGATTTTCAATTCCAGTTGGACTATCCTAAAAAGAAAACAACACACTAAATTTACAAAATACTTAACAAGTGGGTTGTTTATATCGAATTAATAGCCTTTATTTAAGGAAAAAATTCCGGATTATTTTTATGGAGGATTTTAGTCTAAAGTCCGATTCATTTGCTATCTTTCTGACATATGGCGGAAAGAATGCTCAGATTTTACAACACCAGGGCTTTATAGTTTTCTGAAAGATCCAGATCTCAGTCTAGAGAAATACTACTATTTATCTATTTCATTGTTTGGGAAAAAAAAAAGAAAAGACATCCAGTGGTCATGTTCACAGATTTCGGATGCGTTGGGCAAAGTTTAATTCCTAATGTATCATGGGCTGGAGATCACATTAATCTGAAACCAACTTTATTAAATATAACAGACATTCTCTAACGAAGTTTTATAACTGATAGGTTTGTGTGAAAATCAATAGTTGCATATGCATAGAATTGGATAATTACAAACAATGCAAATTTGCTCCAATTAAATATTTTGATGAAAGAAAAATTGGAAAAATTTAATAAAGAGTAAAAAATGTAAGGAAAGTTAAAACTTACTTCAAAATCTCGCGAATGATGTTCATTGATTGCATTGAAATCCAACTAAAATGAAAACCAATAATGAAATATTTTTTTAACAAAAAAAAGTTTTAATGAAATTTAATTAATGAAGTTTAATAGTAACTATTGGATTAACAATGCATTATTATAAATATTAAACATGAATTGCCATGTGTTTGGCTAATTATAGTTTGTTTAACACTAACCTCGCCTCCCCCCCTCACTTTTAAATGGTACCTAAAGTACTCGTTAGAAGAGTTATCATTACAAAACTTTTGCCAAAAAATAGAGTACCCATAAGTTACATTTATTAATACATGATTAATTATTAGTTTCACTACCTCATCACTTACAGACGAATTATTTAAATCTATAACTGCCCCTTCGGAGAAGAAAAACATTGCTTTTAAATATATTATGTTAAAAATACCAAATCTATTATGAAAAAAAATGCTTTTTACTTACATTGTCTAAATTTAGTCCATAGTTCGGATTTTCAACAGCATGTGGCATTTGTTGTCTTTCACTAAATGCAAAAATAATCATTAACATGGATTTTAAAGATACACATAGGTTTAATGAAATCTTATATCATAATTTTCATTTTCTTTCTCGGCCATCAGCACACACATATCTTGTGCATAAATACAATGTGAAACCATACAATAATATTGCCATGGTCCGGGGCCCTTTGGAAAAAGACGATATAAATGCATCATCTGATAAGTCCAAAGAGCCCAAGAGAAAAACTAAAGCTTTTAGAAAAACTAAAAAAAAAAATTAAGTTTATTAGAAATTATAACTTTTTTGAAGAACTTTTGATAACGTTAGTGTCACAACTTTCTCATTTTGCAAATAGTTATTGAAATTTCCAGCATGCATAGATTTATTAATTTTAGAGCAGACAATAAACTTACAAGTTGGTGTTTTTCTTGTACCATATAGTGAAACCAATAGCAATAAGCAGGATAGTACCAATTACAACACCTGGAATCCATGCTGCACTCGTGGCTAAAAATAAAAAAAATATGAAAAGTGGACATAATTTCATCGAAACAACAAAATTTAAATATATCATCAAATTTAACAATTGTACAAGAGGATCACGGTGAATATAGCTGATTGCACAATGAAAAGTACTGTGACAATCGAAACTACAGTAATTGAATATAACATGGAAAATGAATTATACAGGGCTGCCACACAAATTTATGTTGAAAATAGTTACTTCAGTAGCCTAAACACTTAGAAATAGTCACAAAAATAGTTGTCTTCCAACAAAAATTTAGTCGTTAAAGAAGTTGCCTTATGCAAAAATTTAACAAAATATGTTAATTGCATGCTTTAAAAAAGACCTTAGCTAATTCAATATACTGTACGGTCCCATTCTCATAATTAAATCAGCAGCTTAGGTATAGATATAAGAACAAAAACAAAACATAAATGCGCTTTCTCGCGCCTTGTAGCTAGACAGGTGAAGGGATTGATTCATTATTAGAAACACCATTGTGAATATCACTAAAGCAAGCTTTGCTATATCACGCAAAATTTCCTCTTCAATTAATAGTGATGAGGGAGTATTTTTAGAGAACTTGTTTCTGATCCTTACGAAAAACTATGCTCCCCCTTATCACTATATTATGTCTGTAATCTAGTAACACAATAGCAAAATGGACGTACACTCGTTTTTAATGCATTGGAGATATTGGGAAATCCGAAATTTAACAGTTTTGAAATTTTTTTTATCAGTAGCCCTGTTCAGCCGCCACCCTCTGAAACGGCCAGTTTTCTAGAAGAATCTATGGTGGCAGCTATTACAGGAGTTTCACTGTATATACTATGATGAAAGAGAGGGCGACATTGCTGTATTTAACGTATTTCGCACCCCAAATCTGGGTTTGGGAGTAAAGTATTGTATCGATCAGTTCTGCTTCAAAGGAATACTCTAACAATTATTTCGTACACAGTTCCCCTCTATGATCAATACTCTTACGAAGTTCAAGTTGTTCGCGGAAGTCACATTACGAGCCGCATAGTTTGAATCCAAATGTGCTGGCTATGTTGATAATGTGAGAAGAATAGTAGCAGTAAAAAATGAAACAAAAACATGCTATAAATATCGAGGAAAAATTCATTAAATCGTTCTTGAGATTTCTTTTTATTTCTGAAAATATAAATAAATCATAGTTTGTGATAAATCAATACCACCTAAATCTTTAATGGGAATCTAGAGTTTAGGTGGTATTGGATCAATTCGGTGAAAAACTTTACAAGTTGGCAAGTATGAAACAGGTAAACTTAGTGATGGAGTTCTACAGTCTTTGTGGGTGAGTAATAGCACAGGGACAATGACTACAGGCCTTACGCTAGCAATATAGACCCTGGTCTAATTAGCCCTTATGAAATAAAAATTATCGTAGAGAGAGAGAAAGACACGTCCAAAATTTGAAAGCAGTTCGGAAATGCCTGCACTGCGCATTATGTTGGATGGAGAAAAAGTTTCTCAGAGATATCATTTGTACGGATTCTCCACGTTTTCTTTCCTTTTCCATTGTCTAAACATGCTGTTCGTTAAATGGAATAGTCGAGGATCACTTTCGTCAAATAATTAAATTTCGTCAAAATCCTTAAATGTTCCCAAACCTTGTTGGAAAAAATGAGAATAAACAAAAAAAGGAAGAAATAGTCGCCAGCACGTGAAAAAAGCTCCCATTTTGATGAAAATAGTAGCTTTTGGGTTGTTTTCAATGAAAAAAGTTGCCATAGTCGTCTAAGGTAAAAAATAGTCACCCGTAGCAACTTAATTAACTAAAACCATAATAAAGTTTCTGAAGTTTGCAATTTGAAAGTTTTTCACATCAAGTCTATAAGAAAGGAAATATACAGAGTTTGCATTGGCCTTTCTTGTTTCTGGACTCCCCCCCCAAATAAGTACAAATAAACTCTCCGAGTGTACGATATCATAGTGACCACAAGATCAATTTTAACCCCACTTCTGCTTTATGCATCAACGAGGCAAACACGTGCCCATGGTATTGTTCATTGTTCTAAGAATTAAGACATATATTCAACCTAATATCCTTCAACGACTATACTTACCCAAATGTGTGTTTAATGTCTACTGATGTTGACCAACTAACCTCTAGTTATATGCAATACGTAGTCTGTTACGATTTTTGATAGTCTCCAAATCATTTCAATGACAACTGGAGTCAACAAAGGCAACAATTCAACAAATAGATAAAAACCAAATTACTTGGTTAAATAATAACTTATCCAGGCTACAATAGCCGATCCATAAAAGTGCAATGGCCGTAAAACAGGGCAAAATAAAACATTTTTTAAAAGGAGAATTGATGGTTTTACAGTGCAAATTAATGGCACGATAGATGAGCGTGGTACCACTAGGTCAACATAGTTCTGTGGACCAATATTTTCTTCAAGGATTCCAACCTCTTGAGATCCAGGAGACCAACTTCTCGAGACCCAGGAGACCAACCTTTCCAGATCTAGGAGACCAACCTCTCCAGGCCTAGGAGACCAACCTCTCGAGATCTAGTGTACCAACCTCTCGAGATCTAGTGTACCAACCTCTCGAGACCTTGTGTACCAACCTCTCAAGACCCAGTATACCAACCTCTCGAGACCTAGTATACCAGCCTCTTGAGACCTAGGAGACCAACATCTCAAGACCTAGGCAATCAACTTCGTAAGAACTAGGAAACCAACCCCCAGATTACAATGAGCAGATACTTGGAAAGCGTCCTTTTATTTTTGCACCGTTGGCAGTTCAGTTTGTATGAACAGCACACTAGGCGAAAATGTTACCACTACGCCACCTCCTAGATCAAGAATCAGTCTGGTCAGCAGAACAATCCAGACAATCAGTGTCCGGCTCACAAGAATTCCAACATACTTATGAAAATTATAAATTTTCTTTTATAGAATGCAAAGAATCTGTTCTAAACCTTTTATAAAATTATACAGACTTGAGATTTTTAAATCTCACTTGGTTCAGGTAAATTTTGCTTGAGCATTGTTGACCTTGAAGAGCTAGGATCTTTATGAAGATTATGAGAAACAACAACCCAGAAGAGAAAACAAAAAGCAAGACGCCTTTAGAAAAATGGATATGGATGGAGCAGAGAAAACCCAAGAAAATGAACTAAGAGAATGGTATAGAAGAGTTTCAGATAGAGGAAAATAGGCTCCTTAAGGAGGTTTAGGTTCTGTAGGGACCATAGAATAAGAATAATAATAATAGTAGAACTTGGGCGAAAATCCCAGGATACAGAGTATTACAGAATTTTGCTTACCATTATAAAGTACTTCCGGTTTTTCTACATCCGGTTTGTATATTTCTCTACTGCATCGATTTTGAGCGTATTTTTCCTCGCACCTAAAAAAATTGGAAACGTTTTGATTAAAAACATAATGCTAACCAACATTATATTTCTGATCTGATCCTTAATAATTCAAGAAATCAGCAGCTTACTTGCAAATTGGAACTTTTCCAGCAGCAAAGCTACAATTTCCTCCATGTTGGCAGAAGTCAGGGCGGCATTCTGCGAAAAAAATAAAATGAATTATAGTACATTACCATTTACTTGCATCCAATGGTACAAGGACAGCATTGGTCATGTTACTCCAAATATGATGAAATTTTTTAACAATAACAAATCGTATGGAATCGTTCGAATATAAAGTTTGTAAACTTAAAAATAAAACTTCGTTATAATTGAGAGAGATGTTAAGCTCGAAGTCCATATCCAATATTAATTAAAAATAAATAGGAAGTAAATGGCTTTTGTAGCCTTATAATATACTAGACAGAACTTCATCATTGTCTAAAATTATTGTCTATTGTAACAATACAGTGAATTCGCGATAAGTCAAATTCTTGGGGACCGACTAAACACCTTGAGTTATCAGAAGTTCGACTTGTCATTTGTTGTTGATTGGACTTGTATAAAACGTAAATTACTTATCGTAAGTTAGACTTATCGTTTTATACAGTAAGTT
Organism: Dysdera silvatica; assembly: GCA_006491805.2. Taxonomy (NCBI): domain Eukaryota; kingdom Metazoa; phylum Arthropoda; class Arachnida; order Araneae; family Dysderidae; genus Dysdera; species Dysdera silvatica. The sequence goes on along the minus strand of QLNU02003225.1, from coordinate 55,313,378 downwards.
CGTTTCCAAAAAGCAGAGTATTACATTAAGAATTAGAAGTTATTCATTTTATGTACTGTATTATTTATTGCTCAATGCAACTTTTGCATTACCTAGCCATATTTTAAACGCAGGAAACGGTACTTACATTAATTATGTTTTCTCAAAAAATCGGATTATTTTTGAAGAAATTCTAATTTTATGAAATTATTTACCTTTTATAAAAACACGAACAAAATTTCGTATACGTTATCTCTACTTTCAAGATGACGTAGCGCGATCGATACATCGTCGCGAAATTTTACCTCTTCGCTCTTCCCAGTCTTAACTGGACACATCTTTTCCTTCGAAGTCCCGAACACGATGTTGTGCCTTGTCTTGAATTTCTCAAGCCATCCAGGACTTGCGTTGAAGCCCTCCACTTTCAACAGACTTTCAAAGTCCATAACTCTTACATGTAGCATCGTACCACTAAAGAGGAATCTTACCATTCTGGCTCCTGTACGATTCAAAACACTTCAAAAAGTGGATTCAACATCAGGAAAAGCATGGGCGTTTAGTCTCTTATATTTCGGATCAACATTGCACTCGCGTCTTTTCAAGATTTTCTCTTTACTCATCAAAATAGTTGATAGCATGTTGGGTGGAATGCCATATTTCTCTGCTGGATCCTTTTCCCTTAAGTTTGGATTATGCTCAGTATTATTTGTTAAATCCACTTTTTGTTTCAAATTAAGGATATTTTCGTTTACATATCTTAAAACATTATACTTAAACAAAAAAACACCTCCCACTATTCATTAACCACTCTAACAAATGACCACAAATACTTCATTACCTGAAAAATGGGGTTTGGAAATGCAAGCAAAAAGCTAAAAAGATTCTGATTGGGTAAAAACTCTTAAGGCGTGTGACGACGCGGATGAAGAGAACTTCGACTTAAAGGATGTCCACTTCGACTAAAGGAAAATATTTACGTTGAATTTTAATAGATGGGGCCGGAACTGCGTAAAAAATTCGACATACACGCATCATACACGAATATTCAACGTATCGCGAATTCACTATATACCAATATTTTAAACCATGATGAAAGGACACAGGAGATCAATATTTAATAAAATTAACATATCAACTGCATCCACGTTAGCAAGAGGGTAGTTTTGGTATAAGTAAAGTAAAGCTTGGTTATAATATTATTTAAGGAACTGGAAGAAGTTTAATGCTATAACTAATAAATAATTTCAAAATTTTGATACTCAGATTTCATAAATGGCATTATTAGTATGGAATTTTATTTTAAATATGACAATTCAAAACCAAGCCATTTTTATTTACAATTCATTATTGCAATTTTATCTTTCACTGAAAAAGCTTCCTGTTTCATGGTCGTTTTAAAAGTTAAAACAATTGTAGAAATTATATATATATATAATGGAGTTATCGAAGTAAAGGTCATGCTACACTGGGACCAAGCATCGTAGGTAAGGGGGGTTCAGCCCCCATTACTTTAATGCAATGTCCAAAGTTAAGAAAGTCAAGTACATAAAACGAAAATCAAATTACTGTAAAAATAATAAAAATAAATTAAAAAAATTAGAAAATCTGAATTTCCCACATGATCAACAGAATAATTTGGAATGGGACAGAACGGGGAGCCTGAATCTGCTGTGGGTGTTTTGGAGACTTATGACGAATGCAGTGAGTTTTTCTTCCCTAATATTAAGAAATTGATTGCAATTTTGGCTGTGATCCCAGTAACAACTGCAAAACCCGTACGGGCTTTTTCATCTTTAAAACAAATTGAAATATACCTAAGGAACAGAACCAGCCAGCAGAGACTGATGGGCTTAGCTCTGATGGCAGGTCATAGAAACATTATTTCTTCTCCAACGGAGATAATTGATACATTCGTTTCTCGCCGGAAAAGGCTCAATTTGATTTTATAGTTTTTTTAATAAATTTATTTTAAAATTTTTATTTTCAAACCCCATCCTTTCACTACATAGCTATGTCTGAATTATGTATATTAGAAAAGCATTTTAATTTTGTTTTACCTATACCGAGGTGAGGGGGAATAAGATACCTAAACAAATCAGTTGCAACTCTAAACCCACCCCATAAAAAATCTATACCTACGTGCTTGACTGGGACTTCGATATAACATGGTCATAGTCCATTAAATATGAGAGAGTAATTGAAGTGCCATTTCAAGTAGAATACTTTAATACATAAAGATTTAAAAGAAAATAATGAAAAATTAATTACGTCATTTAAAGGTCAAATAACTTACGATTGCAAAGACTTTCGTCAGATCCGTCAGTGCAGTCAGCTGTTCCATCGCATATTTGGCTTCTATCTATACACGGTGGGGTTTTTCCATCCATGCAAAAGTAGGTCTCCCCTCCACATGGTGGTATTCTCGCTGTAATGAGCATGTACAAAGGAAGTACCAGTGTCAGAGACAAGAATTACAAATGCATATAATTTCAAAATTTGAATAGAATAAATAAACACGGAAAGATATACACTACAAATGAAAAGACATATAAAGCTGTACACAAAAATGTCCAAAATTTAAAAATATCTTTTTTTCTACACAAATCAGATTGCCTTCACCAGTTAGGGGAAACAGACAAAGCAAAAATAAAAGCAGAGACTTAAATATTGGAGAGACTGCAAGGAACAGTGGTAAAAAAAAGAAAAATCCGACTGCCCGACTTTTCTTGAGAACTATTGAACGTTAAACAAAAATTTCAACGCCACTTTATCTACAATGGCTAATTCTATAAAAATATGGTAATGAAAAATATTTGGGGGCCGTCTTCATATTTAATTTAACGTCAACTTTAAAATTTTTATTGGCAACACCCACTTTTTTATTTCATAGAAAACTTCTCTGTAACCAATTTATGCTAAATTTCAAATTTCATGGAATTTGGGTAATAAATAACAAAGATAATCGATGATGTGTGTTAGGGGAATATCCATATATTTCATATTGTAGTGTTTTGATTTTTCAGACTTAGTTTCCGTTAATTGAATTTTGTTGAGTTACCGTTAGATGTTGAATTGAATAGATAGTAAATTTTTATGACTAGCAAACTCTATTTTGTTAGTAAATTGTCAAACTATGGTTTTAGCATTTCAAGAACTACAACTAGTTTTAAGTAAATTTGTAACGTCATAAATATACAGGATGTTTGGAAAATATCTGGCAAAACTTTAAGGGGTGGTAGGGGACACCAAATGAACTATATTGGCCGATATCCCCCATGTTTGAAACGGAACGGCTTTGGCTGTAGAGTCAATTTACTGTTTATGGCCAGCTCCGTTGTTACATAACCAATTACATCAATTAAAATATTTTTTTCATACAGAATTTAAGTGATTGAGCTAATAATACAGCAGAGACAAAGAAATCCGGAATTCCGTTTTCTGATTTTGATCTGTGTTACTGTTTAGTGAAAATAAGCCTAAAACTGCCTTTTTTAACACACTAGAAAACAGTTGGGAACTCCCAAGTATGTGTAACAGGTGAAGAACATCAAAAGAAACATTTTTTGTTCAGTGAACCCATATCTGAAAATGAACCATTTGCCCACTACAATCAATTAAGTGTTTCCATCCACTGCGTACAAGGCTTCCATAATTAGCAAAATGTGTCATTTTATGAATTTATAAAATTATGACAAAGAACGAACAGCGGGATTTCTGTATTTGGTGATTTTCTAAAATCACTTAATTTCATCTGGATTGAAAAGCGTAAAGTACAGTAAATCTTGGCAAAAGAGATATCTTAGACAGGGATGGCCTTAGTGGGGGGGACAGTGGCACAAACAAATTTTTCAGGGGGTTATTTTTTATTTTATTGGGGATGTGGAAAACCTTCAAAAATCTTCCCTTCCATTATCTCTTTTCAGTTTTGGGGAGGGGTCTGGATGGACCCCATGAACCCCCATTGATGATGAGGGGTAATTGAGGTCGTCGTCGTTGTTCGCAAGAAGTGTAATGGGAAAGGTGGCCGCCGAATGGGGCAGCGCTGTATTCCCAGACAGGCTTTTGTCACATAAAATGACGACCAGTGGACCGAGAAGGGACACTGGGGGGGAGGGGGCATTGCAGGGGATTGTCGATCGAAACAGGCGTACAGAGACGCACAGCTCACATGATTGTCGTCATTCAACGTCGACCGGAGGCCATCCACGATCAGTCCGCCCCGAAGAGCGGCCGAAATAGATGGATGGCGCGGAAGAACACCCCGGGCCGGCCGGTACTCCTACAGGAGACCACCGGACACCGTTGAGTGGGTGAGGTGCCGCGAGCGGCAGCGAACAGGCGTAAAACATTCCCCGCAACCAGGGCGCGCGAGACCAGCATAGTCCGGACAGGCATTACATACCAAATTATCATCCACTGTTTGCGAAAGCTGGCCCCCAAGCGATCGCAGCGGACGAAGACAATGACGAACGCCCGTCATGGACAGAAGGCCAAGCACGACCCCAGCGACGAAGTCCGAATTACGAGGGAGGGCGGAGTCCGGTCCCAGAATAGCAGAAGCAGGCATCCATCCAACTCCGCCCGGCGGCCAAAGTGAATATCCCAAGCACTCCGTCTTAAGCGAGCTGGAACCAACACCCGCCAGCCCGGACAGACATCCGCACGCCACCAGAGCTGAGACCGAACTCCCGAGTAATTGAGGTGGGGTGAGCCAGGACATGCCCCTGGCCACTAGAAATTGTACTACACCTACTCAGAAATTAGTTTTTAGCGGCCATTACGTACATATTCTCAACAGAGGTGGTAAAATCCCAGACCAAAAAAAAAAATGTACTGTATGTACAATGGATGGAATCAGTTTTCATCGACCCTTAAACACTCTCAGAGGTTGCAAAAACCGCAAAACCGCTAGAAAAAATTGTAGCGCTTGCACCAAGGTTTCCGATCTTAGTGGCCCTTACAAATTGCCTGCAAATACAAAAGTCTTGATCACAGACAAAGATTGATCATGACAGATCGTGAACAAAGGATCGTGAAACAATTTTTTTTTTTTATATCATACAATGCATGGTTGAAATTAAAGCTTTGAAGCACAAATACAGTAATGGCGCAGAAGATGAAAAAACAAGTTTTATTCAGAGCTAATTACAAGGGTTTGTTCAAAAGGGACCTACTTTGGATTTTTTTTTTTGACCATTGAACATGCATGAAAAAATTAACGAATCGATTGAAGAACAACAGCTGAAGCCTCTGCCATGTGGATCATAAGAATGATGAGAATAAAGTAGACAGAAATGATCGCCAACCAAAAAATTTCGCTTAAAGAGAGATATTGCTAAAACAACATGGAAAATAAATTTTACTGTAAACAAACACAGAGTGAGAGATGAAATATTATCCTAATAAATACTGGAGAGCAACACCAGTGGAATAAAACCTAGAGGCAGAAAGAGGAGATGCATGACTTAAAAACTTGTATAAGATAAAGAACAGAAGAAATCACATATCACTGCAGAGACATGGAACTGTGCTTTATATACTGGCTACAAACATTTGAATCGGAGAAAACGACCAAAGTAGGTGAGAACAGGAAATGTATATAGCATTTTTTTTACGTATTTGTATACTGCAAACATAGTCAAGAACATGCTATACTAGTATACACATAGCAAGAAATTATGTAACTGTTCAGCTATTGTTGAATTTTGTAAATACCCATTCTTCAAATAAACTACTCAAAATGAAAAGGTTGTGACTTAAAAGCATCACTAAGGTCCAATAATTTTACAAGCAAAAACTAAATTGCTACTTACGACATCCGTATTTTTCATCTGAGCCGTCGGGACAATCTTTAACTCCATCACAGAGATACAAGCCTGGAATGCACTTAGACCAATCACTGCATAGTTTCCATCCAGGGTCACAATGTTCTCGTGGAATTGGTGTACCAGTTGTTGAGATGTATTCAAATGTGGTAGTGGTGGCATCTGGTTCTAAAAGGGTACCAATAATTACCACAAAGTATTTGAAAGGTTATTACCATTAAAATCAATAATATAATAATTGAACATATGAATTAGTATTTAAGTAAATGGTTAACGATCATTGTTATTGAGAAGCAACAATGGATGCATGATTCTAACAGGAGATGAACATATTATAATGGATCCTTCTACCCAATGATTTTAAATGAATTATAAGGCAAAATATAGTAGTTTAATACGAATCGATAAGGTAGTGGGAAAATTTTGTGCATACTCATGTTTCCATATTTATTAAGACCATAGAAATTGCTTTTGGGTCTAGAAATATCACATAAGCATTAACTACAAATAATCTAGTTTTAAGAAAGGTGATGAAGGAATATATAAGAGTATTAGGAATTATAGACTGGAAATCCCTTTCTACTAGGAAACTACATTCAAATGGCTAACGTAATATCTGAATTGAGTGTTCATCAAATTATGACCATTCTGATACAACACAGTTGGCACCTGTTGTAAACCAGTATTGCAACCTGTATGCAAAATTGTTTGTATCTGATACTTATGTAAGTAGACTGTACATAGGTTGTAAGGCAATCGCAGGATCAACATTTCGATAAAAAGCACAGGTTTTTTACAAAATCCTGCCCGACTTTTTCTAGACTTTTTGGGAAAAACTTAAACTTTTTATAAAAAACTTGTTTAATAATTGAAATACAACACATATAAGAGTTTGAGTGACGACGAAATTTACAAACTTGAGAGCAAAATTAAGGACCTTCGAATTTTACAAAACATCAAACTGTGGAGCCATCAAAAGTTAATGTGTCCATTTTGGAAACTGTACAGCTATAGGTATGTCATTCAGTATTTGTTTCGTTGAAAGTTAATTAGAAGTCAAAATTTCTAATTAGTGGGGAAAACTGAAAGGGCGGTGAAAAGTTGATTGAGGGGCAATGGCTGGGTACGATGTCTTGTAAAGCGAAATAATTTAATATGTTAGGTTTTACTACCTTATGCAATGTGGTTCCATTGACAAAGATAACACCCAAGACTATAAATGGCAGTCTTGCAAGGGTGAGTTACAATAGTAAATGCCCTATGTGACACTTGTTGACTTAAACCTGTCACTCTGCAAGGTAAACACTCGCCTAATAATCTGCTGTTTCAACGTAAACACTATCCTAATGCTAATAACACATACAGATGAAATGATCAAAGATTGAAATAAGGCATATTGGTCTGACGAACCAAACGGTGTTTCGTAATATATTCTGTTGATGGTTATGTTGGTTCTTGTTATCAGCGGCAAGACGTTTTGGATTCATTTTGTGTGGTATCAATTGCTTAAGCCACTGATTCTAGTTGTATGATGTGGTTTGTTGGCCTGGTTAAAGCCAATATAAGTGAAAAGTCTTATGCAGTATGTTTTACTGGCATGAACTGGAGCTACTTGTCTATACTCCACAATGCTGTGCTTTAAAGCACACGGTAATGGTGTATTCCAGGATAATATAATGCTCTGTTCAATCATACTCATATGTTGTTGGCATAGTTTGACTAGCACAGTACTTATCTGTGCTCATGTATACTGAAGTGAACATATGCACAGTGTACACACATGATCTTGTGTATTCCTTAAACTTACAGAATGGTTCTGTAACTTATTCGATCTTAACCTAAGGAAACATTGATGAGATACTGCAGAAAGGCAGGTTATAGAGTTAAAACAACCTTTAAATTCTAGCTCTGAATTATCAGTTAAAACAATCTGATCACTAATCCTCGCAATAGTGTATAGATGTCTGGTGAATACAACATCAGGTTGAGTACCGGCTATGTTTTGAGCAGAACGAAGGCCAAAAAAGATATTTAAGCGATTATAATCCAATAAATATTCAGTTTAGTTTTATTATATGAATATATAACATCTTGAAATAAAGTATATACAGAATACAAACTATTGGTCTAAAAAGAAACTACAGCTTTATTGTTGCCACTTACCAATGGTGGTGGGACATACATGAGCTGAAATGAGAAGAGAAAAAGTATGTATAAAAACTCCATGGTATCATCATCATACACTCCATAAATAATACTTCAATAATCTATACTTTTGTAAAAACTTACAGCATATCTCCCACTCCTCATCACTACCATCTTCACAATCTTTTTCGCAATTGCATCGCCATAACTGAGGAATACACTTTACGATACCACTACTGCAGTGGAAATCTGCTTCGAAACAAATATTGGGAGGACCAGTTGGTACGACTAGATCTCCTGATATGAAGAGAAAGAGTTGTAAATATATCACAACGACTAAAAACAAACAGGAACACACATATTATACATGTTTTGAATGGATATTTATTTGAAGATCTTATCCTTCAACATCAGAAGCAATATGTATGAGAGCCTGAATTTTACTAAATTTTTATGCTAACATCAGAACAATAAAACCTAAGTAGAACTTCTCAGGTATATTAAAGAAAAATTAGTGGTAGAGCAAATGAACGCCTTGCCTAATTCATGGTTGTGGGATAACTTATATTCAATCAATTTAAGTCCAGTTCAGTTGGTTGTGTATTAACCCTTTGCACTCCAAGCTATTTAGCCAAAGGAATTCAAAGCCATATACTGAATGTCGCTCCAGTGGAGTGCAAAGGTTTAAAGTGCAAGGACAACAAAGGCCAGGCTGTACTGGGACCTACAGTTCTCCAAGGAAGCCGAACCTCTTATAGCCCAGGAAACCAAACTCTGGACCACAATAAGCAGTTAATCAGTAAGCATCGATTCGTTCATTCATGGTTTTTTTTTAAAGCCAATTGAGAGTTGAACTTAGGTTAACAGCATGCTAGGCGAACACATTACCACTGCAAGTCCAAATCGAATTTGATGTATCACTGGCAAAGTCAGATACAACTGAGGAACTTTAAGAACTTAATTAATAGTTTATGGTTTGGAACAGCTGGTTAGTTAATTACATCTTACATAGTTTCTCTTCAGATCCTTTAATTCAGCGGTTCTCAAATTTTGGTCTCTAATGGACGACCTTAAGCATTTCTTCACTATTGCAGACCACCAATGAGAGGGGAGGGGGGTGGAGGGAAGTCTGACAACTTTCCTTGTGCAAAAATTTAAAAGCATATTGTCTCAAGCCAAGATTACCAACTTGGGCTAATAATATTAGGCCCTATTGATTAGTATCAGTTGCAAGCCAAATAATTTTGTTCTGCACACTATTTATTATTAATCAGCTACTAGAAATCAGACTTTCACACCTTGATATAAATTTCTTGACTTATTTAAACATTTTCGAGAGCACCATGTTTAGAATTTTCATCGACTGAATCAAAATTTTACAAGTCACAGATGGGCTATTTTTCGAGCCATGACATTAAACATAGTATTTCGTTATTATTTCTCCTGAAGACCCTGCGGACCACCTGATATTACAGGGGTGATTGAAAGTCCAAACAAGATTCCTTGAACATACCAGAAAATTCCATGAAAAGTTATATAATAATTTGGGTAAAGTCACTGTTTTCCAAAGGAATATAAAACATTATAGGAAACAAAATGAAATTTCTGTTATTCTTAAAAAGAAATCCCGGAAGAGGCAAGTTGAAATTCCTGGAAATCCTGGAACGTAATCACCCATGCTGATATGCTATTATGGATTATCAGTGTTCCAAAAACACAACTTCGAGAAACATTGCTCTCATTAATTATAAACATACTAAAATAGAAAAATATACCCTGTTAATGTTGTTATAAAAAAAACAACAACACTTGCCTCCTTCTTTGCAATTGCTTGAAAATGTGACATCATCAATGGCAATATCTGTAAACTTATCTGAACCAACGTAGGCAACGAACAGCACACGATAATCTTCAGCAGATTCGACGGAAGCATGCCCATGCAGCCACTCATCTCCCTGCGGTCCTGATTTCATCCAGTGTGCATTTACCTTCTTATCCACTCCTTCAGAAAGCACCTAAGTGAAAGGATCTAGAAGTTAGATATGTGAAAACATCCCACATATCTATCACAAAACCTGATGTGTTTTATACATAAAGAAACCATTCAAATAAAGAAACATTTTTCAAATATTCATTTAAAAAAATCAGCATCTCTATACAAATTAATAGCTGTGATAACTTAATAAAAAACGACATTTTACTTGATCTACCATGAATCCTACCTTGATCCTACCTAATACCTTGATCTAAATGAATTAACCTCATAGAGGTCATTCTAAAGTAGAGTATATATATATTTATTGGGTTTAAGCAATATTCTAAAGTTTCCAAAACAGTCAACTTATTTTTATATTTTATGGTTCAAGAATAGGTAAGACCATGCAGCACCAGGACCTACCAACCATAACCCTCTGTCACCAAGGGAATAAAACCCTGATTACGGGTGACGGGAAAAACAACAAGTGTTTGTTTTCATTTAGATTAAAACCCAGAGTATGTGCATGGTAGACGAACAAGTTAGAGCTACATCGGTGTAAGGCTATAAAAAGAATTAAGAGTTCTCATAGTCAAAAATTTGTTTTATGATAATGCTAGAGGGAGAGATTATGGAGGAGTGAATTCTATATGACTTTTCTAAATCCCGTCTAAGTGGATTAACAACTGAAATTGACCAAGCATTATGGAAGTTATTAAAGCAACAATATTTTATATTAGCCGATGATGTGGCAACAATAGATGTTAAATTACTCGTAAAGAAAAGAATGATTTTCCGGCACCTGTTGGGAGAGACCACTTGACTGACAATCAAGACATTGTGGGTTCAGGTCCCACCAGATGCTAGAAAATCATTCTTTTTTTTTTTTTATTTTAAGAGTAATTTAACAATACGGAACTTGCTGATTTATGTCCAAACTGAGTTATAAAACAATGCTCTGTTCTTTTCTATCTTTGGGAAAGCAAATGAAATATTTCAGTTAGAAACAAAATCGAGAGGATTCTGATTCTGATTATGAATTGCTATGAGAGAGAGAGGGGGGGGAGACTTCTACACATGACTTTGAGATTGGCGACATGAGTTGCAAACGATGACATTTGCTATTCCACTTTCTTATGCATCATTCACTCAAAGTTACCATCATCCAATTTATTGGAATCCATTATAAATTATAAAATGATTTCATGCAGTTATTTAGTAAATGAATGAAGCTATTCTTGTGAAAAATCACTTGGTAAGTTATTCCAACCATGATGAAAATAAGGTTTTTCCATAAGCTTTGCCATAGGTTGTTTTTGCCATGACCTCATCAAATATGCAGTAAGCACTAAAACTAGTGTCTAGAAAAGATTATAGCAAGCATCGAACAGTACGTTATATGCATATTGATGACAGACGTTATCTGAGAGCAATACTTTAATAGCTAAGATAGATAGGCAATTTTCATCGTAGGAAAAGCAGACTACAGATAGAAAACTTTACAAAACGGAGTATATACTTGAAAATTGGTGGAAAGTCGAACTTAAACTTGGCATATATAAAACAAAAAACTTGTCACTCGATAGAAATAAACAATGCAAATTTAGCAATAATTCAAGTGGATAATTAGAATATTTACTCACAAGATATACGGGAACAATAATAAAACTTATAAAATGTATGTTCATGTAAAAAATAATCAACACAATGACTACAGCTGGATCTCACACGGAGATTCATGTTAAAACTCACATCATAATTTTTAGAATAATTTTTCTTTTATCAGAAAAAAAACACACTTACTTCAAGCTTGCCCATTCCTGCTGAGCCCTTCATGAAATACCAGAAATTAACGTAACATTTGCTCTTGGTAGCTCTAAATAATGGACCTGACACTCCAGCTTTTTCCTGTTCTGATTGTTTGGAACTGTTGATGAACAAATAAAAACCTAGAAAATGGAATTAAAATGTACAAAACTCTGAAATAAATTCAGTGGCTGTTGCAACAAAAATTTAACAGAGTTCAAACTGTGACAAAATAGCAATTTATTTTACAGAATAAAAGAAATCGAACACTAAAAAGTACAGACACTTTGAAAAGATTTTGAAATCCTGGCTTGAGTTATGGAGTGTTGACGTAAACAAGAAGCGAAGGTATTTATAGGAAAATATATTCAGGAAAATGGAGTTAAAAAATTAACATATGGTTACACAAGATGCTGAGCTGCGAAAATTTTTAAAAGCAATTTGCTGAACTGTAAAAAAACTGTTGCTCAGAAAAATTAAGTGCTCTTTTTAAAGGGTGCCAAAAATGGGGTAATTCATGGAAGCCATAATCGTTTGATTAAGAAATCGTCAGGTAATCTCGTGTGTGCATGCAGAAATATAAGCAACATTCTTGATCAGATGAGCGATCGCTGTTCACCTGGAATTCTCGAGCATATTGTCATAATCGACTGATATTTCATTCTTATTGAACGGTTTTTTTTTGACTTCAAGCACTGTTTTTCAGACCTTTTCTAATTTGCTGCAAATTTCTCCCAAAACGATATTCTGCTGTAAGGATTTGGTTGATTGATTGCATTGTGTGTACTAGGAATTGGATCGTCTCTGATTGCGATAACTTATCACCTTTGCTTGGATCACCCTGTATCAAGGGTTCTCAATCTTTTCTATGCTACATCCCCCTAGGAAATGCCTAATTAGCACGTTTGCATCCCTTACAAAAGCAATACAGTGTCCATTATTAATAAATCGATTAATAAATGTTCAATATAATTAAATCCCTAGGAAGGGATCCAAATTAATACAATATCATTGTAAAGACGATAGGTAATAAACCCAACACATTACCTTATGCAAATATAAAAATTTCAATGACAAAATCTAATAATGTAGCAACTGTCCAAAGAGAGAATAGAGGTCAAATGAGAGTTCATATCCTTCATTTATTGGAATTACTCTATAATAATTCAGAAAAGTATTCATAAAGGTCAGAAAAACTTTTAATCTATTCGTTTTTCCATGTCCTGTTCTATCAATGCCATTTCAAAAAGTAGCAAACTTTTAAATGCAATGAGTAAAAAAATTAGTGTAGAGTACTACGAAAATGAGTATAAATTATTTTAAAGCGTTGCTTTATTTCAAATCTTTGGTTATAGAAATCAGCTGCTTAATAATATTAAATTTGCTGGGACAGAAATGACTGTATTATGCCGAGGGCATTAGAGAATAGTTGAAGATGAAAAAGTATAATTTATAGTCTTTGAACCTATGATACTGTGACTGAACAAATAAAACTTAAAATACAAACTTTTAATTCAGTGTACAAAATGTGGTTGCAGATACATACTGAGCAATTAGATTCCAATTTATTAAGGAAATAATGTAAAAAGTAAAATGAGTGATAACTCATAATTCTTTACTAAAAGACACAAGTCACTCTTGGTAATGTCCTCTCCTTGAAATTCCACTATGGACTTCCTGGGTTTCAAATTTATTCAAGTTTCACTTTTATTCCAGTTTGGAATCCCTATTCTATATAATCACCCCACGTGAGGTATCTTTTATACACAGTAAAAAAGTTAACACCTGGTTTTTATTTTCAAATGTATTTTAACAACCAGTTCGCACAAATTAAACCTTCTAAAATTAACATAAATATAAAGAAGTAACTCTCATATATATATATCACTCACTCACACACACATGTCTTACCTTTTCCACTATGACTTTTGCTGGGGCCGGTTTTGCTGCTGTGGGATTTCGCAGCTAATGACCATTCGACGTTGTATGGTTGCATAGACCATTTGCATTCACGAAGCCAATCGTCTGAGTCAAAGGGGCAATCTCCATATTGTTGTTCTGTAATAATCATAAGTATAGAGTTAGTAGTAATGTGGATAAAGGGGGGGGGGAGAATTTGGAAGGGTGGCTGCCGAAGGCAGCACTGTAATCCCAGTAAGAATAAAGCTATATGGGCTTGTGGGACCAAACTCTCCAATAATTTGAAACGAATTGGAATTTTACATGTACTGTAATGTATAAATGTACGTAATATGTGCTTGGGCCTCCCCTAATAATTTTGAGAACTTGACGTTGATGGTAACAACCATAAAATAAATTTCCATTTACTATGGAAGTGTCATATTTTACAGAACTTCCACTTAGTTTTAGAATTATATTGATAAAACATTCCACACATGGCAGGATCAACAACGGCAAAAACGTGAGTCTGTAAACAATATGAAACTTCCTCTGTAAAGGAAGTTATAATAATTTTAAATTCTATTGTGAAAATGCACAGAAAGTTACCAATTTTTTTTAACTTTAAAGTTATTTGAATCGTATAATATTTTAGGTGAACTAATACAGTAATGCAGTGTTTCTCAAAGGGCAGTCCGTGATGGCTTATCAAGTAATCCGTAGGATTATCACCATATTTCAGAAAAAAATAAACTAGAAACTGCTGGCGTAGCTCGAATTTAAGTTTGGGTGAGATTTAAGGAATTTCTTATGAAATATTTCATGTTATAATCTTACCTTTCGGCGTTTCGTGAAATGTTTGAATCCTCTGAATATATCCATGCGGTCTGCATGGCTTATTATTAAATTAATTATGCGATTTTTATTGTAAATTTGACAAAATAAGATCGTAACTGACACTCTCTTTATCAAATAGCGTTACATTTAGATTATTTTATTTCAGGTAGGTTTGGTACCCAACCCACATTTTAAGAACATGTTCGGAGGTTTTAGAGCTGTTCTGCCAAAAGCTGGTGCTTTAAAAAAAAGCTTAAAATTTACCACAAAAGAAGTTAAAATTAACTACAAATTATATTTCAAGGAATGAATAAATCTCTCCTGCCGGAGCTCTTATATACGTATATAAGCCTGCCAATAAATCACATAAATCGAAGAGTGGTTGTATCTTTCCTTGGGAAAGACAGGAGGGGGAGATCGCTTAGGTGGTGGCTTAATATTATTAACCATAGTTGGCAACCTTAATTTCAGGCAATATATTTCTTTAATGTGGGAAGGAGAATCCCCCCCCCCCAGTGGTCCACGAAATATGAAGAAATGCTTAAAGTAGTCCATGAACGACCAAAGCTTGAGAAACACTGCAGTGGTGGAAGGGAAATTTGAAATTTATATCACTTGATAAGGTATGATATAAATTTAAGAAATAACAATACACATAAATCTATACATATAATGAGTTTCCATAATCCCGTCAGATATAAAGTATAATAGATTCAACTTTATCTAAAGCAATATCCTTTCAAGGTCCTTAGAGTGTCGTTATAGATGGGGTCCACTGTATTATTAAGAATTCGAAATCGTTGTGAAGATCTGTTGCTTTATCTTTTGACATACCATTACATAACTTAGTCTTATTAGGGTTCTTACCTCTTACATTTATGATGTATTATACATTCCAATATTTAGACTAATGGATATTTTCTTGCATGTGCTTTTTACATACAGTTTATGTCAAATACATACCACAGTTTTCATCGGTTTGATCCTTACAGTCGGGGATACCATCACAACGTCGCCAACCTTCAATGCATTCTGGGTATTTTACGCACATAAACTCATCTGCAGCACATTCGATAGCAGGATTCACTAAATTTAAAAAAAAATAAATAAATAACACATCAATATGGTAACGATATACAGGGTGTCCATAAATTATCTTTACAACTTAAGACTTTAATAACTTTAAGACTATATTAGACAATAACAAACGGTTTCCAACATGTGACAAGATAACTCATAAAGTTTTTTTATTTTCAAAGTGATGTAGATTTGACGAAAAATGTGGACGTCACATGAGAAAGTTCGGTGTGTAGCCTGGTTCATAGAGACAAAGTCCGATACCCAACTGCAATGAACTTTTGGACACAGTATGGAAGGGAACCACCGTCCCGACCAACTATTCAGGCTTGGCATAAGTCATTTAGTTCCGAAGGTTTCGTTGCACTACAGTATCGGACTTCACCTCTATAAACCAGGTAACACACTGAGCTTTATCCTGTCGCATCCACATTTTTCGTCAAATCTGAGTCACCTGGAAGAAAGTAAAAAAAACTTTATTTTCCTTGTCACATCTTAAAAACCGTTTGTTATTATTTAGTATAGTTTTAAAGTTATTAAAGTCTTAAGTTGTAAAGATAATTTATGGGCACCCTGTATTACAATTTGCACGTTTTCACTTTAAAAACTGCCAGTGATTAAAAACTATCTTTCTGTAGGAGCAAAAAAGAAAAGAACAAAACATGTGTATTGCATCCCAACTTCAGAAGCGACACATGTCAAAATCTGTCAGCTTGTATTTTAAGTAAACTTTAAATTACATAACATTGAATGAATTATTGTGAAACAACCTGGGTTCTTAAGTTCCTTGCGGAAAACGTTGGAAGGTTCGATGTGTCATTTCTTCTGAAGATAAATATGACGTTACTTATCTTAATAAAGTTTTTAGATGGAACTTGAAAAATTTTGAGTTGTGTCACTTCTGAAGCAAGAGCTGGGGGGAGGCGGGTGCGATATGATGGTGTATGCAAATTGTAAGTTCTGTTCTCCAAATGTTTCCGACATAGCCTTTCTTGTAGCGAGGCATTCATTGGAAATGCATTTATTCACATAACTTTTCGAAATAACATGATTATGAAATGAATGGCTGACATTGAAAAGCCTCTGCGACAGCATTATCAATTTGTGGGGAGTATTTATTTTAAAGATGTGTTCAAAGACATATGTATATAAACCTGTTCCATATACATGCTCTAGCTTGGGCTACAAACATGGGCATTTGAACATCTAAAATACATTCACATAGATGCAAATTTAAAACATGATTGCAAAAACCCTTACACATATTAAAATAATGTTTAGAATGAGAAATTTTTTTTGAATAAAATTCAAATTCTGAAATTGGTTTAATACCTGGTGCACACTTGTCAAACTTTATGTCGTCCACAGCCATATAACATTGCCAGTCATTCCCGTAAACTGCACGAACAGCGATTCCAAAATGTTCTTGTTCCTTGATGTCTATAGTCTCTTCCTGCCATTGGTTGCCTTGATCACCGATTCTTTTCCAGAGCTCCTGAGGCTAAAACGATACATTTCAATGTAAATCCACTTCATGGAATTGTATATCTTACAGAACCCTAACTATTTTTACAGTGTTTCTTTAGCTAGATGTTTGGCCTTTTGAAAAGCTACTGGATCTTTTACAGCTTAGTTAGTTTGTGGAAAGGCACAATGGGATAAATTACATTAAATGCCAATGACTTGCCATTCTCTTACATAGATTTTTAAGCTATACCCATTATTTTTATGTAGAATGTCAAAATCCCATTATTACTTCTTATATAAGAGCAAATTTTGAAATAATGAAAACGTATTTCAAGAGAACATACGAAGTAGGATCCGAAAGTTCAGGGACATGGCACACAGTTCCTTACTTTCAATAGTTTAAAACACTGGTGCATAACCACCTTTAAAATAACTCCCATATGTGAAGATACATTTTTACCAGCCTTCGCACAGCTTCTGAAAGAATTGCTGAAAGCCGTCTTTTGCAACCACCTATTGAAATTATGCATGTATAAAATAAAATTATTTCTATGTTTCATACATCGATCTTTATAAAAAAATGTGATAGTATGTCCGTTGTGTTTTACAGAGCAAGGAGGGATATGGTCACGCTGTATGAAGGCATACAATTTTCTAAAGAATCTCCATCTCTGTCACTGAAGGAATTAAAATCCAGATTATGGGTCAGTAGAAAAATGACAATCAGTGTCATCAAGACTCAAATCAAACACAGTTTTTTGCATAGTAGGCAAATATGGCATTTACACCACTGCAAGGCATTGTAATGGCATTATGTTTTTGGAATGGAATCAATTTTTTTATATATGTAAAATATATGCACCAATGGCACTAATTCAAAATTATAACCCCACAGTAAGACATAGATATTACAGCTAAGATTTGTGTTAAACATACACAACTTATAAAATCCTTAATAATTATCAAATATAAAGATGAGAAATCTACCAATTCACAATAAATTATGAAATTCACAAAAACAGTTTAACATGGTTTGGCACAAAATGAAAAACATTAAAATTTAAATGTTTTAGTCAATGAATTCTTACCACTGCTGTTCCTGTTGAAAGGTTAAGGATGACAGAAAGGTTTCCAGCATTCTCGCCAGACAGAAAATACCACATATTTATCTTACAGTCTGGTCCTGAAGCAACGTAAGGTTGGGTTTGCATGTGGGAAACATCACCTTCTTTGAATGCACCCTTTATTTTCATAGGTGTCATATAATAGCCTTAAAGGAAAGATAAAAGGAATATCCAAATCATATTCTTCAATGTTGAAACTAAATTAGCGTTTTTCATTTCTAATGGTGAGTAAAAGACAAAAATGTAAATTACATTTGAAGCTAAAACAAATACAAATTAAAATGTTTATGATCCAATTTGCTTGCTTCAATGCTGCAATGCTGCTTCAAGATTAGAAGTGGGAAGAACGTAAGACAGTGGAGAAGGAGCGTTCTCTCCATTTCCTCGTGAAAGTCATATAGCTTACAATGAGAACCACAAGAAAGGCTAATATGAATCAAATGCTTCCCAAAGCAGTCAAAGTCTGTAGCAAGGTTGAATTCTGTTAATGCATCTTTACTTGACCATTCTAGAATATTCGAAAGCATTTTCAATTTGCTATAAAAAGTCCCCTTTGGATTCCTGGAATCCCCCATGGACTTAACAAAATACTACACCGGCACATCACAAACAAGAATAGTAGACTCTTCTTAGAATCTTGGGAAACTTAGAAACTACATGGGAAAGCCATTAATACATCACAACCACTTCCAGAAACTTACAAACAACTCTTACTCTGAAATGTATGGGATTTTCCCAACATTAGGTGCCCCACGTTTTTCCATGTATCCTATTGGAGGCCTCCAATTAGTTCCCACTGGGTTTTTCCATTCTGTGGGACTGCTCTGATCTGGGATTACAGCGCCGCCTCCGGCGGCCACCCTTCCCAATGAAACCCTTGCACAATTCCTCCTCCTCCTCCGGGACTACTCTGATGAAGGGTTTTCCAGAAATTTCAAGTATAAAAAGGGACAGAAACATAACATCGTCATTACTCCTGATGAAGGACTGCTGCTGATGCGTCCGAAAGCTTGGGTGATCTTTTTCATTGCTATTTTACCAGTGTTTAACCTTTTGTATGTAAATTTCTTCCCTGGTACTTTGTATCTTATTTTTATTAAACCTTTAGTGTAGTTCTCTTACCATAGTTTTGTTTAAGACTCTATCTACCATTTACATACAGTAGAAACACGTTGTTTTTTAACTGAACTTTCCAATTGATTCATTTAAGTCGCTTTGTTCATACCTCTCCCCCTTATTTATAACCAACTGGTAATTAATAAATTTTAAAGTTTAGATATCGATATAACTTCCCATTTTCCCTCTGGTTGGTTATAAATACTGTGTACAACGTAAAATTCAATTAGTAGTTGTAATAAAACTACAAATGACACATCTACACCTTTCCACATAAGTCTTACGAGTCAAGAAGACTTCAAGTTTAATCAAAAAATTGTAAAGAGATAAAAAATTAATAACTGTGAACTTTATATCAGGAAGCTCATTTATTCATTATTTATCCTCATAGCTCCAGATTATAATATAGGTCAACAGGACAGCCACCCAGAGCTCCATTTCTGCAGCAGCTGGGAAATGAGTAATTTACCTTTTTTTCCTTTACAAAACCAACAATATTATTTCCACAACCTATGAATGCCAAAATATTTAACATGAGCAAAGAGATACCAAAAAAAATTTTTTTTTTAATCTGGGCAATGTAAGTACTTTAATCTGGCTCTGTATCCCTAACATTATTTTTAACAAAGAATGGACCTCAAAGAATTATTATTATTATTTAATTATAATAAGTACCTTTTAATTATTATAATTAAACTAAATAATTAATAATTAATTTATTAAATAATTACAGTTCAAATATCATCAACAACCATTTAATTATGATGACTAATTATCCTTTATTTATAATTGTTTAATTACATTTTAATTATATTAAGTACCTTTAGTATTTCCCTTATGATCTTTTGTCAACAGCGATTTGAAGCTATGTACACCCGCTTTTCGTTGCCATATGTTTTCATAACCAGGAGGATTATACCACCCACACAGATCTTTTTCGAAGTCGCAACTTGTTCCTAGAATGATTAAATTAATTGAAAAAATAAACAAATAATAAAGTTGAATAATGACATTGATAAATAATGGAATGGATTGCAGTAAACACGATTAAAAAAAATTATATAGACCAAAACACTTCGAAGGGTTTTACTCCAAGGAAAGCTTTTAAAGAAATTTCAGAACACACTAAGTACTCAGGGAAGTTTAACAGAAGATACTCTAAATGTATCTTAATGTCAAGGTAGATAAATTCATATATCGCATGATAAGGAACAATTTGATACCCCCAATTATTGATAAAGCTCTGTATTTGATAAATTTTGTAAATATGCCCAAAATGCGATGTATTTACATTGCAATGATATAATTTGTTTGCATTAACTAGTCAAACATAATAAAATACATAGCCCAAATCACGATAACATGCCACTTACCGCAGTCTTTTTCATCAGTAGAATCTCCACAGTCATCAACGAAATTACACCTCTGGAAACGTGTGTAACATTTTCCATTATCGCATGGAAATTTTTGCCCACCACAGTTATTGAAAGGCGCTTCAGTCGGAAGAACTCCTGGCAAGTCTTTTCCTAAGTAAAAGAATGCCAACATGTCATTTAAACATATTCAAACAACTTACATATTTCATGTGTTCTCTGCTAATAGTCACTTTAAAATAGAAAAACATTTTTGTACATGCACCTCATGACATATATATATATATACAGTTCAAATCGTTTATACTGATGCTGGTTATAACGACCAACCGCATATAACGATGGAATTTTTACAAGAAGTTTGGTTTGCTATTCTACTCCATACTAAATATATCGGTTATAACGACATCGTATATAACGACGAAACCTGCTATAACGACGGCGATTTTGTAGTCTACGTAGATTCTAACTAGGGAAATTCGTATCGGATATAACGACGCGACTTGACAGTCATAAATCGGAACCATGTGGGTTAGTTATCAAAATTTAAGCGTTATTCTAATCTTGTTTATTTACAAATGTCTGAGAAATTTTTATTACTGCTAAACCTGAATATTGAAGATAATGAACTTAAAAAGTGATTTATTAATTGAATATCACGAGGGTCATATTCTTTAGGGGCCTATTTTATTTTTTCAGCGTAGAGCCCATAAAACTCTCAAACCGGCACTGTTCGGAAGTCATTAGTATAATATAATAAATATTATTCATTAGATTTGTTTTCTATATACTTTAGTATTTTCTAGAATTTTTTCAATTTAAAAAAATAAAAAATGCTATGTATTTAGTGTGGCTATAAATATAATTTAATATAGACGGAAATTCAATTCATTATAATTAAATATATTTTTATTTAATTTTGAAACCAAAAAGTTTAATACTTTTTACTATCAAAATAATTTATAAAACTCTTAGAGTGTATTATACTATAGGCTACTATGATTTTAAAAAGATATTGTTTATAACGACTATCGGTTATAACGACCGAATTTGCACGGTCCCTTGAAGGTCGTTATAACCGATTTTCGCTGTATATATATATTTCTTTATCAGCACTGAAAAATTAAAAAAAAAGTATGAAAATTAGATGGAGGGACCCTGGTTCGACTCCAGAATGGGGAGGATGTCTCTTTTTCTCCTATAGAACCAATGTCTCTTCTTCTCCTCCTATACCAAAAAAGTGAGTATAAACTAAAAAGCAATGGGTGTCCGAAACTTGTGGTGTAATAAAATCCCCATGAAAAACTCCACAGAAACTTGACCTGGTGGCTCTGTGTGTGGACCATTATTTAGCTTAGTGTGTTAGCCATGAGAAGAGTAATAATATCTCAGATTCTTATGGGCAAAGAGGCATTGTTCCTGTCCTCATAATCTAGCTGTCAAAGGTACTTCGGGCTCAAGAGGACCCTGGTTCGACTCCAGAATGGGGAGGATGTCTCTTTTTCTCCTATACCAAAAAAACTCTAGTATGAGCTAAAAAACATGGAAGTCAAATTCATTAATCGTATGAAAATTAGATCCAAAGAGAAAGAGAACATTCACATAATGGAAATAAATGTAATTATCATTGTATACAAAATTTAAAAACTTATGTACCAATAATATGTACAAAGAGTTGTCTCACTCAATAACGTCACTTCAATTAACGACTATTTCTGTTTATTGATAGTACTTTGCGCTCCCAATGAATGCTTCATAGACATGTACACATTTCAATTCATGTCTTTTTCAGTTTAAGGATGTTTTTACCATATATCTAGAACGTTGTTGATGGCAGAATTTACTCTAGGTTTAATTCACATCATTTATATGAGTGCCATTTATTCACCCATGCACAGTATACTAAGGCATAGAAACCCGAATGCCAGAAATCCAGACCATGTGAGAAACCGATCTTCCAAATTATCCAGCTATGGGGAAGACATTTATTTTTTGCACAAATTTTTAGTCAATAGTTCTTAACATCTGCACAAAGCCCACGTTCTAAAATAGCTACTTAGTCTACTCTCAAGTATTTGTGGGAATGGGGGAGAAGTCTTCTCAAAGGTGATGGATGGATGCATGTGAGAGCTTAACCTCTATTCTTGTGTACTTGACATCAGCAGGCAAGAATGATATGTGCTCAACAAAACTAGTAGATTGACAAACTTAATAAAGTGAAACGAAGCATAACAATAATTCATAATATATAAATCTGATGTGAGTGTAGCGATGATTGCCCTACCTGGACATATGCTCCTTGTGCTTAACTACTCACAACGGAAAGAACTACAAACTTACATTAACTTCAGAAATGGTAAAGCAAAGACATTTGCGTATTTAGTGAGCACAAGATAAGAGACTACAGTTGAAGTTAGCTGCATATTTATAATATTGTCTCCATTGTACATTGCATGTGCCACTCTATTGTACAAATTACACACACAAGACAAGTTCACACACGTCTATAAAATATGTAGTATAATTAGATCCACACACCCATTTTTTTTTTCTTTTGGGGTTTAGATCAGATTTTTTTTATCAATAAAAGTTGGACAAAGGAAATGAAAGGCCATGTTTCAGACGAGTCTTGATTGAGTGGTCTTAGATGTGGGATTTTCTTCTTTTAGAGAGCTGTAGCCAAAATACACAAAAGTGTATGAACTAAATTAAACCTTAATTATTTCATTCCATAGCCTTCATTTAATTGCGCAAGTGACAAAATAAAATATATGGGCAATACATAACTAAAACTTCAAAAATTTCATGTGTCTAACCTGTAAATTTGCATTCAGGTGTTAACGATATGTCATCAATATTCACAGTTCCAACATTGAGTGAGAAATTGGGAATGAAGACAACCTAGAACCAAATATTGTTATTGTAAATTTATGTCCAGCATAAGAAATAAAGTTTATGAATGAGTTTTACTAAAAGGAGCAAATAAAATTTGAAAACCCAGCCTACTTGGAAATCTTCTCCATTGTCCCCAAGATCAATCTGGATATTATGCCAATAATCTTGGACAGTATCATTCAGTGTTTTCAGTAATGGATGGCCTCTGTCGTAACGGTAACGTCGATGGATGTTCAAAGAATGTCCAATTCCAATAATGTTGTACCACAGTCTTAACTAAATGGAAACATACCATTATTGTACGTAAAAAAGCAAACAATGGTCATAATCCAAAGCTTAATTAAAAAGGAATACATATCGGAATATGGTGTTATTGCCAGTAAAAGCTGTCATTACGCGATTGAAGCTTACTTAAAAAACAATATTTATTAGAATGCAAGGTCCTGAAGTACGTCAAGTATCCTACAAGATGCAAAAGTCAAGTAAGCATTTAGCCATGTTATAATTTTTACAGTGGAAAAGGTATAATGGATAAGAAGTGTATAATTAATTCTCGAAAGTTTGCTGTACAGGATGAATGAAATGTTATCCAGAAAATGGCTGCCTCTGGAATTAGTGCAACGTTAGGCATCTTTTAATTAATCATAAAAGATAATTTCTAAAATTTCTAGTAATATTTGATTGATTTGTACTTGAATGCTGCCTTTAAGGCTTGCTAGGGATTAAAAGGTGTTGATGCACATTTATTTCTTGCTTCAAATACCTACCCCCACCTGACAAAAAACTCATTTGAACATTAAAAAATAGTAACATTTTTATTGTGCTGAATTATTGACTAGTGATTTCATAAAAAAATTATACTTTTTTTTTTATCTGATAAGCAATTACAGGAATTATGTACAATTTCCAACATCAAATGCAAACATTAAACAAAGTTACCAAATAAATGCTTGCATGATTTGTGCTCCACCATGCACTAAAACAGTGCAAACAATGACTATGTAATGCAGCTGAACATGGAAAGACAGGGTTTTACCCACATTGAACAAAAAACTTTGCCGACTTTTCCAGTAAAATTCAATGATAAATTGTGGTGTCCCAGTTGCAAAACCTGTTTGCAGAGAAAATGGTTTCACATTTGAGGGAGAGTTAGCTATTCAAATCAGATGTTAGGAAGGTTTTCCTCAACTTTCTCAGGTTTGACCAAAAAATCTCATTTTCAATTGAGCTTTAGACATGATTTCAAGATTTTCAGGGGCTTGAGAAGCCTTAAGGACATACACTGAAAATCGCTATTTTGCTTATAATAGCTATGAAAGAAGTAGACATATAAGTTATTCAAAGGAGCTGAATGTGATTTGTACAAGATAAATTAATATTAACAGACACAAGTATAATGGCAATTCCAGATAAGAGATTTCTGTGAGTTTTTCCAGTCTCAAATTTCTGAAGAAAAGGAATCATAGTTATGGTTAATTTGCATAGGATGAATTAGAACCAAGGTTATATTAAAGACAATGTTACTCTCATTAAGCTTTTGTTTTCTTGAAAATTAAACAAAAATTTTGGTTTTCGAAACGTACAAAAATTTAAACTATTTTAATAAGGAGTTTAAAAATTCATTTACCTTACAGTTCTGTTTTCCAGCAGCTAAAGTATCCGAATAGAAGAGTGGTTTTAATGTTGTCATTGAAACTGATAAATATTTTCCTATTGGGGAAAAATGAATAAACATAATTTAAAATAATAACATAAACTCATTTAGCATAAGCTGACATGTATTTTATGGTATTAAGACAATTAAGAGCACACTGTACTAAGATCCACAGTTTACAAAGGAACCAGAATATCTTCCAACTAAGATATCGAACTGCAGAATATGTATCGGTAGCAAAAATGGCAAGCTTTCAGTATCTGTGGAATTTAACATGGATTTTCTGCAAGGCAGGCAAAGATAGTATTTCTATGCCAAGAAAGGTCTGAGCTTGTCTAATCTCAAAAACTTTACAACTGAAATTTTCCAAAAAGTACTTTGATGTGATTTGATATGCATATTGGGAACAATGCATTTCCCATGAAAGGGTGGCTCATGTATAATTCCGTGTGTGTGCATGTGACAATAAAATGCCATACAGCTTTCTGAGGAATCTGAACTCCTGCAGTGAAACGAACCAAACCTTGGACGACGGTGGGCAAGAAAATGGCACACATTCTATGATACCACTGGAGGGGGGGGTGGGAAGGGGTCAAATCTGGGTTAATCACATGATAGACGAATGTGTTAAAACTATGCCACCATGGGACTGTGGACTTATATTTTCCGGAGAAATCCAAACCACTTTAGGCTTACGGAACCAATTCACAGACTTCAGTGAGCAGTTAGTGGTATGCATTTTTATTTTCACCACTGATGTTACAATTGTGCCACCACAGGATCAATGCAGCGTACTCTGAATTTTACAAACAGGTATGGATGCCAAAAGAAGTTTGCTAAATCAAAAGTTCATAAATGCGAATAAATATTAATTTTACGAATACTTTTCTGGCCCAAGGCAATAGTTCATAAGTAAAATCTGCCTGTAACAGTATTATCCCCTGGTTCTAATGCAGACTGAGTGTATAATGTTCAACTTTGTCTATATAACAATACTGTTTAAAAAAACTGTATGGTATACAAATAAAATTTTAAGATTTACTTTGCATTTTTTAATTAAGCGCTTAAGTGTTAAATCAAGCTATATAAATATAATCATTGATATTTTTCCAATTTTGCTTGGTATTTTCACATTATATTACATTCTAAACTTAATTTTGTCATGCATTTTGATGGTCGATTTTAATTTGGCATGGACTCTAACTTTCACTTGTGCAATTCTCTCATTTATGTGTTGCATTTGACAGGTCCCTTGTGCCAACATATAAGTGAGAGATCACTATATTTTTTAACACTATTGGTTGACTATGCAAAATGGTCATCTGTCGAGAACAGCTTATAGTTAGGTGACATACTATAAACAAATGATTATAATTTCTTCAAGTTAATAGATCCTGACTTCAAAGATTCATCACTCACATTTTCATAAATTTTTTTTTTCTAAGAATGAAGTTAAACAAACGCCATAATCTAATTTTCAATCCATCCACTGTTATCATTTCACCTAAGATTAGAAGGGAGATGGCATCCATTAAATGGATACGTATCTTAGACTTGCAGACCTAAGTCACGAAAAAATTATATATAATGTTGGAACTAAAGCTCTTGAGGGTTCCCTAAAAAAGAGAGAGAGCCATCTAATAAAATAGAAAGATAAATTCACCAAACCCAAAATAGTGTCAATTGCGGAGAAAATGGCTGTTGGAAAAGAACTAGGGTTGGCTTATCGAGGTGTAAGACAACTTGATCAAGTGGGGACAGTTGGCTGATAGTGATATGATATACAATTGTGTAGGGTTTCACAGGGGTGGAAGAAGTGGGAGGCAATTTGCTTGAAGAGGTGATGCCCCTCCAAGAAAAATCTTGCTATAATAAAATGTCGTTTGTTTTATCTCAGCTGGTTGTTTTTCATATTCGGTCTTTCTGGTATTTTGGCAGTCTCCCAATAACATGAAAATACATTTTTATGTTTAATACATCATTTTTTGGGGGGGAAACGTACATTTATTCTTACTCTTATTCTTTTATTCTTCACTAACCCTTGATCTTAGTTTTCTAATTCTCTTGGTTTAAACAAGTTTTTCGTTTTTATACATTAACATCTTATCCTATTGCTGCTTTGGTTCATATGAGGTTGTGGGTAATCACTGGAGTCTCCAAGACAACAAAAATGTCATTTATTTGCTGATAATTAGTTAATAAGTATGTCTTTCCATCCCTCTTCTTTCTCGCCCCCCCCCCTGACAAAAGCAATTTCTGTTGCCCTTGGGGCTTCATGACCTTTGCTAATCTGGCCACAACTGCTCGAATTTTGTATTGACGATAACCTACTTCAGGTTAATGACACAAAGTTCTGACAATGAAAAATTTGATCTGGACATGGAAAATAAATAAATCAGACATCATGGGCTGGAGAGGTACCTGAAATTTTTGGGTATCCCACTAAACCTACATAATTAATCTAAAATGTATATGGAAAGCAAACTCTTCACTCACCTCCTGGTGCTTGTGTCGTATGATCAGAAGCAGGCCTTGTTCCAAAATCATTTTGTGTATTTTCAACAGTCCACTTTGAAATAGTGCGTTCATCATAATCGGCTTGCATGTGCCAGTCAGGACATGTATTACGTTCAAATGTGCATTTGCCCCCATAATATTCGCAGATGTCTTGTGCTTCATCAGAGTTATCTAAGCAGTCATTGCTATAATCACATTTGTAATCAGCAGTAATGCATCGATTGTTTTTGCATGAGAATTCGGTTTTTGCGCATTTTATAGCAGAGCTGTCTTCTATCTTGACTGGTGGTGGACAAGTATCAAACGAGATGTCATCAAGGCAGAGAGTTCCTTCATAGTTAAAAGGCCTGATAGTATCTAATCTGATCTTATAATTCTTTAAGTGTGAGAGATGAACCTTCGCATGCTTCCACTCATTTGGCGTTGAAAGCACTATAATGATTAATTACATTTAAATAAATCGAACACTACGCAGATTAAATTAAACAACAATATAAATCAACGTTTATTGGCGTAGTGATACCAGCGCCGATGTTATGGCGTGATTAGATGGTGAAACGTTCGAAAGAAGGTAAATATTTCTGAGTTCGGTGGGACCTGAACCCACAATCTCCCACCAAACGCAGAAATATTTATTTTCTTTCGAACGTTTCACCATCTAATCACACCATACCATCGGCGCTGGTATCACTACGCCAATAAACGTTGATTTATATTGTTGTTTAATTAATGATATATTCTTTAAATATAAAAATATGACAAATTCAAAACTATACGAGGCAACATATTTTATGTTTCGAACAGTAAATGCTCGAACATGTATTTTATAATTACTGAATATTTCGATATTATCATTATTACAGATATCATAAGTTTACCATTAACAATATACATACATTATTAGTAGTATGCATTATGAATCTATAGTCAATGACAAGGTGAAAGAATTTCTATGTAAGATGTAAGACATTTTTGTTATTAATATTTGTTATTAATACTGCATCATTAATCTTGATACTTGATTTTACTGTTAACAGTGTAAAACCTTATATGATTTTTAATAGTAGAAAACATAAGCACTCACATTCAAAACCTTGGTCACCAGCTTTCCACAGAGTGTGGTTTGATGCACTTTTGCCATCTTTCAGTTCTTCTGCAATACATTTGAGGTCGCAAAACCACTTCCCACAATATAGCCAGAAATCTAATGCACATTTAGCATGAGTAAGTGATATCACAGGTGACACTAACGATGTTACATCGCCCTCAATACCTCGAGATCCATCCGCCAATAGATACCATCCTATGGTTGAATTATAGGTGTGATCTCTTTTTGGTCTGTAATTTTTATTTATCTAACAATGAAAAAATTATTTGTCATTAAATATTCAAAAAAGTTTAAACACAAACAATCAGATACACAAATAAAAGTAATTGAAAAAAAAAATGATACAAGCACATAATTCAATGATACGTGATTCCTGGTAGCAGTTAAAAAAAAGTAAGGTAACAAAAAAAAATTTTTTTTAAACAAATATTTCAAGTTTTAAAAACGTGGTGCTTTACTTATCGGTAAAATTAAATAAAAAATCCAGTACAGTATCATTTCCTTTTTAAATTACGTTTTTTTTCTCCAAAACATACAAGGGGGGAATGGGAGGTGTAGATTGCTTTCAAAAATAAAGTATTTTATTTTGTTGATAAAAATCAACATTAAAACACTGCCAGCAATAAGGAAACATGGGAGGACTACTTTATTTTTATACACAAGAACAGAAAGTGGGTCATTCTGAAGCAAACAAGGTGAGGCTGTACATGGTTTTAAAATGTAAGGGGGGAATATTGCACTTTAGTTCTTATATATATATGTATGTGTGTGTGAGTGCTCATAACTGTACATCTTCATGTTTTCATATACAATCATTTAGCTGAAAAGTAAGTACTTTTAACCCTCCTATGGGTAAGCAGTAGTTTGCTGAAATTTTGTTTTTAGGCAACATATAGTGTACTTTAGACATGTGAATTAAAATATTTGTTAAAAATATGTTCCTTTTGCCTGTTAATGAAAATTTGATTATGGGGAAGATCATCCCCATTGCCTGTTTAGAACCAACAGATACACATGTGACAAATATCTAAGTGGGAATATATTTCCCGTTACCCGTTTAAGGGTTAAAATTTTAACAGAAAAAAAATCTATGCTAAGAGGTTATCTTAAGAAGAGTTTTGTTTACAAACAATGCTCCCATGCCCACCAAAACAACATTCAGTAGTAGTTTTATTTCCGTTTATATATATTACTTACAACTAAAACTAACTGCAATTATATTGTATATTGCAAGGTTTGTGCTTCACTAAATGCAAGGATTAGAAAGATGATATGTCAGAACATGGTTTTATGAGGAATCCGACAAATTTCTGCCAAGAACCTAAAAACCTTGACTGTGGATTTATATGAAACGACCTATAATTAAATGGCATGTTGTAAGACTTCTGTTTTATTGTGTGCGTGTGCAAAGATTTGTAGGATTGTACTATGTCAGGCCATACAGTTTTCTGAGGAAACCAAACCATTTCTGCCACGTCAAGGATATAAAAACCTAGACTGGATCTGCAGTAATTATATGGCTATAGCCCGTATATAACCCATAATTATATAGCATGTTGTAAGACTTCTGTTTCATTATGTGTGTATGTGTGCATAAGGATTGGTAAGATTGTGCTATGTTAGGACGTACAGTTTTCTAGTGAATCCAAATCATTTCTGTCAAGCCAAGAATATAAAAACATAGACTGCAAAGCTGCAGGAAAAAACCAGCAAGCACTGAGTATCTGTCTGGATTATTCAAATGGTAGTCAAATGCATTACCACTATACCACCACAGGCCTCTGGCACATTCTAAACGTTAATTTTATTTACATCATTTGATATTGGTAACTAATATAAAATTCCTAAAAGTTTTTACATCACAAGATTATTCGGCAGGTCATCTAATCCAAACGCAACTCAACAGGTTTAAAGACAACTTTTAACTTCCATACGCATTTATATATATATATATATATATATCGTCCCTGGGGCAGATACATAAAATATTTTTTTTTGGGGGGGGGACACACAAAACCATTATTGGAACCTGTGAAAACACACCAACAAAGGCAGATCTAAAGGTACCAATGTGCTCCCACCCCAGATTTACCCTTTTCAGTCTCAATATTGCCAGTACAGAAGCACAGCCTGTGAGTCAACAAGAATGAGCAAAATTGGTCTGCAGACTGAAAAAGGTTGAAGACCCCTGGCTTAAAGTGACCTCCCTATTATGATAAGATTTACACACATCTAAGCTCACTGAGAATCTAACCTAGCCCAGCCCTAGCCAGCAGAATTGGGTGCGGTGGTTATAACACATTTTTAATTTATGATTTCAGCAACACGAGGACAGCAAAGATCACGTTGCACTGGAATCTACAGTTTTATGAAGAATACGAACTTCTGTTGTATGGCGAACCAAACTCTGGGATACAATGGGCAGAAAAATGGCATACATTTGACGGTACCATTGGAATTAAACCCGGATTACTGGCACAATAGATAAACATGTTACAATTCCAGCCACTTTAAAGTGTTATAACCACTCTGTGCATACCTAATGAGTTAATATACAATACACAGTCATCGAAACAATACCATCTCAAGTTAATGGTACTGAAGTTGGCGTTTGAATAAAGGGAAAAAATAAATGAATAACAGGATTCATCTACAAATGAATACTTATTTATCGCAAGAATGATATCTTAACAGGCATGATTGTAAATCTAAACCAGATTCCCTGAACGTAACAGAAAATTCCCTGAAAAGTTACGTAATATTTTTGGTAAAGACACTGATTTCCAAAAGAATATAAAAAATTATAGGAAACGAAACGAAATTTTTAAAAAGAAATCTCGGAAGAGTAAAGTTGAAATTCCCGGCATTTACAGAAATCCTGGAACATAATCACCCCTGTCTTAAGTTAATGCTGCAGAACCTGAGTTCAAATAAAAGGAAGAAAGTGTAAGAAACAAATATAAGGATCTATCTGTGAAAGATTACCTTTCTACTTTCAGCATCTGCTTGAATCGCGATCCATCTAAATGTATCATCTCCAGTGTCACGTTTGCGACGAGTTTGTTTCAATTGATTTTCCACACCCCAACCACAGAGGCCTCCATCTTGGAAATGACATTCTGGTTTTACTGTTAAAGGAAAAAATGATTTGTTGCATACTTTGATTTCTGTTTAGAAATTTATAACATTAAAAAAATATTAAAAAAAACAGATTGAAAGTGCAACGAATGTTTACCGCATTTTGCTTCATCTTGGCCATCAGAACAGTCCCGTCTAAAGTCACAAACTTTCTCTCGTGATATGCATAACAAGTCTTTTTCACAATAAAATTGCTCTGAGGCACAGGTGCCTGGTGATATTGATGATGATGTGGTGGTTCCCGTGGTTTCTGGAGGCAGAGTTACACCTTGTACATACCTTAAAAAACCATAATCATACAGCATTACGTATTCAGCTTATTCAAAATCAGTTTAAAAATCTGGAAGCAGTATAGACTGCTTGACTATATACTGTCTGTCTATTATGAGAACTCCTCCTGCAGACAAGTTTGCACCCATCTACTGTCATAAAAACTAACCTCAACCCATTATCAATAATGGGTACTTGAAGAAATTTATTTACATTTTAGCATCCCCCTATTGAACAGGATGCCTACACAAATTTTGTTTTAAACTTCTCAGACTTTTCTAGGTTCCTCAGATTAGTAAAAAAAAAATATTGCCAGGTGTAGTGTTTTTGCAAACTTAGATATACAGAATATTTTGTTGATCAATGAAGTTGCTGAACCATACTAAATAAGAATCAATTTAAACTAACATTTTTTTTTTTACCTTTTAAAATATGAGTCATAATTGTAATGTTTTCTATTTATCTAGCACCTTTTAGCACTTCATATCTCCTGTTAATGGTTTAACCCTCATTAGAATAAAATAAAAAAAAAAACTGTATAAACTTGTAAAAACCATAAAATACTACAGTAATTAGTTGAGTACAGGTAAATTATTAATAATAATGAAACATAGTGCTTGGCCAAATTCAATTTCAAAATTTCTGGCTTTTACGGACCAAACCTTAATGCATTTCTAGTTACCAATTTTAGCAAACAATATATTACAATGAATTACAATTTGCATATTTGAAACAAGTTTCAAAACCATAAAATCCACTAACACGAAGTACAAATCTGTTTGTTTTTGCAACTCAATTATAGTAAATTTATACACAAAAAAATTGCATCAAAAAATGCATTTCTTTACACTAAAAACTTGCATTAATTAAATATTTAAAACATCTTCATTAGGCCGTTCTTGAGTTCATTAAAAACTGGATCAACCATATAATCACAAAGTGATGCTTTATCTTTTATTTCACTTAAAAAGTGTGTATAACCACATATAAAGGGAAGGAGACTAGCATGATCAAAATTCCTTACAGATTGGATAATTTAGCTAAAAACTTTTTTTTTCCAAGTTTTAGTTACATATTTGGCAAACATTTTCTCCTGAGAAATATATGGGCTTAATTTTCTATAAATTATATTAGTTTTGGTGCAATTTTTTTTTTTTTGGAGGAAGTTCAGTTAAAAGCATGGGGTTTTTTTCAAAATTTTGAGTATGCAATGCAGTATGAAAAGTACAGTTCAGGAAAATTGGTTTAATAAGCTATTTAGTTGTAAGATATTATTATCCTTCTCAGGGATAACACAATTGCCAAATAATGGTCAACACACAAAGCCACCGGGCGATTTTTTTGTAGCTTTTCTTGGGGAATTTTTATTACGATAAGTATATTTGACACCTACGTTTAAGCTCCTACTAGAGGTTTTTTTTTTATATAGTAGAAAAAGAGACATTGTCCCTATCCTAGAGTCAAACTAGGGTCCCACCCTTGAGCCCCGAGTGCCTTAAACGATAAATCAATGAGGACAGGAATATCACCTTCTTTCTCTAAAGTTGGTCTAGCGGTTAAAGCACTCCAGGCTCAAATGGGGGGACCCTAGTTTGGCCCTAAAACAGGAATACTGTCTCTTTTTCTCCTATACCAAAAAAGCTCAAGTATCAGCTTAAACGTGGATGTCAAATTTATTAATTGTAATAAAAATCCCCCACAAAAAACTCGCCCCAGTGGTTTTTTCTGTGGATAATTATTTGGTAATTGTTTTAGCCCTAAAAATGGTAATAATATCTTATATCTTTATATAGGGAAAACAGAGCATTGTTCCTGTCCTTGTTGGTCTAGCAGTTAAGGCATTCTGGGGTCAATGAAGGGACCCTAATTCGAGTCTAGGATGGGGATGACGTCTCTTTTTCCTCCTATACCAAAAACATTCAAGTATGAGCTTAAATATGGATGTCAAATTTATTAATCGTAAGTTATTTATTATAACAATGAATTTCAAATTTCCTTGACTTTGGCCTTTGTATTTCAAATTTCCCTGATTTTTCTAGGTTTTCGATATGAGTAGACAGTCTGATAGAAAACAGACTGAGGCTCACATTTCTATGGCAATAGACAATGGCAAACTTAGTGGTGGGAGGAGGTCTCATGGCAGACAAGGGAAATAAAAGACAAGGAAAAATATTTTATTTATAAAAAATTGAAACAAATCTTTTTACATTTAATCATATTTGATATATTTTTAATGAATAAACAGAGATTATAGAAACAATCACTCTGACTATAGAATTTTAATCTTTTAGGCTGAGAAATTAGGAAGTAAAATTAAAACTGTAATGCTGAAAGGTCTATAGTAATCACATTATTGATTTGAAGTACCATTATATATATATATATCATCATCATCATATTCAACCATTATCTATCCACTGCTGGATGAAGGTCTCTCCAAATGCTTTCCACACAAGTCTATCCTGGGCCATTCGTTTCCACGTCACCCCAACCTCTTTTCTTATTTCATCCACCCATCTAGTTTGAGGACGTTTTCTAGGTCTTCGGTGGTCTCTTGGAATCCAGTTCAGAATTTCTGTTGTCCATCGTTGATCAGTTCTTCTTGCAATATGCCCAGCCCATCGCCATTTCAGCCCTTTTACTTTAACAATGATGTCCTCTACTCTAGTTTGCTCTCTCACCCAAGTGTTCCTTTTTCGATCTCTCCTAGTTATTCCAAGCATGCACCTCTCCATGCTCCTTTGCGTTGTCTGTAACTTTCGTATTGCTCCAACTGTTAGACTCCATGTCTCTGATCCATAAGAGAGGACTGGCAATACACACTGGTTGAAGACCTTTTTGAACAAAAAGGCAATTTTCCCTTCAGGATAAAATTGTTTCTTCCAAATGCACTCAGCAAGTTTAATACGTCTGTTGAGTTCTTTCATGAAATATTTGCCATCCATTCCAAATCGGCTGGCCAAGGTAAATATATGAATCAGCAATTTCTAGCTCAATGTTGTCAACTTGTATTTTTGTTTCCTCTACAAAATTATTGAACATGATCTTAGTTTTTTGTAGGTTCATCTTGAGTCCAACTTCTTCACTTCTAGTTGAGAGCTCTTGTACCATGTCTTGGAGTTCCAATGGGTCCGTTGAAAAAATAACAATGTCATCAGCAAACCGCAGATGATTTAAATATTCACCATTTATTTTTATTCCCTTGTTATTCCAATTTATCAGCTGAAAAATCATCTGTAAAGCAGAAGTAAAAAGTTTTGGAGAAATGGTATCTCCCTGCCTCCAAAAAAGCTCTTCTAAGTATTTCTTCCCTATTTCTTGTTACGGTGCCATCCTCTCCTTTTAATGCAATGATGTGTTTCTTCCCAACAGATAAACTTCCTTTAACAACCCTAAGGCTCTTGTTATTTTCAATGGCTTTCCTTACTAGCTCACAGTTGAATTTTCTTATGTCTTCTTTCATGCTTTTGCGCAGAGTTTTACAAAGTTCTATGTACTCAATCCTGGAACTGGTATTTTGATTGTCCACCTTCATATCTCTTCGCCTTTTCATGAGCTGTTTCGTCTTCTCAGATAATTTGCTATTGTGCTTTTTACAGGTTACACCACCAATTTCCCCAGCAGTTTCAACTATTGTCTTAACAATGTTTTCATTTGCTTCTGAGATATCACTTTCATCAATAAGTCCTTCCAGTGCAGAAAAGCGATTTTTTAATTCCAACTTGAATGCCTCGGTATTTTCTTTCAGTTTCATTAGATCCACCCTCTTACTTACTTGTTTCCTAATGAGCTTCTGTCGTTCTAATTTAGTATTTAAGTGCACTTTACATCTCACCATTCGATGATCACTTCCAGTATTAAATCTGTTCAGTACACTGCAATCTTCAATAATTGATTTCTTGTTTGCCAGGATATAGTCAATTTCACTAGTTCCCCCATTTGGGTGTTTCCATGTCCATTTTCTTTGCGGTTTCTTCTTAAAAAATGAATTCATGATGCTAAGATTTTCAGCTTCTGCAAATTCGATGAGTTGATCGCCACGTTCATTCCTTTCCCCATATCCGTATTTACCAACCGATGTCTCTCCTTGTTCCTGTTGTCCAATTCTTGCATTGAAATCCCCCATGATGAGCTTGATATGTTGTTTCCCTTTGGTGTGTAACTCTTTGATTTCTTCATAAAATTCTTCAACCTCTTCGTCGGTATGGCTTGATGTTGGTGCATATACCTGTACTATTTGAAGTTGGTATCGCTGGGTTAGTTGAACAACGAGCCTCGCTGCTCGATCTGACGTGCTTTCGACTTCAAGAAGGTAGTCTTTAATTCTTTTGTTGATTAAGAAGCCAACACCACTTGTTCTTCCAGTTTCCGTTCCTCTATAATAAAACAAATGTCCACTTTTAAGTTCCACCAACTCTTCACCTTTTCTTCTAACTTCACTGAGTCCTACAATGTCCCATTTGATCTTGTCAAGTTCTTCTTCCAATTCCTGAAGTTTTGCTTCAGAAGCAAGGGATCGTCCATTAAACGTAGCCAAGGTCAATAACAAACGGCAGCCTGGGCCATTCCAGTGATTCTTAGCACCCCCTGCTTTCATGCCACACTGACCGCTGCCTTGATCAGGAGCACTCCAGCACCTGGAGACTAGGGGCCATGGTTTCTGGTGTGTCAACATAATGGAGGAATTAGCCATAATTTCACCACGCTGGCTAGACGGGTTGGTGAATTAGCCCTCCCCTTCCGCCTTTCTATCCGTGTAGCAAATATTAATTTGCCACATAAATAGAAAGCTCAGCCTGCACCACTTGAAGGCGGGGTAGGACACTAGGTTACTGGCCTGGCCGGTTCCACACATCGTCACATACGTTCAGCGTGTGGGTCTCCTTCCAGTTAGATACCAGCAACCCTTTTGCAGGCCATATATATATATATATATATACATACATACATACACACACACAACACTTCTGTTTAGTTTGAAATTAAAAAAGCGAAGTGTTAGGCTTTCAATCATAGAATACATACTGTCTAGAATGATTTTGCATGAAAAATATAGAGAACTTAATTGCAAAAATGGAGATGAGTTTGAGTCAACATAAAATCTAGTTTAGAAAGCAATCAATTGTTGCTCATCTGTCCAAACATAAGCATTAAAGTACTAGTAATGACATTAAGCAACCAGATTGTGCAATAAATCAAAATTGAAATAATGAATGACACACATAAAAATTTAATAAACTTGTAAATTTTATTCAATGGCATAAGCTTGCCTTTTTTTTCAATAAGAGTGTGATTTGTTCTTGCTCAGGATGGCAAATTTAAGTCACCAAAAAAATACAAGTTTGTCAAATTTTACCTATGCCATCCCTTTTGAATTTTTACTAATTTTGATTAAAAGCAGTATCCTTAACAAAACACTGTGAAACCTTCATCTACTTAATAAGAGTTTAGGTGAATTAACCTATAAGTTCTAGACTTTGGAAATAATTAATTTTATAAAAGGTCCCATGGTATTTGTAAGTCTTTTTGACTTCTATGCACTGCATGTGTGATATAAACACAGCACAGTTTAAACTATATTTTTTGGGGAAATTTATGGCACCTAAGAGGAAACAGAAGGGGGATATATATGGCCAAAAATGGGATGGAGTTGTACCAGTAGGAAGGAGAACAGACGGGCTGGGAGGAGGGATGTTTGGTTGGGGTTGGAGGAGGTCGTTTGCATAACTACTTATTTTAGAAATAATTTTTCAAAGCAAGGGTTCCCCTATTTTTCTGCAATGCAAAGCATAGTGTGTTCGACTAGGTTATTATAGATTTTAAGATTTTAATTGTAATTTCACTTTTAGAGAATGTCTAAAAAAGTTTTATTTTCAGTAGAAAGTGATGACAATAGGGTGGCAAAGAGATTAGAATAGTGAAGGGTATATACTTCCATGTTCATATGTGACTTTTGGTGGACCAAGAGGATGAATCGGTCACTGCCAGGCAACATATGGGTGAGATAAGGGTATTACATGTTTTGCCACAACATTTGCTCTACTGAGATTTCTGCTTCGAAAATCCAGAAACACCATCTGGAACATGACAGTAACATGAGAGGAGCATTTCAAAAGGAAACATTCTAGAGCTTCAGCAGTGGGAGGATCGCAGCTAGAAGTGTGTGGAAGTAAAAGACCTTCATACGCTAGCCAGCCAGTCCCTCCACAGCTGG
The DNA here is from genome assembly GCA_006491805.2 of Dysdera silvatica. Taxonomy (NCBI): domain Eukaryota; kingdom Metazoa; phylum Arthropoda; class Arachnida; order Araneae; family Dysderidae; genus Dysdera; species Dysdera silvatica. The sequence goes on along the minus strand of QLNU02003225.1, from coordinate 55,274,959 downwards.
AAAAAATTATGGAAGCCTTCTTTCAGACTGCTTATAGCACTGATATTTCTGTGTTTAACATGACGTTCTTTTCAGTTCTTCTCAGTGTCATCTCCATTTTCCAGTACTAAAATGTGAGAAAGAATCATTTGGCCGAACTATTTTATGACTTCAGGCATAACTTGATACAGTATCACACTGCTCGATATGTTTTGCCAACCAGTTGTCTGGCAGCGATTGATATATCCTACAAGCTCATTAAAAACCATGCATGTACATGAAGGCATACTCTTCTACTGTTCACACTTTTGTTTCTTTATCATAATTATTTTTTACAGGAAAAAATAAGGTGGGATACTTTAAAAATGGACTTTGTATATAAATGTAACTTTTTCTTGCTTGAATATTATTTTTCCAAAATATTTCCACCTTTGTTGTTGCTATAAGCATTGCAAAAACTATTAGTGGAGGTTGTAGGGCCTATGAATAGAAGGTTAGCAACTTCCCTGTCTTTGGGAATTATGCCACGTTTGTTGAAGAAAAGTGTCGCATGATGACACCACTTCAAAATTACAAGGGATATATTCATTAAATAAGAGAAGAATATGAAATGCTTACTTGCAATCTGGTGTGAAAGAAACATCATCCAAGGCAATAACATCCTTTGAATCCACGCCTGCATAGCCTTCAAATATAACTTCAAAGGGTTCGGTTTCTTTCAGGGTAAGTTCTTGTAATACCCAGAAATTTCCAACTTCACCTTCCTTTTTCCATTTCTCCACAACATTTTCACCAGCCTTTGTTCTTGTTGAAACACTAAGCATATTAATGTGAGGACCATACATATAATAGTGAAATCTAATTTGACAGTCTCCCTTAGCTTCTACAACTTCAGATGCAAGCCATGCTTTCTTTCCAATATTGTTTACTCCACCAGAAGTAAACATAGCATAAAAACCAGAATCTGATGAAGTATGGTCAAAAGGCGGACCTATGTACTTTGCAACATGTCCTATTGCACTGCCGGATAATCGTTGCCAAGAGAGAGGGGCTCTTCCAGGTCTTGTTACAGATCTAAAAAAACCATAGCCTAATTCGAAATCTGTTGAAAGGTACTTCTGGCTATCACAGTTTTGTTCATCTGTGCCATCCCCACAATCATCTGTCAAGTCACATATTTTATTCAAATTTACACAAGCCTTGTTGACCTTACATTGGAACATACCTTTGCATGTCAGTTGCCTAGGAGGCGGCAAGGCACACTGATCAAACTTGATGTCATCTAAAGCAAAGTAGCTTCCTTTCTCATTCTTTCCTGGCTTACTGAAACTAACCGAAAAGTTGGAACTTCGTCTGCCAAGCCCCATCTCAAGTTTTGCCCAATTACCATGTGTTTCACTCAACTGGACCATCTCAATTGTTTTATTGTTTAAGTAATTTAGTATAACTAATGTTTTTTGTGATTCTCTGTTGCTTGCGGAATACCAAAACTGAAACCTGCATGTTGAAGCTGCTGCTGTAAAATCAGGACTAGCGTAGATGTCTATTGGACCAACTTCTCTTGCAACATCCTGATGTACAAGTAGGTATCTGCCTGTTCCCTTTCCAGTTGTTACATCTTTAAAAGGAACATAAGGATAATCAGCATGAGCAGATTCTGCAGCCACTACATTAAACTGAACGCCATCTCCAGATGTTGTCTTTGCATTCCAGCCACAAGTGCTTCCATCTTCAAAGGTACAAAATGATGGACACTGCCTTTCATCTGCTCCATAAGGACAATCAGTCTTAAAATCACAAACTTCAGACAAAGGAATGCAAGAGTTGTCCTCACATTCAAACATACCATTCAAAGCACATTTACCACCTGGCTGTACAGTAGGAATTGGAGTGGTAACCATAAGAGACATTGGAAAACATGTTTCAGAAAATGATATATCATCAATGGCAATTTCCGACTTGATCGTGTTTTGTGGTTTTCCATCTATTACAGCTTGAAATTTAGTTTTTCTCTTTAATGGTACAGCAACTCTAACCCATTCATCAGCTACAGACCCATTAACAATTAAAATTGATGTAAGTCGTTCGTCACCAGCATCAACTATGCCAATATTTAATTTATTATTACCTTCAGCAAGCATGTGATACCACAACCTTAGCACACAGTCCCCACTAGTATCTCCTTTGAAAGGCGTGCTGTAAAGGGTACACGAATCGTAAAACCATGAAGTTTTAGTTGGAAGAAATAGAAAGTGGCCTGTTTCATCGCCTATGGTATGATCTCTTTGAGGTCCTTTGCCATCTTCAATTTCCTGACCAGACTTAACCTCCCATTTAACTGATTTATATGCATTTTGAGTCCAAGTGCAGAGATCTCCATTTTCAAAGTCACATCTTTCCTTATAATTCTCACAATTTGTTTCATCAGATCCATCTGCACAGTCAGGATTGAAGTCACATACTAAAGATGCATCAATGCACTTACCAGCCCCACAAGGAAAATCTGATTCGTTTTGGCATTCACGGTTTTCAACAGGTACACAATTTAAGAAATTTATATCGTCCAAGGCAATTTCTAGTTGGATAACATTTAAACCATCATTTACTGTCTTTGGTATATGAGTAGCCACAAATTGTAATTTCCAGTTATTAACTTTGTGTCCATAGCCAACAACTGCTTTTATCCAATATTTTCCTTGGTCTTCTTTTTCACTCCACAAAGAAACAGTTGTACCATTATTCATTTGAAGCCACAGCTTTAATGCAGCATGACTATTTCCTAAACCAGTCATATAGTAATAGAAACTAATTTCGCATTTGGATGAAGCCTCGTGAAGTTCAGCTGACTGCAAAATAGCTTCACTGCTGATAAAACCATCTTTGACAGATGAAACGTACATGTAGTAACCATTTCCGTTTACATCAGTGCCTGGGCCAGGTTTTCCTTGACTACCTTGTTGGCGCACCCACCGATTCAGTTTTGAATTTACCCATCCACATGTTGGGTTGTTATCATCATCAAAATTACATGAACCACATTTATTTTCATCTGACCCATCACTGCATTGAGGAATGAAATCACAAACCTGGGTCATTTTCAGACAACCAGAACCATCGATGCAACGGAATGCATTTTCATCATCGCATGGGATCACAGATGGATCAGTAGTGATGAGTTCATCTCGAATAAAAGGTAAGGATTCATTAGAAATCATGCAATCTTGTGTGAAAGACACATCATCAATTGCCCATTCTCCATTTTTGGTGTCACCAGTCATACTTTCAATGATTACTTCAAATGGCCCTGTGATGTCATAAAATGGAATAATAGCCTTTTCGTAATATTGTCCAAATGGGACATTAACATTCAGCACTGGATCCCAGGAACCTTCCATATCTTGTCGAACATAAACTGTGAATGGGCTTATGATGTTGTTGTATTTTTGATAATCAGTTGTGTCAAAATTTCTAGCATATGTGTAAAAGAATCTTAGAGCGCACTTTGGAGAAACTGCTTTCATGACAGGACTTTGAATTCTAGAAAGATAACCTTTCATACGATGATCGGGAGAATATAAATAATAACCATTTATGGAGTTCTTTGTATGATCTCGAGTAATTATGTATGAGTAACGACTACTAGTTGCTACTCTACTCCATTTATAGTCAGATTCAGTAGAAGGTGTCCAGTCACACAAATCTTCTTCAAAATCACATCTCGATGGAAAACGATTACATTTAGCTAAAACTGGATTTTCATCTGAATAGTCACCACAGTCATCATTGAAATCGCAAAGAAGTTCATCAGGAATACAGATTTTATTCTGGCATTTATATTCATTTTTACTACATTCAGTGCTTTCATTTGATGGTCGTGGAATGGCACAGTCCTCAAATTTGAGATCGTCAATAGCAATAACTGTTGCAGTAGATCGTACTGAACCAGAAATTATAACTCTAAATCGATGAGTGATTCGTCCAATAACTGCCTCAGCTTGTCTCCATGCCCTGCTTCCTTTGCCTATGTCTAATTTAAACACGTTAACTTTAACTTGAACTGGTGAATCGTAGAAAACTTCAAGGTACTCTGATGAAAAGGAAAAGGATTTTGTATAATACCAAAAGAACAATCTACATGTTGAAGCAGATTGGATAAGTAAGGGACTGGTAAATTCTGACATCCTGAGAGCTGACCAATTTATGGTGGAAATCAAACTCATAAAATGTCCTCCTCCAACTGTCATATTGGTATTGTCATGATCAGGTACAGTGTGTTCAGTGGCTTTAATTTGTTTCCAGGCAATATTACTTCCCTTACCAGAATCTTTCCAATGACATGGAGTTGCACTTTCCACTTCAAAGTCACATTCTAACCCACAATTTGCTTCATCCAATTTATCTGTACAATCAGGGAAAAAATCACATCGGTAGTCATCTGAAATAACAGTTTTTCCATTGTCACAGCTGAAGGCTGGTATCTCTTCAACAATGTCTGAGCAGTTCTTTTCAGTTACTACGATGTTGTCAAGGGCAATAAACTGTTTTTTCCTGCAATAAAAAGAAAAAGAATTATAATAATTATAAATACATACTACAATATAGCTATATACATCACAAAATATGGTCTTATTCATATACCTTTAGATATTTATATGTAATGGAACGGAAAAGTTGGCAACAATATTTTGAATAGAACATAAAAGGAAAAAAAAAAGGAAAAAAGACCAATGTTGTATAAAAAGTACAAGTTCAGCAACAACTACAATCTTCGGTAATGAAAGGCTTATCTTTCTTAATTTTAGGTAGTGAAGTCATAAAATGAGACAGTAACTTAATTGATAGTTTCGAAATACGCAGAGATAAATAGACAAAAAGGCAGAAAAGTCGTCATTAAAATATATACAGAGTGTTCAGTTGAAAAGGTAACACCCTATGTATCTTTTGATAGGAGTTGAGTAGAAATTTAAAAGAAAAGAAAAAAAAAAATGTAAATTTTTATATCCGGGGGAAGTTCAAAATTAATACCAAAGAATTTTTGCTCAATCCTCCAACAAGCATGTAGTCAGGATTTTGGTAAGGGAGGGGTCCATTGAAAAAAATACATAAATTTAATAATTAATTATAATTTTAATAATTAATTTTACTTCTTCAAGTGAAATATTCTTAACACTTAGGATTCATGACTAGCAAGGGAGTGCGGAGAAGAATGGCCCATGGGGCTATAGAGCCCCCCTCCCCCCCCAAACAAATGAAAAAAATTAACATTGAAAGAAATTACAAAGGTTGTGGTTTGAACCCTAAAAAGCATAGAATGCAAAGTGATAGTGAAAGTAAATGCTTCTAATTTCATCATGAACACAAGTAACAGCTTGTTGGTTGCTTTGAATAATAAATGGGAAAAACATTTTTGTATGAATTTAATTAGAAATTATGCCATTTGTGTCCGTTACACATGTTTGGAAGTCATAAATAAAGTAAAATTACAATATCAACCTTCTTTTCTCCATTCGTGCCATAACGCTTAATGCGTCATCTTCTTTAAAAGATATAATATATGGACATCAGTGCTAAGCCAGTTAATCGTTCATTACCCATCCTGTTCCTTAAATAAGATTTTATTCTTTTGAGGGCTAAGAATAATCTCTCAGCTTTTTCATGTAAAGATTGGTAAGAATGCTTAGACACAGAGTAGATGTTGAAATCTTGATGGAATTTCTTATCACAAGCATCTATTATAAGCATAATTCGAGATGGTAAGGCAGATTTCTTCGTAGATTAGATTTCCATTTTTCTCACCACAAGATGCACCCTGCTTGGGGTGTTGTTTCAGAAATCCTATGTTCATAGTAAACTTTCCGTCTTTTTGATCATTCCTGCATTGTTTGGTGTAAAGTTTTCGGACACAACGTCTCAATGGCAGATAAAAATTCTATTTTGACTAAATCTTTGTTCGAGGCTCGCGCAAATAAGTCCATCGACAGATGGTAAAAAAATTGACCTTCTATAATACTCCTTGGGAGAGTTATGTGGGCAATTGTCCTGTTTTGCGTTTTCGTTTATCTCGGGACATCAATATGAGTTTCGAAAGCAGTTTTACCAACAGCTACAGCTTTCTGAAAGATCTTATGAAACTCATTCTTATCTTTATCGCCAGTGTGAAGATTCTTTAATATTTGCAGAATATCTTCACTGAACTTGCCGCAGAAGCTAGTTCGTGCTGAGGATTTTGGAGATATGCTGAAAGTGATAATGTGAGGCTAAAATATAGTCACAAACAAGCATAGATCCACTAAAGCTTCCTTTCTCCATGGCAAACAGAAATTATGACTCAGTACTTGAAAATGACCGGTTCTTTTCGGCAAGCTCTTGAAAACTTTGTACTATTGCCGCAAGATGTTCAACGTAAGTATTTACAGTGACCCGACGCTCAACAAACCTTGTTCTACAAAACCCCACCAATCTCGATTTTGTTTTTATTCTGGTAATATCTTAGAAACGTTTTCTTCTAAAAGGTTCCCTGCTTGCGTCTAAATAATTGAATTGCCTCATTTAAAACTCCAAAGCTGTTTGAGATTAAAGGCACATTAAGAGACTCAGTGAGAACTAAATTTAGACGATGACTTTCGCAGTGAACGTATATCGCTTTTGTATAGCAATTTAGAATTTTCATTTAAACACCATTTTTGCATCCGCTCATTGTAGAAGCTCCCTCATATCCCTGACCAGTGAATTTGTCTAGATCAATGCCTAAGCAATTGCAAGTACCCAAAATTTTTCCAGCCACATTCTCTGCAGATAAATCAGTTAATGGAAAAAAGGTTACAAATTCTTCACTCAGTGAAGGATGGTTTTCGTTATATATCTGATACATATTGAAAACTGTTCCTGGGCAGAAACATCAAGAGTTTCTTCTCCAATAATAGAGAAACACTCTGCATTATTGACATTTTTAACTATTTCTTCCTGAATTAGCTGTCCACAAATGCCTATAATTTCATTTTGAAATTGTGGATCGAAGCAAGATTCATTTTTGGAACCGTGGGGTAATGTGTTTTTGCAAAAAGCCCAGTACATAATAACGACACCCACAAGATTTTTGTAGCAGGAGACAATGAGTCAATAGCTCTAGTTCTTGTCCAGTCACTATTGAAGCGAGCTTACAGACCAACCACGATCGTCGTAACAACCGAGGCTCTGCTGTTTCGGCAACCGTGATTGATTTGTGAGCTCGTCTGCGAACGTTTGCTTCAATAGCGACCGGACCAGATTTGGGCCCGATGATAATTCGGGCAGCAAATATGTAAATAACTACGAAGAAACATATTACCGATAATTTCCGATGTAATCACAGATTTAATGATCTCCATTATATCCAAAAAAAAGGAGGGGGAGGGGTGTTGAAATAAAATGGAAGGCAGCTAACGAAAATACAATTTTCAAAAATGAACTCACTTCATCCATTATTATATTATTTCTTAGTCTCTTTTTTTTTTGCATGAAGGGACCCCAGGATCCCTCCTTTTGTGCTTCCCAATCAATCACACCAACTTTGAATTTTCAAATGACATCCTATCTTATGATATCTCATTTTAAACAGCATAAAAAGTAAAATATTTCCACAAAAAAATTAAATTGTTTCATGCATTCGGGAGAAAGAACTGAAAATCGTTATTTTGACCGTTTCAAACAATACTAGAGAGAGAGAGAGAGAGCACTTTAGATAGAATGAATTGATGAGTGTAGGAATTTTAATGTTGTCTGCACAAAAAATAAGCGTTCTTTTTGAGTGTTGGTCATGCACAGTGATACTAGTGGAAGATAGCCACAAATATTGAAGTGAGCGTTCGTTATTTATGTCAGGATATTAGTGTGAACAATGCAAAAGAACACTTTTACTTTTAGCTGTTTCTCTCAAATGCATGAACCAATCAATTTTTTTCTGCAGCAATATTTTACTTTTTACGCTGTTTAAAATAATATATCACAAGATAGGGGGTGCCATTTGAAAATTCAAAGTTAGGGTGCCTGAGGGTTAGAGGGTTGAACAAGAAATTCTTTGATATTGATTTCGAACTTCACCCTAGAAATAAAAATTGATCTTTTTTTTTTTCCAAATTTTTACTCAACTCCAATCAAGAGATGTACAAGGTGTTACCTTTCAACTGAACACATGGTATATTAAAACAGTACTAAGTGTGTGTATTTGTCAAATATCATTACTTTTCTCGGGGTTAGTATAATTGCCAAATGCCTTATAAAGCTATCAGGGCGTGCTTTTGTAATTTTTAATGGGGAACTTTGAATTTAGTCATTGGTATCCAAAATTATCATTGTACATGTTTGGCTAACGAACACATTGATCATACAGATATATAGTGTATCTAATATTAACAGTATTTTTGTGTGAAATGAACCTTCCCAGCAAGGAATTGTAATAAAATTATGGTAACAATCCTTTAACGAAAAAATGAGTAGTTTATAATTTAGTCAGTCACACGCAAATGCGAAACTAAGCAGGGATGTGCCGAAGGTATGGCAAATAAGGAAGTTGCTTCAGGTTAATAGCTTCTTTTTCTTTCTGTGTCCAGATCAAACCCTACACTTCCAAAAATTTGCCACCATTACAGCCTTGTTATTAGCCTGAAACACGTCATCTGTGGTACGTAGTTCCGGTAACCGTGGACAGATCAGCAAGTGTGCTGGGCTCTAAATTTCTCCTCAGTCACAGTTCATGTCTCTGTTAATTGACAGACCTAACATGATCAGATTCGTCTTGCATTTCGGTACCCCAACCCTCATCTAATTCGATGTCCTCTAGACTGTATAAGGGAGTTCATGTCTGGAGCAATCCCCGCCTTTGGTTCCATTTCTCTTCTGGTAAGTTCCTCCCTCGCTCCATTTAGCCAGTCAACTTACTCTCACAGGCTTCCTCAAGGGCTTTAGTTCTTAACATAAAATTTTTCCTAGACTTGAGCGGACAAGTCTAGGGAATGTACCCATATAATGGGTGTTGTCATTTTCTTGTTTGAATCTCTTGGCATTTGCTACCACCTCCCTACTAATATTTGGCGAGGCGATACCAACAATAGGGTACAGTTTATCAGTTGGTGCAGGTCTGAGGCATCTTGTCACTATGCATATTGCCTCGTTTACTGCGACGTCCATGTGTCTGTCATGTGAAGATGCACTCCAAACCGGAGCCTTATATTCAGCTGCAGGCAAACTCGGTGCCGGGGTCAATGTTCAAAAAATGGAAAGGTGAGCTCCCCAAGTGTAAGTTGCCAATTTGCGTATGATGTTATTTCTAGCAGTAACTTTGGCTTTGTGTTGAGGTGATGTTGTCTAAAAGAAAGCGTTCTGTCCAGAGTGACACCAAGATATTTGGGAGTTGAACAGTGTTATAATCTATTTCTTCATATTTTCTTTTTTTTTTTTCTTAATTTCCTCAAATGTAAAATCGTTAATAGCTTACAGGGGCATCAAATCAGTTATTATGAGAGTGAATTGTGATCTAAACCAACATTCATGTATTAGAATTAAAAAAGAATATATAATTAATAATTTAAAATAGCAAGTGTTAAATGCTACTTTTTTCTTTTTTTTTAGAGGGAGGACCCATTTTACATTTTTACCTCAGGTAAAAACAATTTTCAGCACAGCTCTGAGGCTAAAAACGTATCATATGTTGAATTTGTGACTTTCAGAATAAATATAAACAATAATGAACTAAAGGTAATTAAGTGAATGTTTGCAGAGAATGTTCCTTATAGATAAAAGGAAGGTTCGAACAGTGAAAATGATGATTTTTACAGCTATAATTGAGAAAATAATATGAACATAAGTAGAGTTCTACTAATACACATTCTGATGAAATAAAAAGACCATTACATATTTCAAAGATATGAGAAGTTGTATAATAATACTACTATATATGGGATTATTTCAAATTAATGCACTTACTCGTCAGTGAGCTTGGCTTGAAATATTAGACGATACTGGCCCTTGAAATTAATTTGTGCTTGATTATTAACCCATTTTCCAGCTTTTTCTCCGGATAATACAATTAGTTCATCCGTATCATCTTCAACAAGATCATGCATAATTAAGGATAAAACAGGCTTGTCAGTGCCATTTCGGAAATTCCAAAAGTTAATGCATCGTGTCTCAACAGGAGAAAAGAAAGGTGAGAATAATTCAGCAGGTGCACGTTTGTAAGATTTATCGCCCATGACATTTACGTATAGGAACATACCAAACTGGGTTTTGAATGTAACATCTTCTTTAGGTGCAACATCAGTCATTTCACCAGATCCTCTCAACCACTGCATATTACTGTTTGGATTATTTGTCCACAGACACATATCTTCCTCAAAGTTACAAGAACCTGGATCTGGACAGTCATCTTTGATTGCGATGTCATCAATAGCCACCGAACCTGCAGCAATCGATTCACCAGCAGACATGCGGAAAGAGTATGTGAAAGGCAATCGAGTTAGATCATTCAAAACTACTTCTGCCCCTTTCCAGAATGTGTAGTTATCACTTACTTCTGTCCATCGTTGAATTTCAGTATCTCCCTGCCTAGAGTATACTTCTAGGGTACCAACATTGGAACCATATAAATAGTACCAAAACCTCATACATTTCTTTTGAGGTTGAAAGGAACCCGATTCCAGAATTGCAACATCATCTTTTTTAATTGGTGTTTTGACATCGATGTAGAAATAATTTCCATATTGGGTTCCATATGTGTGGTCAACGTCGGGCCCTGTGGTGTTGATTCCTGCTCCTCGCAACCATTGAATTTGGGCATCGGGGTCATTGCTGAAACCACAGAAATCATATTCGACATCGCAAAATTCCCTTGGTGGACAGTTTCCAACATTTAACGAAAAGTCATCTAAGGCAATATCCCCTTCAGCTCCACCTTCTCCTTCAACAACAATTCTATGATTATAAGCCTTCAGTATGTGAACTTGTTGATAAATCCATGACAGGCCCGTGGAACCTTTTTTTGTCCACAGTGTTTCAGAAATGTCTTCATCGTTGAAATCTCGAATGTTTAAGTGCAATTTTCCTGGATTGTTGCCATATATATGATACCAAAATTTGAAACATGTGCCTTCAGTACTGGCTTTTAAACCATCTGCACTTATTAGCCTAGCTTTTTGAGAACGTAGATAACTGTATGTGCTATTTAATAAGACATAATGACCTTTAGTGGAACCTGTAGTATGGTCAGTTTTGGGCTTCGTTGATTTATTATGATGGCCTGTTACAATAATCCATTTGTTGGGAAGGTCTTCATCATTGCGCCAAAAATTATTACAAAAATCATCAGACTCAAAATCACAGTCGAATTTAGTGTTTGGAAAAGGAGTGGTAATAGGAGGAGGCGGCTCGATTGTAGTAGATTCAATGCCGCAAAAATCCTGTTTCAAAATTATATCGTCTATAGCTATACCATTATCGGTAGAATTCTCTAGGTCATTTTGGGCAACAGCTAACAATCCTATAGTAAAAAAATCACCAGCGTCTTCAACAGTTATATTTAATTCTACTTGCTTCCATAAATTAGAATCATTTCCTGGGAATTCTAAAACATCTATCCAACCCACTCCTAAGAGCGTTCGTTGAAGATGGAGAGAGACATTTTCTACATTAAAGATGTTGTACCATACAGAAAAGCAGTATTCTGGGAAAATTTCCATATCTTCACTGATGAGCATTGACTTAGCTTGAGAAGGTTGACCAGATAGGTAAGCATACATATAATGTCCTTGAACTGTATTTGTAGTTACATCAATCTCGGGTCCTTTACCCATGTTCTGATCTAATCCTGTGCGTCGTATCCAATCGAAGTCCATAAAAGCTTCAGAAACAGTCCATCCACAAGTGTCAATTTCGAAGTTACATGAAACTGGGTCTGAACAAGCACCATGAGTTACATGAATATCATCTAAGGCTATAAACCCGCCTTCATCTTTCTTAGTTCCAATTTTGCCTTCAATTCTGATATAATATGTTGGCAAGGATTCTAAGCTCACCTTTCCCTGTTTCCATGCAAGCATCTGGTGCCCTTCACGCACCCATAACTGCTTATTGTTGTCAAATCTAGTTTCTTCATGAGTTCTCTGATAAACTGAAAGAGAGCCAATATCATTTCCAAACATGAAATACCAGAACTTCACACACACTTCACCAACGTTTTTGTATTCAGGGCTTTCAAGTCTTGCAGTATCTCCTTGACGAAGTCTTGGTAGATATAAGAAATAACCATTTTTTGTACCTGTAGTGTGATCGCTCTGAGGCTTTTCATAGCTAAAGTTTCCACTACCTTGCGATCGTATCCAATTTGCTTTACCTTCAAAAGAAGTTGACCAACCACATAAATTTGATTCAAAATCGCAGGTCATGGTTTTTGGGCATCGTCCTTCTATTAGCTTTATGTCATCGATTGCAATGTTACCTTCTTTAGATCTGCTGCTTCGAGCAGTAGCTTCAATTATAAAACTAATGTCTGACTTTCCTGAAATACTGAACTCTGCATGATTCCAACGACGACCTTGATTTTTATCCTTTTTCCATTTTGAAGTGCTAGAGTAAGTTGATCTTTTTTTTGTGAATACTTCCAGACGACCAATGCCACTTCCATACATATGGTACCAGAATGAAAAGCAATTACTATCAGATTCACCAATGGGTACTATTGGGCTTGTCAATCTTGCTACTTGTTTTTCACGCTGATATTTTGGATCAACATATAAGTAATAACCATTGCCAGTTGTATGATCAGAAGATGGACCAGTAGCATTCCTGCTTGTAACGCCTTTACTCCTAATCCAATACATCGATTCACGACTTCTTTGTGTCCAGAAACAAAAACCATCATGGAAGCTATCATCATCGAAATCACAATCAACAAGGAGTCGCTTCGGATTGCAATTAATAAATTTGATGTCATCAATTGCAGCATCTCCAACTGTATTAAATATTGCTTTAGTAATACGGCTTTTGATGAGTATTTTGCCACCACGGTTTGATGCAATTGGAACTTTCACTTCTGTAAAATTCCACGAATTTCCCTGGGGTCCGTTGAGAGTTAACAAAACTGAGTTGTAACCTAATGAATACTTATACTCTACTACCATGTTTATCGAGTCACTGCCATCTAGATAGTACCAAAAGCTCATGAAACAATGGGATGATGAAGGTGGTAATGCAGGACTCACTAACGTTGCAATATATGGATAGAAACCTGACGATTTTTCGACATACATGAAATATCCATCTGTAGTATTTTCATAATCAACAGTGGGTCCATTGGTGTTAGGGTAAGAACCATTTTTCCGATCCCATTTAAATCGACCACTGCTTTCATCTTTCCAGCCACATGTATCAACACTAAAGTCGCAGTTTCCACAATTTATTTCATCTGAACCATCATCGCAATCATCATAAAAATCACATTTTTTGGCATTATCAATACATTTAGTTTTTCCACTATAGCACACGAACTGTCCTTTGGGACAAATTGGAGAAGCTGTTGGCATTTCTGTAGATGCCGGAATAGAAAGATTACCATCATATGGATCACAACCATAAGATAGAGATATGTCATCAATAGCCAAAGCAGATGTTTCATCATTAATAATTCCTTCAATGATGAAGTGGAAAGCTTTTCTACCAAGAAGGCTAGCAGATCCTCGGTTCCAACTTTGTCCAAAGCTTCCATCTCGAGACCACAGTTCTTTCCAAGACCATCCACCTGTTTCAAACTCGGCATGAATTTTTAAGGAAGCATTTTCAGTTCCATGCATATAGTAATAGAATCTTATGTCACATGATGAATACAGCCTGTTTTGGTAATTTGGACTATAGTAATAGGAACTGTTATATGTTTTGGTAGAAACAGCCTTTGTCAAATATAGATACTTTCCTCCATTTGCATCAAGGCCTAGGGTATGATCTACTAAAGGCCCCGAATTTAATAACTTGCGTGAGGATGAGGAGCTCTTTCTAACCCAGTTATTCCTATAGAAAAAGAAAGAGTATATATCATGCATTTATAAAACTATATCTGCAGAACCAATTCATAATTTTAATAGCATATGAAGTGAAAAGCAATTAGAAGGAAATATATTTTAGATTAGACACACTGCTCCATAAAGAAAATGCAACACCATGAAGATTTTGCTGTAGAACTATGCAAAGAACAAGGTATACATAAGAAGACAAATGCACCAATGATCTCAATTTCAAACTGATAACATCATTAATAAGTGAGATAAAAGGGGAAAATCTGATATTTTTCCCTTTTACCTCACTTACTAATAACGAGAAAGGGAAAAGCTGACATTTGAAAGCTTCTTACAGCCATGAATAGTGATTGCTTGTTTCGTTATTTGTGTAAGGTTCGTTTGTTTATGTGTTTTATGGTACAAGGACAGCAATGATCATGCTGGGTTGGAACCAAGTTTTCTAAAGAACCTCTTAAGGCATAAGGAACAAACACCAGATTACAATGAGCAGTTAGTCGGTAAGTATTTGATTAATTTTTTTACCACTGGGAATTGAACTTGGGTTAACGGCATGCAAGGTATCACTGGATTAACACAGGGCCTTATTTGCATAAGAACAAAGCTTATTGAGCAAAAATGCTTGCAAGATGCCGCTGCCAACATTTATTTCCAATGGATGATTTTACCCAAGGTTGAATTACAGAGCTATGTAGCAGCAGTTGGTTCTTGCATCATACTACTGCCGAATCTAGATGGGGTGAATCAACTCAAATTTGAATGGTGGTTTGACGAAATAAAACGAGAGTTGTCATAGTGGGACTGGAGGATGTAGGCAAAGATCAGAATGGACAGATTAATGCACACAACATCATGCTATAATGGCCCCACAATATACAGCTAGCAACATTTTGTGGGATGCAGAAAGGGTACTGGATGCTCCAATATCGACAGAGACAGTTTATCGTAGACAGGCTTGCGGGCAACCATCCTCTGAAAAGACTGCACCTAACACTGAACCATCATTGTACACACTAGCAGTGGTGTTGCACTAGAGTTATTTGGCATGACAAATGGTATAGTATGGTATTCAGCAGAAAACTGCAGGTCAGCATGAAGCATGACTTCAGCTGTCCTTACACCAAAAAAATACAAACAAATAAGTAGTTTGACTCTGATGTCCAAAGCCACTTAAAAATAGTTCATGGATATTTAAACGGAATAAGTGCATGCACTGCATGTATGGGTACAGGTTTCATTGCAAACTAACTGAAATATTTTACAGGATGGAATAAACAAGAATTATGTAATTTATTATAAATAGTGCCCGAATTATATGCAAATGCATATGTGCACATGCAATTGCATACTTCAACCCATCAGTGCATATAAATGCATAAAAATGGTGAATTTCCAGAAAAACTTTAAGAACAATGATAAGGATAAATTTTTCTCTTACTCTTCATCTAGGCAGAAAATCCACATAATTGGTAAACATGCCCGTTCAACTATATCCTAAGCTGCTAAATTATAATCCTAGCTAAATTATAGCTACTATCTTTATTAAGGAAACCGAAGATTTAGTTCCATCTGCTAAACTGACAATTATATTAAGGCGAAATTAAAACGAACATTTACATAGGGTAAAATGCCACATCATTACCTAAGAACGATGGACATGAGTGATAGTCCATCACAAATAAACTATCCATAATAGACAATTCTCAAAATTTTATAAATACTGTCCAATAATTCCTATAATTCTGGAAAAGACCTGAACAGAATCGCTATTGAATAGAAGAAGATATAGCTTAATTGTTCAGAGCATAAAGAGACACAGTTGATATGATGTAACAAAAATTGCACTGTATAAACCATATCATTTTGCGTATGCTGAATGTTTTTACTCTGCAGTTAATAATAAGCTTATTTTTTTAAAGCACAGGAGTATGATTTTTAAGTAAGTTAAAAAGTATTCAAGTACATAGTTATTCATTATAGGTGCATGTTTATTCATTTCAACTGCACATAAACAGGGCCTGCACAAAGGGAGGAGGTAAGCGGGCATTCGTCCTAAACAGCAGATTGTTAGGAGAGGCAAAATGGGATTATTATTAAAAAAAAAAAAAATTCATTTTGGGGAAGCAAAACATGTGCTTGTCCCGCGTGGCATAATATCTAGCACAGACCCTGCATATTTAGAGGCCTTTTGGTGCACATTTGGCTGATTTTTAAATGCATATAATCTGGGCTCTAATTATAAAACATAAGGAAACGTAGCTGAAAACTAGTTTGTTGGCTGAAAAAAAATGTTGTAAAAATGAATTTGTACCTTTTTCCGTTGGCTGTCCATCCGCAGTCATTATCATCAAATGTACAAGATTCAGGATAGCCTAAACATGTGCTTCTTGATTCATCTGAGTCATCGCCACAATCATCAGTTAAGTCACACCTGTACTCTAGTGGAACACAGCGTTCATTAGCACATGTAAATTCAGATCCACTGCTACATGAATTTCGTTTGGGACGCATGCCACAATCCTCAAATGTGATGTCATCGATTGCTGTGTATTCATATCCATACCCATCATGCTTATGAACAAATTCGATGTAAAACGGCCACTCTGTTGTGCCTATGTAAGCAATACCCAATTTCCAACCATCTACCTCACCACCAACACGTTCCCAAATTGAACCTATTGAAGAACTTTCTAATCGTTTTCTGATTCGAAGAAATGAATTAGTTACTTTCTTGGGCATGGAGTAGTAAAATTTCATTATGCAAGAAGCGTATGACTTTTTGAATTGATTAATTCCTTCAGGACTTTGCAAAACTGCTTCACTTTGGTAACGTGAGTTTTCCGACATCATGAAGTATCCAATGGATGAGTTCGAAGTATGATCATATCCGGGGCCAATACGCTTTTTATCTTCCATACCTGGCTTCCGTTTCCAATATGAATAATATGAGGAAGAGGTTATGTCAGACCATTCACAATCACCGTGTTCAAAATCGCAGTTACCACAGTTTACTTCATCTTCACCATGTGGACAGTCCACCTCAAAGTCACATACTTGACTTTTGTTGACAAAATAGCCATCTTTGCAATCAAAATCAATGTCTGAGATTTCGTAGCAAAATCCATTTGTCACTTCGATATCATCGAGAGCAATATCACTGAGATTTCCTTTCGTCATTCCAATAAAAAGGATCTGATATTCTTCATGAGCGTTAGTTGTATTAATGGATAAAAGTTTATTGAACCATTTAATACCTTGATTATTCTCAATTTTCCATGGAGCTTCTACGAGTCTTTTTACACTATTTTCATCATAGTAGCTTATTTTCACAGATAAGGTACCCATTACTTTCCCATACATGTGCGCCCAGAATGAAAGGCATCGAGGAGATGAACCACTGAAAAATTCTGATTCGAGAATACCAATTAAATTTTGCTGTCCTGCTGGATTTTCTGACTGAAGGTAAGCATAGGATCCTGTGGGGAAAATAATTAATATATATATGGTTTTCATAATTCAATTTACTTCAAGTAATAGTTTCACATCATAACTTCTATGGTTGCTAATAATAAAATCAAAATCGGTTAATATTATAGTCATTTGGGAGAAAAACAAATACTTTGTGGCACAACTAGAAAAATTCAATTCTTCTTATGATTATTTCATTTGCACTTACAGATGATCATGCAAATGTAGTGAAACATTTAGAATCCAACAGTAGCAGTCATATTTAACATTATGCACCCAAAGAATGCTTTATTTTCCAAAGCTTATTGCATGTTTAAAAAAAATGTCATACTGCCTTGACAAATAATCTGTTACAACAAAGCTTCCAGTTTAAAGAGTTAAATAAAATTTTTATTATCTGCAAGTGATGGCTAACAAAAAATAACTGATTCAAATTTTCACAGAACCAATATATATGGTAAAACTTGCATATATCGAATTCAACAGTCACATTAAAAACTTCATATATAGAAACAAACTTTTTCATGCATATATATTATGTAGCATATTGTATTTACAGATACATTGTCTAATCAATGCACTCTTCTTTATATGCAAGCGAATACAAATAACATTATACAGAATTTGTTTATTAATAATTAAAAACAAGAATTAGTTGAGAAAAGTGTAATGAATATATCTTGAAGTTCACCATATATATAATAGTATCCATATGCATTTATATTTATGTAATAAACTTTCTAATGTCTTGTTACACAAAAAATTTTGACGATAATTCATCATAAAAGTGTTCACATTTATTAAGTTTGGGAAGTACACTGCCAAGAGCATTTTGGGCAAATTGAAAAAAAATCACACAATGATTTAGAACCTTTAACGAACAGAAAAAAAAGTTCCGACTTGTGTTAAAAAATCAATACATGTAGAATTTTTTTTAACATACAGAAGCAGTTTTTCCATATAATAACCATGGGAATTTACAAAAACTTCGATATACAGAAGTTTGATACATGAAAGTTCTACTTTATGCATATCATATTATAATATTAGTGCCATTTTAATGGAGGGGGAGTCTACAATGCTCAGGTTCAGAGGCCTCTAAAGTTGTTTACTTACGTTATTACAGGCTTACTTTTCTCAACAGATTATCATCTAGTAAAGCAACATACTTGCTTTATTGCAAAAATTTTGAAACTGAAAAGTTGGTTTAAAAAGAGGTTCCAAAAATAGTAGATCCCGGGACCATCGAATGAGTTAAGATGGAGTGCTACACAGGGTGCGAATAAAACTTTTTTATGAGAGAGGGATAAAAACATTCAACTATTTCCACTAGGCTAGTGACGTAGTTGGTAAAGGAGTTAGCAACTTCCTGCTTACATTGGGAGGGAATTTAAACCCTCACGTGAGCCATGGTTGTATTTGTATGCGTATGGTGATTTGGCGGTCCCAGCTCTGATAGCCCAAGGTATAGCTTAAGGGCGTAAGACTTCAAAACACACAAATAGGCCATGCGTATAGAAAAACGTAGGTTTACCAACTGCCCTATTAGTGAGTTGCTTGATTTTTTTTTAGTTTAAATACATAAAATGATGGTCGCTCACATTGTTCCTTGTAAATTTTGTACAAAAATTATACAAATGAAAATATTAATTTGACACATTGGAATAATTTTCTATGATAATTAATAACTGTGAATTAACAACTTAAAACATAAAAAAAATTTTAACTCTATAAAAGTAGATAATTTAAAAATATAATCTGAATAATTATTTTTTTTTACCTAATTGCTCTTCAAACATGTAAATTTTATTTTATCATAGAGTGTGAAATAACAAATAAGAATTAATAACTTTTCATTCCTATTATAAACATATCGTACTTCTAGCTTTTAGAAATGTGCACCTATAAAATTATACAGGATGCTATGATATACCCAATAAAATCAAAACAATATATCATTTATGCATCAATATTTCGCAAAACAATAGCTGAAATATTAAAAACTTTCAATTTTAATGTATCAATTTATTCAAAATTTATCAATTTAATTACTCCACCCTAACGGCATATGAAAGGGGGCTAAAGACCCATAATGGATATTAAAACATATTTTCCCTAATGCTACATCGCATGGTCTTCTTTAAAACTACTTAATCCCCACTTAATTTTTGAAAGGCTATATCACTGTTCCCTTCTCAAAAAATCACAATTAAAACATTACATTTAAATATCAACCACTGCTTATCTCCACGAAACCACTGCTTATCTCCTCGAAACCACTGCTTATCTCCGCGAAACCACTGTAGTAATGGGAAATAACCAGAAAATTTATTCATTGGTACATTGGCCATTATAATGAAATACAGCCAATGAAAAACGATTATACACGAAAAGGATGCGAATGGGTTGAATATGGAGTTATGGCCGGATTTCAAGTTTTGAGGTAGATATATCGCCAGATAAGTTTTAAAAAATAGCTGGGTGATTGTAAATGATAAATATTTATCTTTTCCATAA
The DNA here is from genome assembly GCA_006491805.2 of Dysdera silvatica. Classification (NCBI taxonomy): domain Eukaryota; kingdom Metazoa; phylum Arthropoda; class Arachnida; order Araneae; family Dysderidae; genus Dysdera; species Dysdera silvatica. The sequence goes on along the minus strand of QLNU02003225.1, from coordinate 55,254,956 downwards.
GTAAAAAAAACGCGATTTCTAAAATAAATGCATAATTTTTACGCGTCAATAAAATATATCCTAGCGTACCTACAGCGAGGAAAAACTTGTGCACATGGGAGAAAGTGAACGTATTACATAAAGATTTTTTTTTCGACAGAGTTTATAAACTCTGAAGGATGGAATTTGAGTTAAGACACTTAGTACATTTAGCAGTTTTGGCTTAAAAGAATGCAGAAAAATAAGAATGTGGAATCAAAATGTGTAGGTTTTTAAATTATGGATTTGGGGATTAGGACAGGGGGAGGCCAAATGCAAATTTTTTTAATGGAGCTTTTGCAGAAAACGCAGCATGTGTGCGGAGAGGGTGTATTTCTCTACGAACTTCTCCAAAAGTAGTTTCATTTTTCTTCTGACGTTATATCATACGACTTCTATCTTGATACCGTCTGACTAATACAGCCGACACCAAATAGCCTTTTTTTTTTTACTATTTTAAGGTTTAAGGATTCAAGACATTGCATGACAGGATTATCTGCATGTGTTTAGTATGGGAAGTGTCCCCCTTCATACACACAAGGCATGTACTGATTTAGGAAAATTACTGAGTCACAAAAAGATCTGGAAAACAACATTCCATCACAGTGGATGACCATTGGAGTCTATTTTGGTGATGCTGAAAAAATTTGGAGCCCAAAGCATATTATGTATTAACTTCTTTCAAATTATCATTAAATACATCTAAAAAAAGAACTAAAGAAATAGCCTTTGAGATTTTCTATTTGGCACTGAGATTCATTGCTTAAAAAATGCATTTGTAAACATGTGAATATCACTAATTATTAACTACCCAATTTCCGATTCAGCGTCAGTTCAGCATGAATAAAAAAGATCAAATGGTAAAAGAACCTTACTAGTATGAACTTTTATGTAAAATAAAAAACGGACACGTTGTGAGACCTGCAACAAGGGTCCATCTAGAAATCTTTCAAAGGGGCAGATTTGCTTTCTATTTCTACTTTTAGCCGTGTCTGGTATTTTTAATTTCATTTTCCATAATATAATCCCGGCTCAAGGGTGTGT
>QLNU02003225.1:55235236-55253794 GCA_006491805.2 Dysdera silvatica | reverse complement strand
AAAAAAAAAAAAAAATCGCTAAATAAATGGGATCCAAAAATGTAGCTTCCAACATCTCATCCTGTGGACAATTCGCCCTCTGCAGATAATGAGTAGACAGACCACAAAAATGTAAATAATAAACCTAATTCTTTAATAATAGAAACTCAGTCGTCCGGACATCGCTTAACCGAAATGACCTTCTATGCAATATTTTTTAAGTGGACATAGGTTCAATGTTTTTTGGCATAAATACATTTTCTGGCTCATACAGCAGAAATCGTTTACAACGAACCCCTATCATTTGAACTTCGCTTAGCCGAAATAACCTTCTAAACTATTTTTTTTTTATTAAGTGTCCACTTAAAAAATATGGTATTTTCTACTCAGGGTTACGGATTCTCGGCCACGGAAATTCGAAATTGACTTTCGTCAATAAAATTCGTACACAGCTACCATGAATGAAAAAAATCAAAATTAGTGGCTTTTTATCGAAAATAATAATTTTAAGTGACTTTGCTGGAAAAAAGTAGTTTTTAGTGACCCGTTCCTACCTGTGTAATTAGATATAATATAAACATTTGTGCACAATTTAATAACATGGATACAGTAGCGCAGCCATGGGAGGGGGATTCCCCAGAATTTGTTTTTGCAAGAAAACAAACTTGAAATTTAAATTATTAACACTAGAGACTTGCCAAAGATCCCCCCCCCCAAAAAACCTGGCTGCGCAACTGCATGGATCTGTATATATATTTACAATTTCTGACTTCACGAACAAAATCATGAAAATCAACATTTACAGTATACTACTATATATTAGATACAATTTGAAAAAATAAATTTATAATACTACAACAAAATGTAAATACATTGAAACTTCAAAACGAATAATGTAAAAAAGTACTTTTCGTGCTTTTATATTAGCGAAATTATTGATAATATCTTTCAAGGCCATTTTACTGACATGTTTAGGCTCGATAGCCAACATTGCACATTCTAATTTGACCAATAGCGTTTCTTTTATAATCTTTTATTATTTGTAATTTACTAAATGATCTTTCGGCAGAGGCGGCTGACATGGGTAGGGTGAAAAATAACATAAAGTACGAATTTCCGAAAAGTCACTTTCTAGAACCCCATACTCCGAAATTAGCAAATAAAAAAATTGTTTAATAGACATGTCTGCCGATAAATTCTGATTGACAAGCCTGATTACATTACAGTTTGAATGGGAGGTTGCGGAGAGAATATAAATACTTTTTTTTTTTTTGAGATTTTCACACTTGCTTAGAATTTCAGCATTTGACATATTTATTATTTTTTCAGTTCTAATATTGCAAAACTTTTTTTACTAATTTCATACTTTCAAAATGATTTTTAATTTGCATTATAATTTTGCCTAAAACATAGTAAAAAACACTGATTTTAAAAAATTGATCGCTATTATCAAACAAAAAATCTGAAGCTAATTTGTCATATTGTTTTTAATTATACGTTATCGTTTATTTTCAAATTTAGGATCTATCCTGCACTTGAAATGCAAATTATGATGATGTACTCTCCACCGCTAACACTGAACTATTGATATTTTAAAGAGAGTAGATGCTTTAAAGAGGCGATGTACACACAGTACCACATGGACATGAGTCGTTGGTAATCGACATTCGGTCTGAAAATTTAAAGTAGACAAAATGAAAACAATGGCGTCCCAAATTGGAAAACCTAAAAATGCTTCCGAACATCAAATTGAGAAGTTTTATTTGTATCATCGTATAATGTAAATTCAAATCATAGAGGTGGGGGAGCAAAGCGTACCCTTTTCTCATGAAGAAAACTTTTAAAAGGTTCTTTAAAGTTTTTGCTCCACCTCCTTTACTATGTCAATGGGCCTTTATGATAAAGGGTCCCTAATGCACTAGGGGCCCCCTAGGCTTTGCCTATTTTTGCCATATGGCAGCTACGTCCCTGAATCCACATATTTAAGATAAAGCAAGCATGTCACAATTTATAATAATTATCGGTATTTCTATACCATTTGCTTACTACATCCCTTCCTCCCATTACTCACTCACCCGAAAAATATTTTAGGCTCATTCTTTTGATTATAAAAGGCCTCATAAAAACCCACTATTTAATTCCTCGCAATAATTACTGTTTAAAATGTAGCTGTTAAAGTCTTGCTGTTACGACGGAAAAACGTTATACCATTATAATATCGATATTCAATTTGCATAGTGATTTTAAATGATAATTTGAAAAAAAAAATGGCAGCCTACTTTATTTTGTTCAATAGAAGGCAAAGTCACTGTTCACCGCCTCTGCCAATGGTCAACTGTCTGTGAATCGCTCTTCCGAAGTCGGTTTATATTGCTTTCGGAAACAATCAGATTATATTCACAAGATAGGGTTCACAAATGTCTTTCTCAAAAAAGACGTCTGTAACCACCTGCATCAGCCTGTCAATAATTAGCGGCTCTTTTGAATATCAAAGCAACATCTAATTTTCCCTGAGAAGTACACCTCTATTCCCTTAGGGAACAGTTGCTGTTATTTTTTTAGCCCTCCCTATTTCCAAATAGGCCCATTTTAGCTCCTTCCCTGCATTCCGCCTTCCCCAAAACCAGTGATATCACTCAAAAATCACCAAAAGCTTTAAGAATCAAAAAAATTGTTGGAAAAATTAAAGAAAAAATTGTCAATACTGCTTTTTTTTTTTAATGTCATAGGAAGGAAAATAATCATCCTTGGCAGGGAAGTTAACTAAAATCTTTGCGGGGATAAATTTTCACCAGCCGGAAAATCCCCCTTTCCCCCCGTTAATTCACACCCTGATGCTACATAAAACACATACACACACATATATATATATTTATATTAATAAAATTAATAATTGAAATTGTTAACTCTATAGATATCCATCAAAAAATGAGTCCAGGTATATGTACTATTATTTATAAGGTAAAATATTGAATATAATATGGAAAAACCAACCTAACAAAAAATATTTATTATAGCGATAAAAGTAATCTATGATTACCTCTTGTTGTTCCAAGTGTATGATCAATTTCAGGTCCAGTCATGTTGTTTGCTGTAGGTCCTCTATTTCGCACCCATTCAGCAGTAACCTCAGAATCTGAGTTTACCCATGTGCACATATCTTTTTCAAAATTGCATGATCCAGGGGGCTGGCAAGCTCCTTCTTCAAGAATGACATCATCCAGAGCGATATATCCGTTATCACCACGGTGTGTAATGGCTTGGAATACAATCTAGGCACACAAGTTAAAGCATGCAAATGATTTTCAATTAACAATATATATTTTTATCCATTCATTGAATTGTGGCAAAATTAGAGACTGTAAATTCCTAAAACTGTTAAAAAATACATTAATATGTTTCTTTAGTTAAATTGAAGTTTTATATTTGCTAACATCACTTTGACCACTTTTTAAGAATTATGGGTGCGATTATACAAATGCGAGAGAGAAAACAGGATTAGAAAAACAGGTTAAAATATCAGCAGATGGATAAAAATACAGGTTAAATAAACATTATAGAGTCATAGAGTCTTCCATGTCAACTCAACACAGGGTATAAACCTCACCATCTCATATTTTCATGAAATTTGGCACATTTGTATTATTCATATAGACTTGTAAAAATACCAAATTGTATTGAGATTGATCAACTCGTTTTGAAATTACGGATATTTAAAGTTTTCAAAAATCGACCAAAAAAAGCATGAAGGGCAATTTTTTGAATTGACGTGAAAGCTCTCCTAAATAAGATATACAGCTGGAATATGCGTCATTTTACAGAATTTATCTTGCTTATTACAAATTAAATTTTAATTTTAAATTTGACTAAATATTTTTTGTCTTAACCCATATAGTGTTTTATATCATAGGAAAGGGTAATATAAATGCTGTAAAATGATACCTAGCCCAGCTCATTATCTCAATTAGGAGAGCTTTCACATCAATTCAAAAAATTGTCTTTCATGCATTTTTGGTCGATTTTTGAAAACTTTAAATATCCGTAATTTCAAAACGAATTGACTAATCTCAATAAAATTTAGCATTTTTTTCCAAGTCCATATGAACAATACAAGTGTGCCAAATTTCATGAAAATCTGAGATGGTGAGGTAAATTTTTTACTAAAATTGTATTGATTGGACATGGAATGACCTTATTTTAAATTCTTCTGAGCCATAGATATAAAAAGAAGGCAAACCGAATAGATAGTGTTGGCTTTACTCCACCCAAATTACTAATTCAACGACGGGGCGTAACATGTTGATACCCCATCTCTATGAAGTCTACTTTGAAGGTATCAAATGTTGATACCGCCATTGACAGTAAATGTATTAAGTTAAAGCATTTCCTTCAGATAGCAGAATTGATACAGTTATGACTTAAGAATATCCTTTCACTTATATCGTGAGTTTGAATTTAAACTGTCACAAATATATTAATTCAAATATTAAACTAAAGTTTTCAACTGAAAATTTCCAATATATTTCCCTCCTCATCAGGGCCATCCTTAAGCAGGGTTCGAGGGACCCATGCCCCAGGCTTCTTGGGGACCCGCGAAGCGTAATTCTTAAATTAAACATTTTTGTAATATTGAAAATTTCCCCAAAAATATTTTTACTTCAGATCTCGCATTTCGTGCCATCTAGTGGTCATACATTATTCAATTTTTGTTTTGTTTTCTTACATGTATGGACCCCTGAAATATGTTTTGGCCCAAACCCTGCATTAACTAAGGATGGCCCTGTTCCTTATTGTCAAACTCATTGATTTTACATTTCATCTGACATGAGATGCAGTTACCCATTTTCAATTTGGAACTGCATTTCACTAAATAAAATGCAAAAAAGGCCAGCTGCTTTCAGACGCGTAAAAATATTAAAAAATTCCCGCGTCTTTCCAGATGGTTTTATTAAGTAACTACTCTGGAAACTACAAAGTAACTATTAAGTAACTAAGAAACTATTAAGTAACTACTCTGGAAGTTGTTCCACAAATGAAACATCTACAAGATTCCACTAAGTAAAATTAAATTAGACGAAAAATATCATGAAGCAGAAAGGAAAATAATACTGCAAATAATTTCAAAATGGAATGTGGTTTTAATGTTTTGTACAAGCTTGTATTTCTGTTGAAGGACACATTAGAACTGCATACGGAATTTATGATTTATATATACAAAATAATAAATAACTTAAATTTATTCAAATCAAAACAGAAAAAATATTTATTAGTCAGAAACAAAGAGTGAGAAAAAGATGGGCGGGGGGGGGGAGAAAGAATTGTGTCTGTATATACAGTAAAACCTCCCTACAACGATGTCCGATATAACGATAAATCCCTCTACAACGATAATTTTTCTCGGTCCGTATAATGGTGTTGTAGAGAGTTTTTACTGTATAATGAACCCTCCCTATAACAATAACTCCCTCTACAACGATAATTTTTCTCGGTCCGTATAATATTGTTGTAGAGAGGTTTTACTGTATACACTTATTTCAGGCCTGGAGAAGGTTACGCTTGTGTATTTTCTCCGGACCTTCTACATTGCACTGGTCATCATACACTTACCAGTGTATTGGCATGTTGATTGAATAATGTAGAGAATAATTAAATAAAGATTATTATTGTTATATACATATTAAAAAATGCTATTCAACTAATTTTACCTCATGTGGAAATTTTGCATTGATTTCTTGTTGACCTATTGTCCATCGGTTCCAACTCTTTGCAGAATGTGACCACACTCCATATGGAGAAAGATTACCTCCAGGTGTTCGGAAATGGACATTAAGTGATGAGACATCCTGGCCAGCCATTTGATACCAAAATCTTAAACAACTGGAATCCTCTCCTGTGCTGGGAATGTTTGGAATAATAAGCAAGGCTTGATTATCACCATAATTTCGTGCCGTTGGTGATGGGATAACAAGCATGTAGTGTCCTACAATAACAGAATTTAGTTAAATACCAGCACATCAGTATTTGATGTTTTGAAAAAGCAGTAAGAAAATTAACTTCAATCATTCAAATTGCGTTATATAATGGACCAACTGATTAATCACATAAGCCACAGTAAATAAAATGTAGTATGTAAATTAAAAAAAATAAGTAAGCATAATAAAATATGAGTAATTTGAAGTAAATTATTTCATTAAAGTTTCTTCTCATTTTGTTTTTCTTTTAAAAATGCCCTTAAATTTCCTATAAATTTCTTGAAAGCAAGTGATAAATATTAAACAAAAATCAAATATAAAAAGATATACAAAATTAAAATAAATTTTAAATTAATGATTATTATTAAAAGATGTTAACATAAAGATTTAAATAATCTAAGTTCTAAGTTCTAATGGTAGCAAGGGCTTTGTTGTAAGAATTTATTCCAAATTTAATGTTAAGCCTTTGAATAATAAACATCGTTTTTTCTTGTGCTTATACAATGATAAAGGATATATGGCGATATTGTTATGGAAAATATTTCAGATGCAAAAATTTGCGAAGCCAATGCAATTTTGAGCATCTATTTTTTTTTATAACAAATTCAGATGTTTTAAAACCTGCTTCATTTGTTCTGGATAGCAAAAAATGTTCAAAAATTTTAAAGTAAAAATAAATAAGTTATATATATATAATATTTTAAATATTTTCATATTATAGTTAGAAATTAAAGAATTCCAAACTAAACATGATCTTTTATAAAATGGAAAATTTTACACAAACTTTATAAAATGAATTTATGATTTTTGTAATTTTCACTTGTGCCTTATGGTGCAAGGACAGCAAAAGTCATGAGTGGTTGATTGTATTTTTATGATGCAAGGACACAAAAGTCAGGATGCCCCAGGTGCAACAGTTTTTTACAGGAAGCAAACACCTAAAGGCACAGGGAACTAACTCTCAGTATATCAGTGGTTCCCAAATTTTTTGTTATGTGGAGTTTTTTTTTTAAGAAAAATTTTAATCGTGCAGCTCCTGACCTTTTTTCACTCTTAATATATGTTCTGAGGTAGGGCCCATATGCAAGTTAGTATTGGAAATAGTACAAATACAAGCCCAGTCAGCAAGCAAATATAATTGTTTGCTTAATTTTTTCAGCATAACACTTGCTAAATTTATAGTATACTGGAGTTCTTATTACGTTTAATGATAAAGCAATGTGTCATACTCGATTTTATAAGAATGCATAATAAACTTTATAGCCATAATAATAATAAGAACATTTCTAAGTACAATTTTACCTTTATTAGTATTGAATGTTTTATCTTTCTTAGGTCCAACCGTTACTTCTCCGCCAAGCACTCTTCGCCATGCCACTTTATCTGAGGAATCAGTTTTGTAACCACATATGTCTGCAGATTCAAAGTCACAAGGCTCACCTTCTACAATTATAAATAATGGAACATTTAACATTCAAATGTTAATTTTAAATAAACTGGATAAAAACATTTTTAAAACATTTATTGAAATAATATATATAAGCTTCTTTTATTTTTGTCCATTCTCACCGATACTAAAAGGAAAAGGTTGATTTTGGTGGATAAACATCTTCATATGCAAAGTTAAAATATTTTCCACAACTTATCATAAATTTCAAATTTTATTGCAACGTACTGTACACCCATGTCTATAAGTTAAGGAATTTACCAGTATGCATATTTGTCGTTGCTGTAATGAAACAGAAAGTGAATAGCAATGCTGTTTGTCATTCCTGAAAAGAACAATGGAAATTTCTGAAGAGTTAATGATAAGAATTTACATAAAGCTGCATAGCAGGATCGGCATGTGGCCATAAATGCCTGATGCCACCCAAACAGCACAGTAGATGCATCGTTTAGAGACCTGTCGACATACTCAGAGGTCACAGTATCCAGACAAACGATTTATTGATGGGTACACAACATCAGCTTGTATGAAAGGCAACCTATCGTATGCACTCCTTTAACTCTACATCACATACAGACATGTAGAACATGGTAAACTGAACATCTTCCTTGGAGCTCACAAAAATAAAGCAGTGTACTATTTACAAATAGGTCCTATTCAGCCTAGATAGTAATTCACAATGCATCTACATCTGATAAGCTCCAAGAATACAGTACAACTTTGCCCAGATTTATTTATTTTATTTATTTTAATAAATCCGGCTTAATAGCATATTAAAATCAAAGCCAACTAACAGTATTAGAAGGTATTTATATAAATCGAACACTACGCAGATTAAATCAAACAACAATGTCAATCAATCAACGTTTATTGGCGTAGTGATACCAACGCCGATGGTATGGCGTGATTAGATGGTGAAACGTTCGAAAGAAAATAAATATTTCTGCCTTCGGTGGGACCTGAACCCACCAATCCAGAGTGGAAGGTCGTGGGTTCAGGTCCCACCGAACGCAGAAATATTTATTTTCTTTCGAACGTTTCACCATCTAATCACGCCATAACATCGGTGTTAGTATCACTACGCCAATAAACGTTGATTGATATTGTTGTTTGATTTAACCAGAAGGTATCTCGCCAGGGCAGCACCAGAAAAAACGTGAGTTTGACAAGGCCGGTGCTGCCCCTGTGAGATGATAGTGTTACATTCTTGAATTACATATACCAACAATATATGAACAAAACAGGTAACTAAAGGTATAGCCAATCAATATTCATCATACAAGAACTCACCACTGCAGGGAAAAAAATTAAAGGACATAATTAAATGGCTCATGTTTTATTTTCAGACCCACATAGGACAACACAAACACAATACACCAAGAAACACTGCCAGCATAATAAAGTTGCATAGACTACTAATTTTAACCATCATCATTATGGAGGTGAAGGAGTCCTTACTCGGGATGGTATCAGCTCAGGTCACAAATACCCCTGCATATGTTTGACAACTGTGCTGCAACAGGCAAGGTTTATAAAAATGTTATCCTGCATCAGTATTTAAGGCCTTGTAGGGAAAAGGGATGGTATTTGGTCCTAAATTCTACTTAACAGATGATGATGCTTGACTTCATAGAATGATGTTAGTTCAACAATATCTGGAATCTTAGGATATGGCACATCTGGAACAGCCAGCCTCTTCACTGGATTTAAATCCCATCGAATATGTATGGGACACTCTTGGTCGCTGAGTTGCAACACATAATCTGCCACCACGGACAACTGAACTGCTCAGAAGAATGATTGTTCAAAAATGGGATTCTATATTTCAGGAATTGTTCGATACCCTTACTAATATGCTGAACCAATGCAACCAAAGCATGTATATATATATACATATACCATATATATATATATACATATATAGCTGTTCTCATGGTAACTATATATCAAATTTATCTATTCATGATATAAGTGGTGTCATGCTAAACACTCCATGTTCCCTTTTTCCAATTTTGACGCAAATCAAGTGAATTGAAACTTTTTTTCACTTTCTTTTGTTATCGTATGTTGTACACATCTTCTTGGACTAAGTTTCTCATAGTTGGCAAAACCAACCCACACAGCAGATTCCTTAACTTATAGACATAAGTTTTTTACAAATTACATTAAAACTAAGAGTAAAATTAGAAGACTATTCCAAATGAATAGCATTTGTAATGACTGACAGAGATGAGAAAAATGAGTGAAAGAATGAATATAAGCAGAAGATAGCTAATTTTTAGTTAGGAGTTAAAGTTTTGTAAGTAATTTCAAGATTTTAAAGTTAATGTAAGACGTTATTAAATTTTGAAAGTTTTTTATAAAATTACCAAAAAAAAAAACACTATCCTTTGCGATATATGCAAACGAATGTTACCTACCAATCATATAAATTTTGAGACTGCACAGTTAGCTGATCTAAGTAGTACATATAAGATATCAGTGGCTCAATAGGCAGTAAAAGTTTGAACATGGTGGGTAAAGTGAATGGTTTATTGGACTTTGAAAAATGATAGACTATCGGAGTGTAGAGAGCTGGTGTTTCGATTTTTAAAACAGCTGAACTTACGGGTTGTTGGAGAACTTCAGTAATTAAAGTATACTAAGACTGGTGCCAAAATAGTAAATTAATAAAGTGGTTGCATAACTTCGAAAACAGTAAAAGATGAACGTCAGAGATAAGTTTTGAGTATGACAATTCACACACGCCAGCAAACACATCACTGTTCTAGAGTTGGCTACTCAATACAACAATGGCCAATCAAGAATGATATCTGATGCAACCATGAAATGCATGGTTACATGTATTTGGGATTTAGCAGCTGACAGCCAGTACAACATCCTTTTTTAATCAAGGTTCTTCGGAATAAAAGACTAGCCTGATACAAACAATATGCCAGTTGAACAGTGGATGATTTGAAGGTGTACTAGTCCGATGAGTTGCACTCGTTACCGCCCTTCATGGATGGTCGTGTCCGTATTTGGTATGAAGAACATGAGGCTATGGATCTATCATGCATGGTATCAACAATACAGGCTGGTGGAAATGGTTCTATGATATGGAACATATTTAACTTGAAAAAATTTAAACACCTGGTGCATGTAAAACAACATATGACTGGTTCTCACTATTGTGACCTGCTTGCTAACTCTGTACATCCCACATTACGTTGTACTTTCACCTGAATAGTAATGATGTCTCGCAAGATGATAATGTGCCTTATGTGTGTGGGCAGTTATTGTGCAGGAATGTTTGAGAAACATCCATCTTAGCATATTGAATGGCATCAGAATTGATTTCTATTCTATAGAACAATTATGGGATATTCTGGAAAGACATATACAGCATCTAGATATGCCAATGACATTCAAGCCTGCACTGCAGAAAGTTTGGTTGGAGATATCTTCAGCATCATGTTCAATCAGTACCTCCTGGTATATTTGCTACACTGAAGAAACGAAGAGGACCTATGAAGTATTAAGTAACTGGTCTTAATTCAGCGATTTCTCAATGCATGTCCCTTTAATGCCTAAACTTTCTGATCCTTTCTGAATAAATAAGTTGAGTGCAACAAAATCCTGGATAATAACATAAAATATACTGAGGATATAAAGGTATTGATGTAATTATCCATAGCAATACAGAAGATAGCAACGGCATGGATTTAATGATTAACACCAAGATGCAGATGGTGAAGGTGGTGTTGTACAGATCATTAAAATGAACAGAGTTCACTTCCGTTCATCAAAACATTTTCTGAATAGTACGAATACAATGTACAATATGCCATTTGCAATTTCAACCCACGACTTTATAAAAAAGTAATTTTAAATGGGATAAATAGCCGAAGTGATGCCTGAACTATAATATATGAATAAATAATATAGCTCATTGAAATTTAAATTTAATTCAGTAAACTGAAAAGTAATAGTGACAATCACAGAGCTCCTTAAATAAGAACAATTCACTTTTACACACTAGTTTTTTTTTTTACTACGTCTCAAATATATAACTGCACACTGACTGAAACTAAAGTTATTAATGGTAGTTATATTACAAAAGTGAAGAAATACTTACTGACAAGTGGACATCTTCCAACATTGACTTCTATGTCATCAACTGCAATATCACCTATTCCAAGATCTGGTCTTGTTGCGCTCAATAAGATAGTAAGATTGACTCCTTTTTCAAAATAAAATGAGCCGTGCTTCCATGATGTGTCTCTACTGTCTTTCTTCATCCATAATGGACCACGTAGGCTTTCATCTAAAAAACAAAAATGGATACACATGGGCAAGAATAACTAATTCCCCATTACACATACAATAACAGTATTTTAACAATAATTCAGAATTTTGTTCATTAGTAAGCCCCCATTTGCCTACTATCAATTCACCATTCACTTTTCTACTAGCATCCAAGGTGCCAACAATGGCAAAGAAATTTGCTTGATAAGAACTAAGGGTAACATATGGAAAACAGATGATATTACGCCAAAGTAAATGGCACATAAATTCTCTAGGTGATATCACCCATACCACGTTAATAACCACTCTCAACCATCAATGTAGAGTTTATAAAATTATTGGGGGGGTGCAAGCACATATTATGTATATTTGTACATTCCAATATATGTACAATTGTAATATATTTCAAACTATTGAGGTGGGGGTGCTCAGGCCCATACAAGTCTATGCCTATGCACCCAATGTTGCTCAGACTTTGATGATTGAATAGTACCCTACATTTTCAATGTAGTCTACATTTCATCTTGTTGGAAACTCGATATTTAAATATCAATTTACACATTTTCCCCTCCATTTCTGGAAGACGCTTCTGTTTCTTCAAACGTTTTTCCTTACCTGCTTATTCTAAACTGTTTCTTCCTCTACTAACAAAATTTACATGCTTGTCTCATTATCTATCTCATTCCTGGTCATTGCTTCATCTTTAGTATGTGCATATGCATGCACACACAGACACACACATTTTAGAAAGCTAATATGGCTGTTACTTACACTGAATAATGGACAATTGGAGAGAAATGGGTGATGTGCTGTAAAGATAATACCAGAATCCAAGGCAATAATCATTTAATTCTACTCCTATTTCTGGACTGCGCAGATCTCCCATAGTGTCACCAAGGGGATGATAATATGCATAACGAGCTGAAAGTAAAATAAAATAGTTTTTAATTATTTTTAAATTATGGTGAATGATTATTATAAGCACAGATAAAATGTGATAGGTTTGGATATCCTAAATGGAACATTAACAGTTGATCACTCCCTTTTCAGCAGGATAAGGGAAATAGAAGTTCAATTCATAAAGATGTACAATATACCAAATTTACATTAAATTCATATAGTAGCCTTTTGTCCAAAGCATTCTTTATAGAGCATGAAATGTACACACTTTCTTAAGAAATACAATCAATGACAATTACAATTGTATTCATTTCCCAAAATGAGCATACAAAAAGATGTCATATGTTTCTGAAATTACAGCGGAAATTCTGTATATTGAATTTCTCTATATGTCAAAGTTTTGGGGAATCCTATGATTTGAACTTAACCTTGTTAGTGTTTATTATATTAAAAAAATCTGTCTCTATATTTCGAAGTTCTTATATATTGAAAAAATTTCATGCAAACTTTAACTTCAATATATGAATGTCCTACTGCAAATAAATATGTACAAAAGGCAAAAACTTAGTGTGTGTGGCACACGCCCACCAATTAAAAATGTTGGTTGAATTTTTATGGCACAAGGGTCATTTTACATACGTTGTACATACGGCAGGGTTTCCACAGCCGAACAGTGCTTTCAGAGCAGTATTTAGAGCAGCAAAAGTTCCATTTTGTAGCAGTTTATAGCAGGAAAATACCATTTTGTAGTAGAAAAAAAACTTGCATCCATTTCCTGAAGTTTATTTTCAGAATTCGTTCACTGTCTTATGTACACAAAAATACATAAGTTTCGAAATGAAGTATTTAAATGATTGAAATGTAATATTTGAGCTACTTCAGAATGATCCCCCCCCACCTCCGCTACCTCTTTTACAGACAATTTTTTTCTGTCCAGTGAGTATCTGCTAATGAGAGGTTTCACTGAATTAGTAATTAAACTTGCTGCATTTATTATAAATAGAGCTTTAGCTAACAAGGTTTTATCAGTCAATACTTCCAAATAAGTATCAATCAATACTTCTGAAATTCCATTCAGTCCTGTGAATTTAACATTTACATCATATGTTGTTTTGGAAAAATCTTTCAAAACTTCAAATTGTTCGAATCTATTCACACTGCTGTGCAAAATTAACCACTTATTTTCTACGAAAAAGATTTTTCTATGTTGAAAAAGAATGTGTTCTACAAAACCACATTTTATTTGAAGTTGCTTTAAATCTTCACCTGGTACAGCTGCTTGTTTGAAAAAATAATATAAATCTAAAATGATAGTTTCAACGTCACTAAAAAGCTTAAGATTCATAAATTTTAAATCTAAAACTTTAATAAACAATACTAGCTCATGTTAGCACTGTTTATTAAAACGATTAATAAGAAAATGGTGTGCCGCTTGTAATATTCTTCAGGGGGGCAAATCTGATGTAAAATCGCTAAATTTAGTGGATTTCAGTTAGTTTTTGTAATTTTCCTTGTTAAATCTGGCGAAGAAAATTGGCAACACTGTCTGGTGACAAGATCAGGTGAATGGAATGCATATGTCAGATGTTTTGGGCAACTTGAATTTCTCTGACTTTCACAGGAAATACAGGTGTAACAATTGTTTATGTTATGTTTATTGCCACAGGTTGCCATCAGATGCCTATGAAACATAACAAGGGGTCGTTCACAAACTAAAATAAGAAAATATTTACAAATTACGTCATTTTGGACAATTTCCGTAATTTTAAAACATATTTGTCAATAATGACGTAATGGAAGGTGAAAATCCGTAATCTCCGTTATATTTATCAAAACTCAGACTGGAGTTGCAATGTATTATTTAATATGTTTTCATTTATTCGATTTGAAAAATATTGCATTTTTCATTGCGTTTTTTATCCATATCAGGGATACTTCACAGTGTGGCCAACCAAAAGGAAGCAGAAAATTTTTTGGACGAGGACCGTAAAATTAAATATTAAATACAAATTTCAAGCATATTTCCTGACATTCCCAAGGCACTAAAAATTTAAATACATTTCCGGATTTTCCCTATGGCTGGACACTCTGCATTAATATGTGATGTGACATACTACTTAAAAGTAATAAAAACTACTAGGAATTAAAATTAGGGGCGACAAGACCCCAACTCTTCGTTAACGATGCCCATAATAAATATTCCAATTTCATTTAAAAATATTTAAACAGATTAATAATTCCACTTGGGGGAAAAATTTCCTCTCAATCTGCTGTCGCTGATCACCATTAGTGCTGCCACTTTAAAACTCTAAATCTAGCTTGAAATCCGCTAAGATTGGCAACACTACTGCCAGTTTATGCCAGCAAAATTGACATTAAGGCTGCGCATCGGGAGCTGATTCTTCGCTAGATGTAATGCTTTTTTCTCTCTAAATTGGTAACACTGACAGTGGGTTCTTCCCAATTATTTTAGCCAGTATTACATCTTTTTCTTTTGTGGATTCCATAGGTAACGCCATTTTAAAAGAAATAAACATTTTAATAAAGCGAATTTCGCTATGTTTAGCAATTTCAAAATGAATAAAAAATTCGGTGCAAAGTTTATTTTCAAATTTTGACACAGAAATAGCACAATCCTGCAAAAAATATACGTTTTGGCGCTAAACGGCACAGGATTATCGGTTTGGCGCAATTTGGCACAGCTGTGGAAACCCTGCGTATGGTAGAAGAAATATATTTTTCATTATACTTTTGCATTTATTACTGCTAAAAAACTCACTCAATTGTTTGCTGGTTCCACTTAATTTTTGAAATTAAACATATTACTTAATTATGCATTATACTGATGCATAATAAAGCGGAGATGTTAAGGTGGGTAAATATAGCACAACTTTCATGTTAATAGCCTGGGCATTATAATTTTCAACAGACACCTTTGTGCAATTTAAAGATATACAGATGGAATTATGAGTACACTTTTTAGTAATGCATTGTTTCAAAGCAGTTGAAATATTAAATTAGAGTCCGTTATGAAAAAATAGCACCATCTGACTGACGTTTGTTTATTTTGTGCAGTGTGAATTCATGCATTTATGATACTGTGTTTATGCTACCGATATAGATATGTTTTTAAAAAATATATTTATAATTTTCTATAAACCAGTTTTAAATGTTTTAACCACATTTCCAATTGGAAACAGTATGGACTATGTATTTGCAAATATACATACATTCACTTCTTCCATTATGATCTTGATGTGGTCCTGCATGATTCAAAGCTGCACGTCTTCCATCTTGAACGACCCATGTTCTTTCTCCCTCCCAGTTGCATAAAGTTCCACTTTCAAAGTTACAACTATATTTTTCATCCAGAGCTGCAAATGTACAGACATTAATTATTATTGATTTATTTACTCGTTGATATTATAAATAAAGCCTATCACATTTTTAAAATATGATATTTTGTCTTGAACTTATGTTATTTTGCATGCTCTAAACATGTAAAAAAAAGCAGTAAAAATTTAAACCCGTTTTGAATATAAAAAATATATTTAAAGTTGTGGAAAACACGTCTACAGATCGACAGAAAAACTTTAGTGAACGGAACTGGCAACAGACTCTAAAAGGAGATCGAAAAAGAACTGGTTATGAACATTCACTCTCTCAACCTTATTTCAAAAGCATGTATAGAAAACGCTCTTGCGCTGTAAGTAATGTTAATTAAATTATGTTGATGTTTCTCAATTTCGCATTTAATTCTTTCACAATTATAGGTAGCAGTAACCTCCTATAAAGTCTTAAGCATTAAAATATAATCCCTTACAGATTAGATATGAGGAAAAATATGATCTTTAATATTTGCAAGCAGATAAAAACAAATGGTTTCCTAAATTGCTGGAAAAGTAAAACTTTCTACCATGGCGGACGTGAAAAGCTAATATGGAGAACCATGGTGGAAAGTTCAGAAAACTCATCAGATGATATATGTTCTGCAGTTCTATCACAATACAATCATATAATAATGATGTTCCTTAATTTGGCATTATATTTTTGGTTGATAAAAATGAATGACTTTCCGCATATTTGGTTACAGCATCGTGAAAGATGATTGAAGATAACCATTTTTGCAACATCATTATGGCTAAAATGTTTTTGACAGTAGATGAACTCAACTAAATTCAGATTCAACAAAATACAAAGCGACAAATTTGATAAAAACAGACAATATTATCTTCCCTCAAATCTGTGAAAAAATTTTATACAATTTCACAGCTTTTCGCGAAACCTTCTCTTTCTTTAATCCAGCTAATTCTTATTGTATCCCTTTGCAGTAGTTGAATCAAATACTCTTTTAACATTAATTGTTTTTCTGCAACATCTGTTGTTTTATCAATATGACGATACTAACTAGTTGCCCAAAATGTTTATCTGAGTAATTCTATGTCCATTAGAGATGAGTATTGATGTTTGGTTAGTATCATCTCTAAACATAGATTGTTATTCAACGTTACATGGATGTTTTAAAAAAATCTATAACTTAAAATTACTATTGTTTTAATTTTAAGAACAACAAAGCTGTTTACAATTACTTTTTTTAGCAATAACAACAACAAAAAAAGGATATATGAAAAATATTGGTCTCTAAACAGCAATGTTTATAACAAAAAAAAATCATCTGTGTTTTAATTTCAAAAACATAGAAGTTGTTTAACTTTAAAAAAACTAAATCTATTTTATGATTAATGAAGCAAGGAAAATCCAATATTAATAAATTAGTATGATAATATCATTATATTACAGAAAAAATTACATTTCAGTCATTATTTTTAAAAAGAGATATGTCACACACATTCATAAAAATAGGAAACTACTTTTTCCCATGCCCTATACTGAGGTCAGGTAAAGCACAAACTGAACATAAATTATTGTCAATTAGTAGTTTTGGATGATTTTAAATTGTTGAATAAAATGAAATTGCAAATATTTTGAATTATTAAAAAATTCAAAATCATTGAAAATAACATCAACGGCCTCAAAACCTCGGATAATCGCCATCAATGGCGAAAACACTGAAGATTAAAAGAAAACATCTACCTTTGATACTCATCCCTAATAAGAACTCTGGTTCACCATAGTTGAAATTTTAGGGAAAATCACTGATCCCTCAATATTATGAGGCTTTAAATTAAGAAACAATTTTTATCAGCATTGTTCAGAAACAGTGATAGTAACGCCGATGTTATGGTTAGATGGTGAATCCGGTGTTTGATGGGGCATGATACCATGACCTTCTGATATCCGGGCAGGTGCTCTTACCAACTCAATCCCCTATGAATATATTTAAGGCGTATTTTTAGAAATCGGTTTATTTTGTGGAATGAGGCAGTATATGAACTGCTTTTTAAACCAAATGAGTCCATATGCTGCCCCATTCCATGAAATAACCGGTTTCAGAAAATACTTTACGCCTTAAATACGTTCGTAGGGGATTGAGTGTTTTTCGTCTGTAGCTCAGTTGGTAAAAGCACCTGCCCGGATGGCAGAAGGTTGTGGGATCGTGCTCCAACAGACGCAGAAAAAACATTTCCTCTCTGTACAAATGTTTCACCATCTAACCATGCCATAACATCGGCGTTACTATTACTATGTCTAAAAAAACCTTGAAAAAAATGTTTTTTAATCTGTGTAGTGTTCGACTTGCATAGATAAAAAATTAGGAGGCTCTGTTTAGAAAGTAGGATATAAATAATTTTCTATCAACTTTAGATATTCTTCCACCAAACATTATTGTTACTATTTATCTTAGGTGAAATTTATTAGTCAGTTTTTTAATTAATCCAGGGAGCTATACTTCCTATCCTTGTGGGTTGTCTGTAAGTGGCTCTGTAGCTTACATGACCACATGCTTTAATTTGGAAGTGTCACACATATTAGATATATTGGCATTCATTTGTCCTATGGTGATGGAATAAA
>QLNU02003225.1:55202784-55228025 GCA_006491805.2 Dysdera silvatica | reverse complement strand
CAGAAGTTCAAGCAGTGGCCATTTTGGGAATGATTGTATGCTGGACTGATAAGATTGCCTGGTTCTTCAGCAAGAAAAGCGTAATGTCCTGAAAATATCAGAGGAGTGATATAGTTGTTTAGTTTGTTTTGGAGCTGTTGGAATATCACATAATTTCATAACAAAGGTGATCAATGATCAAAGCTTAAAAGATGAAATTATAACTGATGAAATTTGTAGAGATCATAAAGAGCAATTTTAAGAAAAAAAAAATCCTAAATGCAAAGTTTGATATCCAAATTCATAACATTTCTGGCTCCAAATCTATTACATTTATGACGATATCTACACAAAATCTGAAATCTAAAGTTAAATGCCAATTATACAAAAATACTCTTAATGGCACATATGATGTAATAATCCGAAATGTACCTTTTGATGATCCTGTAGAATGGTCAACAGTAGGTGTGCCCTCGTCTCCTCTCTGCAAGATCCAGCCTTCAGGAGTCCATTCACAATATCCGGATTCAAAATCGCATTCAACTACATTATAAAAGAACAGACTTTTCAACTTGAGAGGCAATTTCATTTACCACAGAAACAGTCAGAAGCAAATTCAGGAAACGAAGAGAGGACTACTCAAAAAAAAAAAAAAAGAAAGAAAGAATACATCTTGGAAAAAAAAATGGTAAAAACATAAGGGTTATACCTGGAATAGGACAAGCTTCTTCAAGGATAAAAATGTCATCAATTGCAATGACAGTCTTCCGAGAACTGCCAGGAATTCCTTCAATAACGATCTTCAAGCAAAAAATACATGGGTTGAATCATAACAAATATACAAATTTCAACTGCAAAAATGTAAAAATAATCTACTTATATATTAAAAAAAAGATAGCTTTGAAAATATTTTTACATTATTGTAAATCATAACATACGGTATAGTTTTCTGAGCTTTTAATAGAACTTTCAGCAAATTTCCAGCCATTTCCTTGTGAGTTAGACCTGGACCAAACAGTATTATTTCCGGTATTGGTTTTCACTAGGATGTTTAAAGTTCCAACATATTGTCCATACATATGGTAATAGAAAGTCATACAGCTTTCGTTTGTAGGTGATTGCCTTAAACTCACTAAACGAGCTTTACTATCACGTGGCTGCCGACCATTAGTTTCCAGGAACATAAAGTACCCTGTAAAATCCATAAAAATAAACTTGTAATGCAAGAAATAATAATAGCTATAGTGTTTTAAAAACAGTTCAGAGAGGAGTAACAGAGATGGGACAAACAAGTTAAAATATCTGAAAAGACCAATACGTTTTTAAACTTGTTATTGATGAGAGATAAAAAGGTAATTTGGCAAAAAAATAAAATGACGTAAATGTAAGTCTTGTAATGTAAACCAGGTTTTTGGTTCAATAGACCGTTTTTATTTACCAGTGATCGTAAACTTCAAATAAAGCAAACTTAGTTTTGAATCAGCGGTTAAGCATATTTTATTTTTTCGAAGTAAAATTGTTGCTTAGTAGTTATTTACAATACATATTTATAAATATTAATTAGAGTATTACTATTAATTACTGAAGTATCTTTTAAATTCCATGATTAGACTTAGTTAAAGAATTGTCTTCCCTTCTCTTATGCTGGTCGAGTTCAATGAGCCATTAGACGTAAGATAGAATGCATAACATAGTCTCTGAACTGTAGTATATTCACAAAATAATTAGCTTATGATTATAGAGAATATATATAACTTTTCATTATTAAATCATACGATAGGTTATATGTAGTAATTATTGATGGTTGAATGTGACTTCTGAACCACGATATTTATGCACAAACAAATTCAACAAGAATCGAATCTAGATTAGTGAACTTAAAGGCAATGCTGCAACCACTAAGTCAACATGAGGCCAAAGTAAACCAAAAACCACATATCCGAATGGATGACGATCACAATAATCCTTAGGGCGTGAATAATTTTCGACCAGTTATTACACATCATCATCATATTCAACCATTATCTATCCACTGCTGGATGAAGGTCTCTCCAAATGCTTTCCACACAAGTCTATCCTGAGCAATTCGCTTCCACGTCACCCCAACCTGTTTTCTTATTTCATCCACCCATCTAGTTTGAGGACGTTTTCTAGGTCTTCGGTGGTCTCTTGGAATCCAGTTCAGAATTTCTGTTGTCCATCGTTGATCAGTTCTTCTTGCAATATGCCCAGCCCATCGCCATTTCAGCCCTTTTACTTTAACAATGATGTCCTCTACTCTAGTTTGCTCTCTCACCCAAGTGTTTCTTTTTCGATCTCTCCTAGTTATTCCAAGCATGCACCTCTCCATGCTCCTTTGCGTTGTCTGTAACTTTCGTATTGCTCCAACTGTTAGACTCCATGTCTCTGATCCATAAGAGAGGACTGGCAATACACACTGGTTGAAGACCTTTCTTTTTAGACACAAAGGCAATTTCCCCTTCAGGATAAAACTGTTTCTTCCAAATGCACTCCAGCCAAGTTTAATACGTCTGTTGAGTTCTTTCATAATGTTGCCATCCATTGAAATCAGCTGGCCAAGGTAAATATATGAATCAGCAATTTCTAGCTCAATGTTGTCAACTTGTATTTTTGTTTCCTCTACGAAATTATTGAACATGATCTTAGTTTTTTGTAGGTTCATCTTGAGTCCAACTTCTTTACTTCTAGTTGAGAGCTCCTGTACCATGTCTTGGAGTTCTGATGGGTTCGTTGAAAAAATAACAATGTCATCAGCAAACCGCAAATGATTTAAATATTCACCATTTATTTTTATTCCCTTGTTATTCCAATTTATCTGCTGAAAAATCATCTGTAAAGCTGAAGTAAAAAGTTTTGGAGAAATGGTATCTCCCTGCCTCACACCTTTACCAATTTTGATAGTTTTGGTATCTTTATGTAACCGAAATTTTGCACTTGCATTTTTATACACACGTTTCACCATGTCAATGTACACATCCTCAATGTCTGTTGATCTTAAAGAGTTGATGACTGCTGATGTTTTAATAGAGTCAAAGGCCTTCTCATAGTCAATAAATGCCACACACAATGGAAGTTCATATTCATGTGTTCTTTCAATTAATTCTCTTAATACTTGAATATGGTCCACTGTACTGAATCCACTTCGAAATCCAGCTTGTTCTCTTGGTTGAGCTGCATCTAATTTTTTCTGCAGGCGATGTGTTAGCACTTTTGTGAAGATTTTATAAATAGCAGGTAACAAGCTAATTGGTCGGTAATTTTTCAAATCCTCTTTATCACCTTTTTTATGCAAAAGAATTACTGTTGCAGAATCCCATTGGTTTGGTATGTTACCGCTGTTAAGACATTTGGTAAAGAATTTTGCAAGTATGTCTTCTACATATTCTCCAGCTTCTTTTAGGATATCTAATGTAATACCATCATCACCAGGGGCTCTTCCTTTCTTCATACTTTTTATTGCAAATGAAACTTCTTCTTTTAAGATTTTAGGAGCTGTTCCTTCGACTATCTCAGAGTCTTCGTTTAATCCACTGTTACTTTCGTATAGATTTTTGTAGAATTCTTCAACTCTTCTAAGTATTTCTTCCCTATTTCTTGTTACAGTGCCATCCTCTCCTTTTAATGCAATGATGTGTTTCTTCCCAATAGACAAACTCCCTTTAACAACCCTAAGGCTCTTGTTGCTTTCAATGGCCTTCCTTACTAACTCACAATTGAATTTTCTTATATCTTCTTACACATACACACACATACATAATAATTAAGGCACTTATGAACGCGATTTTACAATTATTTGGCCTATAGATTCATTTTTATTTTAGCTAAATTCTACTGCTTTCACAAATTTTTACACATTTCTTCAGTTTTTATATGAGGTGGAAATACATTTCATTTTGGTATCCAATACAGACATTATTATACAGAAAGTAACTTATAATTTACCTGCATTTCCTGTATGATCCTTTTTTGGTCCATATAGATTAGAAGGCTTTTTACCTAGTTTCCAGTTCACATTAGTATTTTCATTGTCGGGAAACCATCCGCACACATCCTCGTCGAATGTACAATTAAGAGCTGCGAAAGATGGAGATGTGATAACATATAAAACCGATGTTATTTAGAAATACGTTGTGAAATTTTTATAATTAAATGTTAGCTAGTTGAAATCAAAGAATAATAGGTTGATACTCACAAAAATTTTGTATGACATGCGGATTGCAAGAGACGTAGTTAATATGGTCAATGGCAATACCCTGTGGTTTTGTTGATGAATACGGCCAGTAATTTGAACTACCACGGAACTCGAACTGCAACAGCCACGAAAATGTATGTTAACCTTTATATTAACACATTAGTTACTATATATGTGCAACTATTTACTTATAACAGAGATGGATTTAAGGTGATGTGATCAGTTCAGTTGTATAGTAAATATTAAAAAGCTCTAGTTTGAGCTGTAATTAAAACGTGGGTGGCAAAAATTATTGTATAATAAATTCCCCCACGAAAACTCACAAAAATCTCGCCCCGGAGGCTTTTCTGTGTTGACCATATTTGGCAATTGTGTTATCCCTGTGAAGGGTAATAATATCTTACATCTTTACATACGGAGAAAAATGCGTTTGTTCCTGTCCTCATTCGTCTAGTAGGTCAAGACACTCCGGGCTAAACGGAGGGACCCTGGTTCGAATCCAGGATGAGGAAAGCGTCTCTTTTTCTCCAAATATAAAAAAAGCTCTAGTTTGAGCTGTAATTGAAACGTGGGTGGCAAAAATTATTGTATAATGTCACAAATGTCAAAAATTCTCTATTCCCTCACAAGATATATCCTTTCTCCAAATTCAATACAATTTTTTTTATTAAGACAATTAAGCTCAAGTATCCGTACCATAACCATCACGTTGGTAATAGAATGTCTTTCAATGTCGTTTGTATAGTCAACTAGTACAAACAACTTCTTTACTTTCACCTGGTCCCTTATTTTGTCCATTGTTTCATCATAACATGCCTGCACATAGTTTCTTTCGAAGTGTAGATTTAACGGGTATGGTGTATTCCAGTGTGTTTAAATTTCATGTTATTCAAGCTTTTCGAGCCGTATATTTGCAGACACTACAATGTCATGAATCTCTTCATAAAATGGTGACTTCTTGAATGGTGACAATGATTTGTGATGTGTAAGCAAAACCTGGAACGTTTATGATTTTTTGTTTTTGCCATGTCAAAGCTGCTTATATCTTCTTCTCTACCAACATGTTTTATGATAATAAATCTTTTCTTTGTTGTAACTTTAACTTTACACACACAAAGGAGTATCATTTCATCTGAAGAAAAAATATCCTTTCAAAATAACGCAACAAATTTTTACAACTGGCAAGATTGGGCAGGTTTACATTTGGTCTTTTTTTTAAAAGAACAAGCTATTACTTCCCCTTTCAAATCCATAATAAGTCTCCAGACATTCTGACGCATCTAGTAAACAGCTGTCATCCTATAAGTTGAAACCAGTTGTAATCTGTTCTGCTGTGTAAAAGGTTTGGAATGTTTGCAACACAATAAAAGGTAAGAAAATCTGAACTTAAATTATTTTGCATACTACCTTCCCCACAGTTCCTTTCAAAAGTGAGCAATGTGGATTTCTTTTCCTCAAAATTGGATAGTACTCAACGATATCTCAAAGCAAGTTACCAGACTGAGAGTTTTTGGGCTTTTACTTCGTTTGACTGGCAGTGTTGGTTTTGGTTGCAGCAACTTCAAAACGCAATTCTCATGAAAATTTGTTTATTAAAAAATAGCAGAAAATGCCCAAAAACATAAAAAGTGCAAATGTTATTAAATTTCCGAGTGGGCCCAACCACTCATTGCTATATCATGATTCAACCATTAGCAATACCAAATGCAAGTTCCCAAAGTTATTTGATTTTTTTCATATTTTTTCTGAGTTGCTTGTTTCCCTACATATTATTCTGAATGTCTTTCGGATTTTATCATTGCTTCCCCCCCCCCACGGATACATTCCCAGTTATTCCTTCCTTGGTTGGTGTCGTATCCCCCATAGAATCATAATTCATGGTGTGCTTGTATAGTCTTTACAATGGCAATGGCATTAAAGGAGTATAAATCTTCTTCTGTAGGATAGTTTAAGAGGTGAAGGCCTGCAGCTACTGCAGGGCAGTCGAAAACATGATGTGGTGTAAGTTCCTCGTCGAGGCAGCTGCCACAGTTTTGATATTTTTTAGTCCCATCTGCAGAAATTTTCATGTTTTTATGATGTTTTGTTCTTAGTCTGATGAGAGTGGCGGCTGTCTTCCTGTCAATGTCAAGGTTAGTTATTTGATCATGGGCCTTGATTTTCAAGGGGGTGAATAGTCTTGACCTTGCAAAAGCATTTGCGTCTGCCAGCGAAATTGGGGTTGTTGTATTTTGGTTGAGATCTCTGGCACTTTTAGCCAAAGAATCAGCAATTTCGTTGAACTCAAGGTTCACATGGGCAGGAATCCATTGCATGAAGCATTTTTTCTGGAGACGGTGAAGTTGTCTAAGTTGTGCCAGGATATTCAAAATTAGACTTGAAGTACCTTTGCTGAGGGCTTGTAAGGCAGACCTGCAGTCGCTGAAAATGGTGATACCACTAAGCTGTTGCGAAGGTCCAAGATTGGTGTAAGTTTCGATAGCCGCAGAAATGGCTGTCAATTCTCCCGTGAAGTTAGACGCAATTTTTCCAGCGCCAACTGCAATCTCTCATCTTTGATCATCAGGAAGAAGCAGTACCACTCCCGCACCACCGTTGGTGAAAGTGGAGTCTGAAGATCCATCTGTGAAAGCCTTGATGTGTCAGAAAGGGAATCGATAGTTCTCATCCCAAGTTCCTTGAGTTCATGTTTCCTTAGCATCATATTAAGAATTCTAATTACCTTTCAGTGACTAAAATTTTTTGCATTAGGTCTAGTGGTTTACTATTCAAAAAAGATTTTACATTTTAATAATGACGCCCTCATTCCTCATTTATTTTATCACCCAAGTGCTTTTGTTTCAACATCTCCTAGTTATGTCAAGTACACAGCTCTAAATACTTGAAGTTATCTCTAAAAATATGTGCATCTGAGAGTTAAGTCACCTATAAATACTTCAAGTTATTTACAATTTCAGCATTGTGTTCTTCATTAGATTATGTCTTTGATTCATTTTGGAAAAAGAATAAAACATTTGTTGAAATCATAATAGAAGCTAAATCTTATATTTGCCTTAATTATATGCCTAAAATCTTCCAGAAATCATTAAATTCCTCTGTGCACAACTGAGTGCTAAAAGTAAGAATACAACATTTTTCTTACCACTTTTCCAGCCGGATAATTTCCAACACCTATGGAAACATGCTGCCACCTCCTTCTAGTAACTGCTTGCGGTGAAAACAACACTTTACGTGTTCTTGATATTTGGGATGTTAACACGCTTACCTCAAATTTTCCTATTAAAAATAAATAAATAAATAAACTGAATCAGTTTTAGTACTGTTAGAATCTGTCTATTTAGAAATCCTCTTTGTCTCAGAAACGTTCTACTTCAAAATTTATGCATTTCTCCTGTACTTTTGGCCAAAATTTAATAAGTATTTTCATGCTTATTTTGAATAATTTTCTCCTCCAAATCTCTATCTGGAAATATGGACTAGAATGTCAATTATAAATTCAAAGGTGATTAAGAAATGTCCTTTGCACAGCAGCAGTCTCAAAGTCACATGATTGGTAGAACAAGAATATAACAGGTTAAAGTTGTATATTTCTTGGAAACTGACAAATGGATGATAACAGTAGTTAGGCCTTTCAGTAGGGACTAAGGCTTTGGACAATGGAGGAGGGGTGAATAGTCAGTGGACAGTTACTTCTACAAAAGTAACTGTGTTACAGTTACAGTCATTGTATTTCAAAAGTAACAACTGCGTGCATAAGTAACTGTGACACAGTTACTTATATTTTAAAGTAACTAGTTACAGCTACTTCTATAGTAACTAGTTACAGCTACTTCTATAGTAACTAGTTACAGCTACTTCTAATAGCCAGTTTTGGCAGTTCCAAGTGTAAACAATAAAATTTTGCAATTTAGTCATTTTACCCCTTTTAAAGGGATGATAACGATTAAAGAAATATAGGCATATAAATAAAATACCGAAATTACTCAACAAACTTTTTATAGAGCTTCAGAAGTAGCTCATCTGAAAAATTTGACCAAAAGGACTTCCTCTATGTGAAGAAATAACTAGTCCACCTATACTAAATACCCTTTTAAGGGATGCATTTGTCGGTAATCCAATGTTATACTTAATGAATAATCTTTTCAGGCTACTAAACCCATGTAATTCTGAAAGATTAGTGTTGTTAGTTGACAAAAATCAACGTACTCCATCTTCTGTCGATGTACGGTGAATGCCTTTTTCACTTCTGGTGAATGAGAAAAAGTCATCACCATCACCTGTCAGCACTTGAGCAGTGACGTTTGAAGCACTGGATTGTGAAGAGAGCTTGTGCTTGGGGCATACAATTGCTGAATATACGAGGCAGATTGAGAGTTTATGCAGGCTCTGAGATAGCATGTTGTAGACTTGAAGGGTTGCTCTAAGCGGGGGATGGGGGACCATGTGTGAAGCAATGCAGAAGATGTAACAAAATTTTCCGTTAATCCCTTAGCACTAAAAATGAACTATGTTACATTCATCTTGTTAAAAAATTAACGGCATTACTCAGTGTTACACATAAAAGGTAACTGTTAACAAGTAACGTGTTACTCCAATGATTGGAGAGTGAATAATAAGAGAGTGGAATTCAAAAAATTGTTCAATTAAAAAAGTCTGGCATCAGAAACTACTAACGAGAGTTAGCGCCCATTATGTGGAGCTACCGACAGAAATTCAAGCTGTTGAAGTGGTATTTTATAAATACTGTCTAGGGACATAATATATCAGGAGACTCAAGCGTTGATCATTTTTGAGGCACTTTTTATGCAAATTTTTAATTTTCCAAATTTCAGCAACAAATATGTTGCTTTATAAAATGATAATCTGTTGATAAATGTGTAAACCCAGAATAACACAAAATATAACATAAAAAACTTCCAAAATGTATGAACCAGGGCTCAGTGGGCAATTGTTACAAGAACACTAACATTCTCCGGTAAAAGCAGTAGATATTGAAAGGCTCTTTTTGGACATAAAATGCCACTACTGAATGCCATAGAATGTCGAAGGACACCTCGAGATAAACTGTAATAAAAACTATGCCATATAAAGTATATCATATTGCGTATATCAAATATATTTCTACTCAGCTAGCTAATAATAAAAATAAAACATTTACTTTAAGATGCAGGACATTCGTTTTTTGTTAATGAAAAAATATTTCACTGCACATTTCTTCATTTCAAGCGCATATAAATGCCTATTTTGGGAGCTTCTAGTGTCCACTTTGTTGTTTTTTAAGTGATTATGGTCAGGACTCTTGCCATAATTTCTAATCTAAGTATCGTGACAAATATTTCCCTACTTTTAATTCAACATTGTTTTATACACTCACTAATACAATGGTAACAGGCAAGATAATGGCAAGAGAAGTCATAGCGTAAGAACGGGAAAGATTTCTTTCTTTGAACTATTAACCTCAATGAACGCTAACTCACTAATTACCTTCAACATCAATAAATTTAAACCAATCTGATTTACTCTGAATATAAATTAAGAGAATAGGACAATATCTAATGCTTTATAGCTCTACTCTAAAACTTATACACATTATAATTTTTTTGTGGAAAGAGGAATTTAATAGATATAAATTTCTACTAGAGTATACATGATTGGAGAATGTGATAGAAAAAAATACTTACCTCTTTGTACGTTATAATTATAAAAGAATTCCAATTTACAAGAAGGTGCCATTTCACCAAGCTTGGGTGTTTCCATGATGGCTCTTAATAGCCCACTACCTAAAAAGACAGTGAAGGCTTTGTAAGTAAGAAAAGTATTTGCTTTGCAATAATGACCAACATGGTATCATGAAAAATTGGGACAATTACATATATCAAGAACTCGTTAACATTAAACTCTAAACAAAACATTGCACATTTATACAAAATAAACATTATTCCTTTATATTGTTTTAAATCCAAAAACTTTAAAATACTTTACAGACATTTAATGATCACCTTTAAAATCCGATATTTGAATTAAATTATACTTTTACTTAATTTTTTTTATTAAAACAATATAGGAACAAGTTATTGATTCAATGTAGCAAGTAGAACAATAAACACCCAATCAAAATTACTAAATGATAGTAAATAAGAAAATTACAAGGACTGATTATTCATGACTATAATTTGATTTTTCCAGTCTGACTGATTTTTTGCTGCAACTCATTTTTGAGAACAATTTTGCTAATCTTCATCCATCAATTAATTTAATTCAAATTCAATATTAGAATATAAAGTAAAATTCGGGAGTAAAATTATTTTAAACGAATAACAAAACATGCAATACCTACATATAAAATTGCAACAGAACGTTGTTCAATAATAATTTTTAAAATTAAACTATAAATACTAGGAAACTATAAATAATAGGAAAGACAGGTATGTACTTATTAGAAGTGGTTACTACTTAGAATATGCTGCATGGCCTGTGAAATAACACTCTTATAATAAGAACCTACATTATTTCTTAAATAACATTGAAGCAACATGCTTTTAGGTCAGTGGATATTAGCATGGATAAATATATATATAATATATATATATATAATATATAATTAGCATGGATTAAATATGGAGATAATATATAATTAGCCTTTTCCAAACATTTTAGTTTCAACAAGGTATATCACTAGGAAATAACAGTTATATTGAGTAAGCTAACACGGAAAGAGTTGGACAATTATTTTCATTTTATTACTAAAGAAGGCCTCCTTATTGAACCAGATTCTTTATTTTGCGATTTATGTGCTAGAATAGTAGTTGCGGCTTGAATAAGTTATTACTTAAGTTATCCAGTTTCTATTCATTTGCTGAGTGGTTGCTGCTATGTTATCTCCAGTGAAAGTTGAGTGATGGTGATATGTTATTAATGACATAATACATTTATTGATTAACTGTTGGTTTGCTGACAGCTAGATAGGCGGGATACATCTTTGAATAAACATAGACGTCGAGGAGAATATGCACAACATTCATCACAGTGAACAACAAAAAGCAAGTTGAGGCACATGTTGTATTGTTCATACTCGATATAGATGTGGGGTCATGCCCATATCCAGAGGGTGAGGGGTCTTAGTGACCAGTCCCCCTGAAACTAAATTTTTAATGGGATTTGAATATAGTCTTATATGCTGTGACTGTATCGATACATGTTGAAAAATTTTTTGAACCCCCCCCCCAATCAAATCCTGGCTATGGTCTTAGTTGACGCGTAGCTGCTATGATATCATGCATTTGGAGAATTTATTTCCACTTATGGGGGTTGGGAGATAAACCAACGTAACTGTACCAGAATAATTTGTGCAGGTTCGTCTATGATTTAGAAATGTGCAAAATCTTTCACTAACCAAATAAGTGAATGATTCTACCATCATTCACTGACCAATGAATAAGTGAATGATTCTACCATCATTCACTGACCAATGAATGAGTGAATGCCACGACTCATCATTCACTGACCAATGAATAAGTGAATGATACTACCATCATTTCACTAACCAATGAATAAGTGAATGATTCTACCATCATTCACTGACCAATGAATAAGTGAATGATTTTGCATGTTTTAAGTTTGAATAGCAACTATTTATTTGGCTCCTGATGATCAAGTGCATGAATTCAGTCAGTAGCTGAGTCACTTTGTTTTGCAACTCCTTACAACTTCCAATAGATGTTCAACTTCAAAATGAAATTGTAGATATACACAAAAATTAAATAATTCTGAATTAATTCTATTCGATAATAGAAATATTTCAAATCGATATTTTTCTGGTGAGTTGGTTTTGAGTTTTGCCAACCTTCTCTATTTAAAGAAAAAAGAACAATTGATTTTTCAAATGGTTGTGATCGGTTTTACAGTGTTCATTATTTATATCACATGTATCTAATATAACTATGCATAATCGAATTCATTACAATACGACTTTTACTACTAAGTCTGTAAAACTGACTAACGTTGTCAATGTGATAAACCCAGTTGACAACTTGGCAAGATTGGTAACGTTGGGTTCAAGGTTATTAAAATATAAATGTTTAAAAATAATTTTGGGAACAGGAGTGTGCAGTTATGACACTCAATTTAACAGAACTGGAATAAGACCAAAGCAGGTGCTCAGTTTACAAAAATATATTATTAACTGTTTTGATTATCTCATAACATAATAAAATATAACATAAAAATACAATCTTTACAGTGAAAATCTTTTTTGACTAAATTTTCCACAAAAATCTCTATATAAAATTATATAACCGGGAACTTAAAAATTTTGAAATATCTGAAATGCTTAAATATAACTGTGTAGCCATTATCTTAGGTACTTTTGATTAACTTTTCCCCATCGACATTTAACAATGTCATATTGACAATTTTACGGACTCTTATCTCAAACCACACATATAATACTTTTGGGAATGTTTACACACAACCAGATATGCAAATCTAGTAAACTTTAACTAGTAATCCATACTGGAAAGTACTAATAACTTGGCTAGTAATGTATAAGCATTCTAAAAGGTTTAGTAAACATTAAAACTTAGGTGATTAATTTGCATAGTTGAACAAGATAAAATAATCATATATACTTGATCGATCCTTTGCTGAAAGAAGAACAAAATAGCCCTCAGAGTGACCAGAGCTGTCCGTGTCAGGGAAAGACATATTTTTAGTTAATGAAGCATCATCAGCACGATATCTTTTCCATTTGTAGTTGCCAAGATTAGTAGTGTCCTTTAGGCCGCACATATCTTTTTCAAAATCACATTGACCTAGAAGAAGCAAGTACAACAGCGATTCATGGAACGTCTTAAGATATTCATGTGATATGGTAACATTGCATGCATAATTTCCTACAGAATACTGATACACAAAATCTTTCTTGTAATTATTTTGTATATATGGAATTTAGAAATGAAATATCAGAGAACTTGACAATTTCCGGCAGTCGTTACAAGTATAAGCAGAATTAACAAAAGAAAATGGCGAACAGAGAGTTCTGATACTTTGAATTTGTAACCATTATACAAGGCAATTCAAAATAGATGTTGCCGCGATTATTTTCTTCAGCCATTAGCTATAGAAAAAGCTTCAAAAGCAAAAAAAAGTACTAAACTTACGTATGGATACTGAATACGAAATTTATTTTACAAAGTATATGTACAAGTATGTATATTTTACAAGTATATGTATAAAAATACAGAATTTAATTTTTATACGGGCCCCACTATGAAAAAAAATTTCCAATCAGAAAAATATTGCCCTATATCTAATTAACCAAGTTAAAAAGGTTTAACCCTTCTAAATAGAATAGTTGTAGAGTTATTAAAAATTAAATGTCATCACTTATAAACTTTCATCTCCATCTTGGCGATTTTTTTTTCTAAAATTAGAGCAATTTTAGGGGACTATTTGGTGGATGAAGTGTAGCAAATATATGCAAATTTGTTTTGAAGGGTACACAAACTCAGAATTTAATCAAATGTCCTATCATTTTTTCAATTTGCAAATAGCCCAGATTTATTTAATCAACTCCATAATTTTTAATATTTAATATCTCAGTGACTAACTATTCCATATAGGCAAATGAATTCCCTTTATTTGACTAATTAGAGATACGACAACATTTTTCTTTAATTGGGAATTTTTTGGTGAAAGGCCTGTATAAAAAGTCAAATTCTGTATTCTTATACACATACAACCTTTTGTAAAGTAAATACCACATTCACCATACATAATTTGAGCACTTTTTCCTGAAACATTTTTTTTTCTATCAGTTTCCAACAGTTAAAAAAATAACTGCAGACACAATTATTCTGAATCACACTCTGAATAATAAAGTTTATACAGTATAACTCTGCCCCTCTTAACTGCCCATGACAGGATTAAGACCCTACTCAATTAGTGACTTGACTTGTTAATCTACAAATTGAACTGTGTTCACAGACGAAGACATATAAATATAAATTGAAAACTAAATTAACATTAGAAGCGCCAAATTTCCATCCTACTTAGAAAATCCGGTTAAAATGATCTAGAAGAACTGGCTAAAATGTCTGGCATGGTGTTCTTACTGCTAATTCATTTTAAAATGGTATGATCATTATATAAGCAAGAAAAAACATGCAGTAGCAAAATGGCGCGGCAATATTAAGAATGACGAAAATTGAAACATGAAAAGAAAAACTTTAGAATTTTAGAATTTACCTAACTTACGGTAGTTTTCAAAACAAGTCATTACACATAATGCAGGTTGTGATGTGCACGTTTTGCACAGATACCTTGCTTCTCGTCGGATTTGGTGGGAATTGCGGACGACACACTTCCATGTTGGCGTAGCTTTAGTTGATGTTGCGCGTATTGTGTCTATGTAATGTTGGCCTTTCATTCGCGACATCTCAGAAGATTTGTGGTGGATGAGATCATTTCTAGGAACTGGTGTATCCTTGTGTTCACTAGAACTTATTAGTGAAAGTAATATTTCCTTTCGAAACCAGATCTAAGGTTGCTTTGCACCGACTTTGGTATATAAAACATAGGGGTTGGAAACTGCAATATCTAAATGTTGCAGTTCAACTTTTTGGTACCATTTTAGGGATTTCTGCAGTACTGAGTTATAGGAAAAAAGTTTATGAATTCTATCGATGCCACACAGGTATTTATTGTAATCTGGAATGCAATTAGGTTTGGTGATGGATTTCCCTTTTCGATTCTTTTTATTCAAGGTCATCATTTTACCTGAATGCTCAGTTGTAAGCATTTATAAGCACATTTATCTTTCCATTTCATCATGACTGTACGATGGATGCTTCCTGTACGCAACTGTTTCACCTCATTTTAGCTTTGTGTTCACAACTTCTTTGGGGAGATATTTCCTGTTTGACCGCAAAGTTCCGCATAATTTTGTCTTGTTGGAGCTTACTTGTCAGAGGAATACTCGTGGAATAATTGTCTGTATAAATTATGTGTTCTTTGTTTAGACGTTTCTTCATCAAAGCCATTACTACACTTTCTGCGTGACCTAATCCAGATACAGGATCCATCGTATCCATCAGCGTACAGTTCTCAAAATTATTGGGGGGAAGCACATTTTATGTGTGTTTCACATTATAGTACATGCAAAATCACAAATTATTTCTGATTATTGGGGGGCTCGGCCCCATGGGCCCATACAACTCTACGCCTATGATCGTACCACAATATATAAGTACATTCCATACGTAATAGCTTGGGTGGCAAAGCATGTAAAGTTTTACACCATAGTTGTGCTGTTTGCCCGGAATATATTGACGAAAAACAAGACGTCCTCGCCACAAAACTATCGACTCATCTATTGAAAGTTCCTTAACTGGTGTATAAATTTTTTTTAAATTATCCAGGAGAGCATCACAAATATTTTGCAACTTGTGCAACCTATTCCTATTGGAGTCTTCATTATTGCTGAAGTGTCAAAACTTTAGTAAGAGTTCGAATCGGTCTCTTGTCATTGTGTCGCTTAAAAATCGGTGTTGCTAACGCTGAATCACTTGACCAGTCATCTTCAAGAGGAGATTACTTGATAAGTCCCATTGCAAAAATAAGTCCTAAAAATTTCTACATTTCTACAGCATCAGTTGGTTTCCAATGACATACACGACTTTTTGGTTTGGCTGTTGATTCATGAATACATTGCTTGGCATACCTGTTGATTTGTGATACAATGATTTGCATAATTTCTTTAGTGACAAATAAACGAAAAAATTTTATTGGTCAAGAGAAGGCCGAGAGGTCTGCACATTCCGGATGCATTATGTCACTGCTGCCCTGAAAAATGATATCGTTAGTTGGCATGTATTTCGCACCAACTTTATGCCATCCATATGATGTTGAAGCTATTTGAGAATCATTAGTTTCACTTTCACTACTTTCTAAAATACTTTCTATTCTATCAACATCAATATTTAAGCCTGAGGCACACTGAAGTGACTCCACATTTGCTTCATCTCCTTCTGCAATTTCTTCGACGTCATGACTTTCATCTTTGGTGCTTGAATCGGAAACCCAGTCACCAAGTTTACATCTGCTTTCCCTATCTGAGTCGATGTCATTAGCAAGCTCTTCGTCAGATAAATTGAGATATTTTATTGCCTCGTCAATTGAAAGAAGCTTTCGTTTATTCATTTTTCTTTTCAAAAAACGCAAAAAGTATGTAGAACGTACTACAAATGTAACAAGTTCTGCAGATACGAAAATTGCGCCAAAGCTTTAAAAATTGCGCGATTAGCGCCATCTTGTAGAAATTTTCTGGAAACATTATGATATGGACTGGGATGCGCTGAAAAGTTAATAAATAAGTCACTGGATGCACTACAACAATACAGAAAAACATAGTGTAGAGGACGAGTTATCTTGTCCCTAGAACACAGTGAATAACCATGGAAGATGAGACATCTCGTCCGTTGCGGCGAAAGTGTTAAAGAGATTGACCTATAAGACTCATTATATGACATTTTTCAGCCATGCTTTTTTGTAACATTTTTCCATCATGCCAAATTTCTTGACAACGATGCCAAATATTTATAATTGGTGAAATTGGGATATCATGACACATAAATTAACATTTTCTCTCAATGATATTATATTTTCGATTACAGCAAAATCCAGTATTTAGTGGACACCCACCAGATAGAATTTTTTTACGTAAAAGAGGGATGTTCATCTGAAAGAATGTCTTGTTGCAGAATTTTTATATGACTACAAAAGTGGGGTGAATATATTTGAGGAGTGAGCATTAAGAAGTTTTATTGTATATTGAATATTCCAAGTTTTTTTTAATAGTGTGTTTTTACTTATAAACATATGTCAATGTCATTAAACTGCCTATTAATAATACGACAGTAATGCGATAATGATAATCAAGAAAATATTCTCACCACAATACTTTTCATCTGAGCCATCAACACAATCTTCAAGGAAATCACAAACTTGGGTTTTATTGATGCACCTACCATCGGTCTGGCATTTAGTTTGATAACTTTCACAAGTGAATTCTGGTAGGGATGTTGTAGTGGATGGTGAAGCAGTTGGAAGACCAGCTAATCACAAAGAAATAATCATATAAATCAAGGCGAAAAAAATCTCATTTAAAGTTCCGTTTTACAATATTTTAAAGCATTAAAAAAGCATAGAACAAGCATGATTCATAATAGCTCAACAGAGAATAATATAATATATATATGCATATTAATATAAATATAGCTAAAAAAGACAAAAATACAGCTAAAACAGATCAACGTAGTTGAGCATTGATTATTGGAGCTGAGACTAAGTCTGTGTGATCTCAATAATCAAAATTTAACAGAACGCCATGATAAGCATCAGAAGAAAAGAGAAAAAATTGAATAAAAATGAATATACTGTCAACTTTTTTACTAAAATTACAAATGATTAATTCAATCAATAACAATTCTCCAATTTTTTTCGAACATCTACTCATCTCCGTAATAATGAAAATTTTCTCACCATCAAGATTGATTCCAATAATCAAACTTTAAATGTGTTTTAAAACAGAGCACATAAATAAAATAAAAACGTATAAATATAATGAGCACATGAATATATAATGTTCATCATAATGAGCATATGGCAAAAATGAAGGTACATGAATGTAATGAGAGACAGCATCATGCAGGTACAAGAAAGTGCACATTATAATTAAAACGTAATACAGAACAGTCAGAATAGCTTACATCATAACCAAAACAAAGTAGAATATGGCCAAAAATTCAAGATAAAAACTTGCATATCTCATGGTGATCTGCTTGTGCGTTCTCACAGCGTAAGGACAGCAAAAATCATGCTATGTCGGGATCTAGATTTCTCCGAGGAATCTGAATCCCTTAAGGTAGTGGTTCCCAACCTTTTTCAAGCCGCTACCCACTTTTCTAGTAGCCAAGTAATCCATGACCTACTTTTGTAATAACCAAAAGATCTGCAACCCCCCTGTCTGTTGTCGCCACATTTGTTAAAAATGCTTTTATTATTCAGAGTAAAGACAACACATTAAATATGCAATTATA
Source organism: Dysdera silvatica (assembly GCA_006491805.2). NCBI lineage: Eukaryota > Metazoa > Arthropoda > Arachnida > Araneae > Dysderidae > Dysdera > Dysdera silvatica. The sequence continues at coordinate 55,209,737 of QLNU02003225.1, read as the reverse complement.
TAATATTAATTACATACAGGGTGTCTGAGCACCAGGGTTGCAAACATCTAGGAAAGATAGGGTACACCTAGACGAACAATATTTGCCAGGATGTTAAGGTATTATTACCCTCCGCAGGGATAACACAATTGCCAAATATGGTCAACACAAGAAAGCCTCCGGGGCGAGAATTTTGTGAGTTTTCGTGGGGGAATTTATTATACTATAATTTTTGCCACCCACGTATTAATTACAGCTCAAACTAGAGCTTATGTAATTTTGGAGAAAAAGAGACGCTTTCCCCATCCTGGATTCGAACCAGGGTCCCTCCGTTTAGCCCGGAGTGTCTTGGACCGCTAGACGAATGAGGACAGGAAACAACGCTCTCTTTCTCCGTATGTAAAGGTGTTAAGGTATTATTACCCTCCGCAGGGATAACACAATTGCCAAATATGGTCAACACAAGAAAGCCTCCGGGGCGAGATTTTTGTGAGTTTTCATTGGAGATTATTGTATAATATTTGCCATAGAATCTAGGGTCGCAAACCACTCACAGCGTCAGTTCTAAAACCATCCAGCATGCACAAATAGTGACAACCAGTGCATGAGAAGCGCAAAATGAGATGTCCTAATCATCTATGCACTTGAGCAGCTGACCTGAGTTTTATCTGGCGCTTTTCACGCACTGATTGTCACAATTTGTGCATGCTGGACGGTCTTAGAACTAGCGCTGTGAGTGATTTGCGACCCTAGATTTTATGACAAATATTGTTCGTCTAGGTGTACCCTACCCCTCCTAGATGTTTGCAACCCTGGTGTTGAGACACCCTGTATATTACAGATATAAAGTTAACAACCATTAGTAGAATATTGCAATGTGTGTAGCCATGTTGTTGTAAAAGCGTTGGAAACATTTGGTATGAAATTCCTTATAAAAATAATTGCAACTAAAAATAGTTGTGGTGACCCCCAGAAACTTGTTCGCGATCCACCTTGATGGTCACGACCCCTAGGTTGGGAACCACTGCCTTAAGGTATGGGGAAAACAATAACATGACCATGGCGAGTAGTTCCTTAGTAAGCATTGCTTTTTTTTGGTGTCATTTGGAGACAAACCCTGGTTAAAGGCATGATGGGCAAATGCGCCACTACTGCATCACAGCAGGGCCACACCTGATGGAGATCTCAAAAGTAGTTACACAGACAGATTTGGTTACATAGCACCCTGAGCAAGGCCGAAGTTTAGGCCTCGCACAAGGCTAATAATTCTTGCTTTTAGAATAAACTCTTTTTTTTTTTTTTTTTTTAAAGAGCTTCTCAATAAACATGAATCTTCATATTATTACAAACGCAGAAGGCCACAATGATGATTAAAATTTTCTTGCCAAAAAAAGCATGCACAAGTGTTTTTTCTTATGAGTTGAAAATTGAAATTTTTTTACATGACAATTAAAACCAAAAACGTGAGTTTAAAGATCTGAAATTTGGTATTAGTCCTCTGTATCAACATTCCTTTTGATGATTCATATTCTTAATATCGTACTTGTATTTCTATCGTGTAGTTTTCTTGGAGAAAGGCTTTTTCACTTTCATATACACTGACTTAATTAAACACACCATAATAAGGAATAATGTGCGTAAGATTAGGTAGTGAGTTCAACAAAAAATTAAATAAGGTTTAACATTCTTTAGGCTTTAAAAGCTTAAACCACTCAACTATTGTTTTTGATTGCAAATAATAAGTCATTATGAGCTTTAGTTTTGAAAAGCTACTTTTGGCACTTGCTACAATAATCGAAATAGTCAGAAGATCTCTCAACAAACTTCTTTTTTTACATTTTTGGAGTAAATATTTCATATGAACCACTTAGATCAGCTTTCAACTCAAAAGCATTTTGTCCAACACTATCACCCTCCTTCAGTGCAAGGTGAGGGTTTTTAGGTAAAAAAAAAAAAGAGGTCTGTGGGTAGCATTTCCAAGCTATAAAGAAACCCTCACAAATTTTGGTGCTCTCTGAACAGCTTGAACATTTCCTGACTAGATGTAAAGACTTGACCAATTGAAACATAAAAAAAAATCCCTTTGAAGCATTCGTTAAGTGTCTGTTACATTTCCTTTTTATGTTTTTCATTGTCCAACATCATCTTTCTCCAAGCCTTACTTACAAATTCTACTTCAGAAATTTGGCTTCTGAAATATCAGCTATTTATTTTGCTTTCTTGAAACCTTCTTCTTAATATATTAACAAATAAGATAGATGCCCCTCAATCAATTTGAATACAAAAACCAAACTCATATTTTGGTTCTAAAGTGAACGAATGAATGAATGAATGAATGAATGAATGAATAAATAAATAAATATAATTATTGCATCTTAAGACTTATAAAACTTCAATTTGATTTATAAAAACACATTTAATAGTGAATAATTAGATGACTAGATTGAATCTAGACTTAACTTCACATAGGGGTCATTAGACCATTCTACAACTCCTGGACAAAAGTATGGAATACCTGCATTTTTTATTTAGTTTTCAAAAAGTGAGTCTGTTTTAACCCTTTTTTTGATTAGCTATTTACAATCAAACAAAATACATTATAGGCATAGATTAATTAGATACGAATTATGATAAATTTCATTTTCAAAAGTTCATTTAATCAAAAGTTGCATCAAAATTCCAGAAGCTGTGCAGGGACAAAAGTATGGAATACATTAAATCTTGGATCAAAAGTGTGGAATACATTAAATCTTGGATCAAAAGTATGGAATAATAGCACGCAGTAATTCTTCGGAACTCTTTTTGCTTTAACAATGTCCATAATTCTCTTTGATAATGATGAAACAAGCCATTCTCTTTCACAGGGATCAATTTTCCTCCAACTTTCTTGCACAGCAGCCTTTAATTCATCAATGGTCGTTGGTTTCTTCTTGCTCACGTTTTTTTTAGTATGAGCCAAATATTTCCCAAAGGTTTGATGTCGAGACCATTGGCATGCCAACCTAAATATGCATTATCCTTTTCTGCATAGTAAGCTTTGATTATTTTGGCCATGTGAGATGATGCGTTATCATTTTGGTGTATGTAGTCATCATCATCACCAAAGTGTTCTTCTGTAGTTTTCGTCACAAAATGGTTCAAAATATCTAAACATGTATCAGAGTTTACACTTCCTTTTAGGCTAGTCATCTCACCTGCATCTTTTGTTGTTATTGAACCCCAAATCATGCCTTTTGGAAATTTTGTTGAACCCCGAAAATAAGTTTGATGAAACTTTTCATTACTCTGCCTGTAAAGGTGTATGGTGATAACTGTGTATGGAGATGATTCCGTATGGAAATAACTGTGTCCACAGTTATCTCCATACCCGAGACAAATCCTCAACTCATCTGTGAACATGATTCCAATCACTTATGGACCGATACTTGTGTGTTTTTGCCCATGTAAGATGAAACATCTTCTACTTGTCTGTTATATATATATAGTTTTGTTTGATCTTTAAGAAATCTGTAACCCTTTTCTTTCAGTCTCCTTATTGCAATCATCAGAAACATCCATCCCTTTATTCTTCCAAGCTGAATTAATCTCTCCGGATGAAGAAAGTCTCCGTTTTTTTTGACAATTTTTTATCAAATTTCTGCCATCTTGCTCAGTCGTTCTTCTTAGCTGTCCACTTCTAACTTGGTTTTTGGTAACGCGAGTCGCTTTAAACTTAGCTATAATCTTAGAAACAGCGCCTTGGGAACAATTAAACACAATAGCAATTGTTTTTTGTGTTTCTCCCTTATCAAACTTATCAATAGAGCTCTCGTGGTTTGTGTTAATTCTCCCTCTCTTAGGTGCCACTGAAATGAAGGTATCATGGCGCTGGTGTTGATTTACTTAACCCAAATTTACATCTCCATAAACACGTCATGATGATGAGTGACATTACCACAAAAATTTTAGGGGTAACGTCGCGATGAAATGGTTAGTTTTGTAGTTTTCTTCTTTTATTCCATACTTTTGACCAAAGGTTTAATGTATTCAATATTTTTAGTCCTGTACAGCTTCAGGGATTTGGATGTAACTTTTGATTAAATAAACCTTTCGAAAGTAAAATTGTCTTATTTTATATCTAATTAATCGACACCTATAATGCATTTTGTTTTATTGCAAACAGACAATCAAAATGGGGTTCAAACAAACCCTCTTTTATAAAATTAAATAAAGAATACAAGTATTCCATACATTTTTCCAGGGGTTGTAGTAGAGCACTCCCCCACCTTTGGTTTGGCATCTTGCATGATGGAATAACCCTAAATCAGGTCTCTGATAGGAATGGTGTTTATATTATGTGCACGTTCGTATTACAGGGTAAAAAACAAAGCTTTTTTTCATTAATACCTCCAATACCATTAATTAAATTCGACTGATAGTCCTCAAACCAATTTCAGAAGTTAATATAACGATTCTTACTCTTTTGAGGTGCACAATCTTCGGTAAAAGAGATATCATCTATTGCAATGTAATTTGCTATGCCTTCACCTGTTTTTATACTTCCTTCAATTATCACCTGAAACAAAAAATTTCATGAATAAGAAAGCAAATGTAACATTGGGCCTCTCAAAAAGAATACATTAATTACCGAATTATTGAGATATATTTAAAGTTATTTTTAATTGTATTTAATTCTAATTTCAGTTCATCGAAACACATATGCATTGGCAACTGTATTAAAACAGTTTACTGGATATCTTTTGTGGTGCAAGGACAGTTAAAAGACTGAATTGCACTAAAGCCTCATTTCCTGAGGAATTTGAAATTATGGTGTTTAGGGGATCAAATCCTGGATGGAAAAATAACGGGAAAAGGGGGCACATAGTCTGTACCATTTGGTTTAAAATACATGTTTCGGTACAGTGGACACATGTATTATTACTATATTACTTGAGCATTCTTCACTAAAACAATGATTATAAATCTAATCAATTATCGTAAATGTACAAGTTACATTTGCACAAATTACACTTGGATATATTTATTATACGCTGAAAGGAAATAAAATAAAATAAAATATTAAAGTCAGTCCTTACTTAATATAACATTCTGATTAATGACCTTTTTTCTCAGTACCTTGGTTGGATGTGTTTTTTATGGTGCAAGGGCAGCAAGGGTCATCATGTGCCAAAACAAGGTGAAAATCTCAGTACCTTAAGATTTGCTAATAGGAGAGTTACTGGATATGGGAGTTACATATACAAGAACTATATTTATAAATTCCTGGTATAATAATTAGTTTAGAAATTAAGGAGAATAGAAAGCCATAGCTTGTTATGAGATTTTCTTCCAAAGTTATGAACATAAATAATAGAAACGGAATGTTAATTTTGGAATGAAATTCCCGAAAGTCTGAGGAATAGAAAAAAACTTGACAGTTTTTTACAAAAAAGTTAAAAATCTTTGACGTTATTACACTCATTGAATATTGATTTTAATGTATGTATTGTCCTAGAGTGTGATTAGTGATTTACACAAGTAGAGCATTGTATTGTGAGGGAGCCTATGGGTATGACAGATAACTCAATGTCATCTTTAACCATGATATCCTTGGCTGACCTACAAAATGTGACAATTAAGGTGTACAATGAATATATGTAAATTTGAAACTGATGTAATATTGTTCGATTATGCCGAGTCCTAAACAATATATTTGAAATCAGCTCAATCTAATAAATAAAAGTTTAGAAGCTGACCTGGAAACTGTTAGTTTCTGAGAAAGCAACAATTTCTTCAATAAAGAAAAATCCTTCAGTTTCAGTTTCTCTTGACCACACAACGTTTTCTTCACCTCTTATTTCTGTCCTAGTTTTTATCTGAAGGCTTAGTTCTCCTATCCCTCTTATGTCATAATGGAAACGGATCTGAGAGGAAAAAATAGCTCATATCATAAATATGCAAATTTTAAAGTGAAAATAAAAAAGAACACCTTCCTTCTTATCAGTTACTTAAAGACAAATTTCGAAATTGATTACACATACTTTGCACTTTTCGTCAGGTTGGAACAAAGGTCCGAGAAGTCTTGAAGGCGATGGACTCACTTTTCCGGCCAAAAACAAAAACATACCTACAACAACATAGATATTATAGATTTTGCAGCAAAAACAAAAATAGTAAACTATTATTATTATATTTTAGATTTCTACCACAAAACTGTCCCCCTACAGCTGTCCCTGTTTTTTTATTTGACCTCATACATAGACAACTTATAAACACTTTACATTTTACCCCAGTTATACCACATGCCCAGTTTCAGACAACTGCCAAAAAGAGAATTTTATTGCATATCGAAACGTTGTCCTTTCCTTATCCACATGTGGATGCAATACACAAAAACGCTTTTCAGTAGCTTTGGGTATACACCATTAGCACAAACAACTCATTTACAACTCATGGCCTTCCTATATCGTCATAAATTCTTTCGCTTATTTTTACAGCACAAGTCCGTTTACTTTGTTTTTAGAATACTTACTTGCTTCTATCATTAGTTTTCTATCTTTATCTTAAGCTTTTACCTTTACCTTTTACATTTAGTTACTTGCTTTTACAGTACAAGTTTTGCTTCATAGCACAAGTCCAAAATTTTGGCTGTCAGAAATCCGGACTTCTGGAAAACAGAAACTGTTTGAAATTTTTAGGCTTTTGTGAGTGTTAACAACTGTGTGCACATGACTGCTACAGATGCACAGCAACAACAAGGATGCCATTTTGAGAGAGCAAAACAGTTTACAACCATTTTGAGAAATAAAGTATCCTATATTTGTTAAAACATAAATCAACAAAATTTACCAGCTCATCATTTCTGTTTTAGTGCTTAAATTTTAATCTTAAAAGTACTTTTGGCTTTGATAAATCCAAGAGGAATTAAGGTTTTTGATAAACTTTTACTATTATACACACACAAAACTCTTGTTTTTACTATAATATTTTTGTTC
>QLNU02003225.1:55191353-55202684 GCA_006491805.2 Dysdera silvatica | reverse complement strand
CTACAATAGCTTTCTTGAAGTTTTGCTGGAACAAGAAATCCAATCCTTTCATCATCAAAATTAATAAATTTTATTTTGTTAACAGAAATATAAATTTTTAATACTGCAATGTGTAATTTGTAATTCAGAAAAGGTCTGATTTGTAGAAGATTTTAAGTTTTAAAATACCAGAGTTATTTCACTTTAGGAAATTTAGCCTTCACCGAAGAAAAGATGTATGCCAGGCTTAAACCAGCTTTAAGCCCCATCCATTAATTCACCAACAACAAATACAAGCTTATATTTTTATGAACTTTTGAACTTCTGTGTACATTTAATGTTAGTATTTTTGTTTGATGTAATGATAATTTATTTGCTTGAAATGTACACCACTTTCTTCCACTAGAACCGACATCTTAAAACCATGGTCACCTTATGACCTGCAGGATCATGTAAATATGGATTTATTTCTTGCAAAATTGGCCTTCCAGTGTGTGGTGGAGAGATGTCTGAGAATATGTAAATGGAATGGAATTGATTGATGTGGTCTAACACTGATTTAAAGGGAAAACTTAACTTAGGACTCCTTGAATTAATTCTATTCTAAATATGTTAACGAATCTTCCAAACCATATGACTGTATGCTTTGAAAATGATTTCACTACTCGGAAACACTCATGTCTACAAACAGTTGCGCTCAAAAACGAAGATTGCAAAATCAAGAGTTAAGACAAGAATAAATGACGTCCACCTTGAAAACACCCCTAGAATTGAGTCATCATAAATGGGACCTGACCTGGCATACTTGTTAAAAATAAACACTGCTAAAAATCGCACTGAAAAATGCACGATTTTACTTTATGTATAAATAAGTGAATATGTTATAAACATTTTTTAATTTTCATTCTGATTTTACTATGCAATTAATAAACTATGGGATTATAAGGATAAAAGGAAGAGCCAATAAGCAAAAGGGACCGTAACTTTAATCTGACTTATCCAGGAATTCAAATTATCCAAGTTTGACTGTATATTACTGTACAAACTACATGAAATATGAATGCATATATATATATATATACACAAAAAGGTATAATACATATAACATTTATAACAACTATGTATATTCTGAACTAATTACACTAGATTCTTATGATTTAGGCTCAGCTGTATTACTAATCTGTAATATTGTTTAATAATTTGTTTAACATAATATCAGTAAAAATAACGTTACATCAAAACAAAATAACCTCAATTATAAAGTATTTTTGGAAAACAATTTCGAGGAAATATCTTACGTGGAGTTTCACAGTCAATCATTGCTATGTCATCAACTGCAACATGAGATATATCTGTATTGCTTTTTGCTGTTAATATGAGCTGCAATCAAAGTGAATAAATTTAGTTTGCAACAATTTTGAATTCAAACTATAACATTATACATAGTTACGTCATTTTAAAATTTCCCTCATTCTTTCAAATTATATTCCAAATTATCCTTATTTCTTCAAATTCTATAATTAGTATATCATTCCAAATTATCCTTATTCTTATCTTGTTAGCAGTATGATAACAAATTAATTTTAAAAACCTTTAGGTTAAACTATTACCTCAAATGTTGTTGTAATGCGACTAAGAACGATGTCCGTTCTTGTCCATGCATATGAATTTTTGCTTCCAAGTACCCAAACCTCAGTAGATATGTTGTTCCTCTTAAGATGAATTTGAAACTCGACTGAAAATAAAACCATCATCTGTTTATGCTATCTGACAGTAATTTAACAGTATTTATTAAAATGGTTATCAAAGCATTGAAAAGTAAAGATTTTCAGCTGGACAAAAATTCAACATTTAAATGTATGTGATCAACAATCATTATCGATTTACTGCAGAATGGAGATCTCTCTGATTTCACACATACACATATGGTGAAATAAAGGAACTTAGAGGATTTGGCTTTAAGTTCATCATGCTGGCCAGCCATGTTGGCAAGCTGGACTTACAGTTTAACGAGGAACTTTGGTCTCACCATTACAGAGCTGGTTGCCTTACCTACACAGTGTCCTGTATATGTTGATGGTGGCTGGAAATCTGGCAACTGAACGGAAACCTATATTCTCCACATATGATGATTGTAAGGTTTACATGAATAATACATTGCTCGTATTTTTGTATGTATCTGCAGTAATATATGATGTATTATGTTTAGATTATCTGCAAAATTATGATCTTACCAAGAAGTGATAGAGAACGTATTTGATGGATTTAACAATGGTAAATTTAGAGAATTCTGATATGGAATGGTTCTTATTCATTTCTATATAACATTTTCTATAATGCTATTTCAACGAAGGTTGAAAAAGCTTTATATGGTAATTGCATTAGCTGATCAAATTAACTGCCTTTTCTCAATTTCAAAGGTACAATAATAATGAAGCCATAACAAATGGGAGCAGTATTATAAAACATTATGGAATTTCATACTGTTTATATCATATAGCTTGTACTACAATGCACATTTAAGAAGTTTTAGTACCTAGAGAAAATAACACATACAATATGTTATATTATTTACACTAAATAATTTGTAATGCGACTTCCAGAATTTGTTAATTTTAATTTAATCCTTATGGAAAATATATTTCAAAATGAAATGATTAAATTGCCAAAATTGAAAACGAAATATTTTAATATGAGTATGTAAGACTTACCTATATCTCGGACATTATACCAAAATTCCATGATACATGATGAAAATGCATCTCTTAAGACTGGACTTTTCAATCTTGAAATATGTGTAGAATATGTAGGCTGGCGGAGGGCAGCTATCATAAAATGGCCTATTTTCGAAAACCATGAAAAAAAAAAATTAATGCAAAGGGGCAATAAATTACCTATTAATTACTATATACAAAATAACATTGGGTCAATTAGAAAAATTATTTTTATATTGATTTATGATGTAATGCATCCAGAAGTATCAGAAACAGCCCAAAAAACTGAAAAATTGCTAAAATTTACTGACACAGGTAGTAAAAATTATTTTCAGAATAGTCTGGTATTTAAACTTGAAAGCACATATCAATTTAAACAGCATAAAATGTTTATTCATTGGACAGGTAAATAGCACATATTAGCAGGAAAAAATATACTACATACCTGAAGCATCACCATTTGTATGGTCAGAAGTCAGACCACTTTGACCGGCCTTCACCCTAGTCCAACGGAAAGGCGAGAACTGGGCACTTTGCGATATCCACCCACACACACCAGATTCAAAATCACATTCAGCGCAATCCACTTCATCAAAACCATTTTCACAGTCCTTACGAAAGTTACATACATCAGTAGCATTGGCATGGCAGCCATTTTTACAGTCAAAGTGTTCAATTTGGTCTGTAAGCAGTAAAATGTTGTTAATCAGAGATACAATCAAGATATGGATAATTTTTGAAAGATGTTATTCTCAGATGCAATTGGTCTACATGGACATATTCATTTTATATTTTAATTTAATTGCTAAAAGGATTTTCTAGAGAAGTTCCCAGTTTGGTAATCAGTTGAAGTAACACAGAAAAAAAAATTGGAATTTACAGTACATACAAGACCTTCGCCTACCATTTTCGAGTGATACTACTATCCAACAGTGAATGGCATTTTTCTTTCAGAGCCGAGGTTATTAGCTTCACATGCACAGGGAATTTACAGTCTAACAAGAAATTTGAAACATGGCTAAAAAATTCTACCGTGTGCGAAAAGGACTTGGGGTTATGGATGGTAGAAAAGTGTCAGCTGCTCTGCACTCTATCACTAATTAAATTCAAGTTTGCTGTGTGGCAAAAAAACACCTTCCTTCTTTCCATGTCATGGCATCACTTTTTGTTAACAGCCCATTTCTACAAGGGTACCGTCCTTGTTTCTGAAAATGCGCAATGCAGTTTAACCCCTAGTGTTTTAATAGGAACCAATATTTCCAGTATGACACAGCTTTTGGCATATTGAAGTAATATAGATGGCATTTATTAAAAAACTATACACAAAGGTTTCATTTGATCTGAAGCACCAAAGCAAAGATTTATTTGCTGATTTTATTATTTGTTATATATATATACATCTCAGCAACAGGGATAGTACCAAAAACGCTTGCGACGAATTTGGAGATACTCAACATTGACCCAAACACCTACATTGAAATACAAAAAGCCACAATCCTAAACACGTGTCACATTGTCAGGAAGTTTCTAGACATGGCACATTAAGAAGTGATGTAAAAAGAGGCTTGGGAACATTCCCAAAGCCTAAAAATTATGTTACATTATTTGTTGAAGATTATTTAATCATCGGAACTTACTTTAAAAATTCTATCAGTTAATTATCTTGTAATTTATGCTTCAAAAAATATTACTCTAGGAGCGAATTGGAGAAACGCATAGGCTTAACCGGTTATCTTCAACCTTTTGGAGCATTCATGGTGCTAAAATCTAAAGAGTTCACCTCTTGACATCTGCACCACAGATGCAGAAATCATGTCACACATGCGGCATAAAACAAGGTAGCCTTTACTTTTGTGAAAGAAACTTGTGACCATGGGAAAGAAGGTTTGCACCTCATGAAAGCATCATATTTAGTGACTTCAAATAATTACGTTAAATCGAAAATTTCAGTGGGAAATCTAAGAAATGATTAGGAGAAGTTGAAGAAAATTGACTTAATTACATCTTCTAACTTCTCTTTATTTAAAATTGAAGTACTCAATCTAACATCATAAATACATTGCTAAGGCCAGACGTGATTTATCTCAGTAGCTCAATTAAGAGAATATCGGGAAGAAAAATCATAGGTATAAGGCTGGCCTAAGACACATTCCTTTTCTTCTTTTTCGGTTATTGTGAATTAATAAACATACAATAAATAATTTTCCCACTAATTATAAGCTTCTCACTTGTTTAAAAACTCAAACGAAATCCATTCCATAAATTTTGACTTTTTAAACATTTTTCAATTGTTTTATGTGCTTTTTAAACTTACCACTGCACAGGCCATCAGAAACTGTCAAATCATCTAATGCAACATAGCCCAACTGATTCGAACCAGCGTAGCCAACCAAAATGATCTAGAAGCAAAAAATTATTGAAATGTATAACCTTACATAAAGTATAATCGAATGTGTTTCAATCATCATTACCAATTTCAAGAGCACTACTCAAGAGTACTGAAGATTGTTTTTTTTTTTCTAAAAAAAATTTTACTAGCACTTGTAGTCCATACAGGACCCTAGCCTACATTTCCAGATTTGTACAGTCTAAAATTTTTATGAGGTGAAATTGTTCGCATTAATGTTCGGAGGACCAGAATTTAATGAGGAATTCGAAAGTTGGTTAGCATATTGTACTACAGGCATCAAACCAGGACCATGTAGTGCATCAAAACATGTAGAAAAGAATCCACTGTTCTGTATTACCTTGGGAATTAAACTCAAATTTTTTGCATTGCAGAGGGACAATTTTACTTCTATGCCATCATGGTAGTTTTACAAATAGAATGTTGAACTACCAAAAGTCTCTCTTCCCATTTTAAACAGTGGTTAGTGCTAATTAAATTTAATTGTTCTGACAGGAACAGGTCTTTCTAGTATGCTGTGGCTATTGGTTAAACACTTTTACGTTGTTAGAATGTAAATATTCAAGTTTTTTAAATTTTATTTCCAGTTTATATTTTTTTTTGTCTATATTTTTAAGCGAATGCACTACTAGTTAAAATTCATAAGTATTAAAGAAGTTTTTCACAAGGCACAAACTTTAAAAGATCTTGAAGTATTTGTGAAACAAAATTGTGAAGAGGATGTAGAAATAATAATTCAGTGAAGATGGACAAAGTGATGAAAAAAAAAAACGAATGGTAATTTTTTTCGCGCTTTTACGGCTCAAAGACTACAGTGGTCATGCTGCGCCGGGACCTACTGTTTTCCGAGGAATCCGAACCTCTTAAGGCCTAGGGAACCAAACCCCGGACTACAGTGAGCAGTGCGATCTTTATGAGATCTCTGAGTAAGCGTTCTTTGCACTGCTGGGAGTCGAACCCGGATTAGCGGCGCACTAGGCGAACGCGTTACCACACTGCGCCACCGCGGGGCAATGGCAAATTTATTAAGATACATAGGTTGTTTTATACAGAAAGATCATTAAGTAATTTGCTACTGGGATACCACTTTGACCACATAAGAAGGCGGATTGGGAGAAATTTCAGTTACAGTACTGATTGTATTATTGAAGACATAATATAAGTAGATTTTTGAAGTAAAATAATGACGGTTACCAAAAGAAGTGATGCAGGTGTCAGTAAAATCATTGTACTTAAGCACTGTGGAATATCTATAGCTATTGAAACATCCAAAGAGAGGGTGAGGCCTATAGACTAAAAATAAGTAAGTTAAGTTGACGAGCAGAAGATCGCAAGATTGGTGAAGGACACCAAATTCCTAACAGTAAGTCATATACGATAGCTGCCGTTTGTATTACTTTTGAGTGGTTCTAAAAAACACAGCTACGGTTTCTTTCTTATTTACTGGCTATCGGTATCCAAATTGACATTAAACTATCAATAAACGTGACAAATCTAAAACTACTAATGAAAATAATGAAACTACTAATGCACTAGTTATTACATTCATTTATCAAAAACTGAAACATGAAAATTCAACAAATGTCATAAAAATTATCAACAATGCCTTTATTATCTCATTTATAATTGTGCAACAATAGATTTTATTTTATTACTGCTACAATACTTTTCTTTTTTTTTTTCTTTTTTTGAATAAGACAATAGTTTCAATTTTTGTGAAGGATTTAACCAGAGGAAGACAGACTGTTTCCACTTTTTCTTGAAATCAAATGATTTTTATTTATTTGTCACAATGGTTGTAGCAACTTTCCATTTCACTTAGAAAATACATATATATACAATAACACACACACTGCAATTCAATAAACCACAAATAACCACAATCCATCGTGACGAGTCACCAGTAAAAATCAAATAATTTAACAGGCTAAGGACCCTAACAATGTAATGGCGCAAAATCTAAGGATTAATATTATTTATGTCCTTAAGAGTGTTTGGTATTTTATCCCAAATCCTTATGCCTGAATAATCAATTTTGTTCTGATTTTTGGTAGTCTATATTGACCTTTTCTCTGGAAGCTCGATTGTTTCCATAATCTATTAATTCAATATTCTCTATATATTTATTTCCTTTTATTCTTTTGAACATTATTTTTAATATACTATAATCATATATCTTATCTATTAGTCGAATACCATATTTGCTAAACAATATAATTTGATTTAAACTTTTAGTTTTTTCAATTATTTTTATAAATTTAATCTGTAGCGATTTAATTACTCTGGTATTTTTCTTATTTAGATTTTCCCAAATGCTATTACAATAGGTCAAGTGGCTGTATATAAATGGATAATATAAACCCAGTAATATATCTCCGGGGACTTAATTAGGAGTAAAATCAATAATGTAAATATTAAAACTAAAGGAAAACAAGTATAATAAAAAAATTTTTTTTTAAAGTCAATTCCTTCAATGCGCTGCTCAAATAAAAGGGAAGAAAGGGAAAAATTGCGAAAAGCAATTTTGGCGACATTTGGCAACATTTGGCTGTAATTGGCGGCAAGCATTAATCGCCAAATACACCAAAGGAAAGCAAAAAAAATTCATTTAAATTTAATTAATGAATTAATATTTGAAAAAACTGTATTAACATCAAGTGTCATCCACTACAAGTTTAAAAAAATTTATTTGAACTTGATTGGATGGATAGAAAGTATTTTATTAACGATTGAAAATTTGAACAAGATATATATAGGGAGAGTGTGAGCTAATAGAAGGAATTGAATGACTGTTGTTACCTTCTAAGGATTACTATTACTAAATAATGAAATATCAGTTGTTTTTAATTTATATTGTGTTCAAATTTCTTTTTGACCTTTGATTGCCATGGTAATCTGAGAGGCCAGTGGCTTTTCTTCCTTATTTTTTAGTAGTGTAACAAGGTTTCTCGGGCAAGAAGGAAGTGTTTTAGAATTGTTGGTGTTTTCGATGCTTTGATTCTTCATGAAATAAAGACCAATAAATTATTGCTAGAGTCATTCGAGTTCATTTTCTGCCTGCTTTGTCTTTGTTTACAATTCTGTACCAGTATATGAAAAAAATTTATGTAATAGTTTTTCTTTCTTCCATCTTAAGAACAAGAGAATATTTGGTTAATTGAAAATAAACAATTTTAAGTCATCTCTTTGTGTAATTCTGCATCTATTTTCTATCTCCAAGATAGACAATAAAGTGGAACTCTATAATTTTATAAGAAGAACCAAATGCCAGCACCTCAAGAATTCTTCAGGTAGTTCGCGTTAAGTAATTTTGTTTGTCCCATTTAAGAAATCTTAACTAATTGATAACACATATAGAGTAATATTTAAGACATTACAAAAGCCATTTATTGAATTACACATCATAATGCTGTTTTGAAGTCAACAGACGACACAGCCCCTGTATTTTAGGAATACTCTTAAAAACAAAGATGAATACATTAAACATTAGATAAGTTATCACTCAGTGAACCAAGAAATTATGACAACTTAAGTGGAATAAAGACTGAAAGTACTCAATATGCATTATTATGATGATCAAGTAGTTTTTAAATTTATTATGGTATTTATAATAATAATATAAATTAATTGTTAGCAGTACTAATCCTGTACATTATACAAATGACAAAAAAAATTAACTTTTATTCTTTTTAGATTTAACTCGAGTGTCAATACCTCTTACTGTACTTACATGTAATATCACATAATTATTTAATTTGGAATGAGAGAAATACCTGTCAGCACAATTAATTTTTTTCTTTCAAACACTCAGAGTTCTTCAAATTCTTTATTTACTGACTGCAGATTGAATTGACATAAGGTAAAGTTGAACTGTTACTGAAGACCAAGAACTTGTGCTCTATTAAGTAGTGAAAAAATGTTCCTCACTGATACTTTTATTGCTCGCATTTTCATGTTTTTCTTCTCAAAATTCTACAGTTTAGTTCTTCATGGCTACGTAAGAATATAGTGCAATGGTGTTATCGATATCTATGCAGTTACTTATGTCCCTCATAACATTTTTCACTTTTACAAAATGACAAGTTATTCAGAGTAATATTTAAATCAGGGACAAGCAAATACAAATTTAATTACAGTTTTGTCAATAAGTGCAAGATGGGACCAAAGCAAAATGACGAATTATCAGATGACTCACTACTCCTGGTAATTCGTCACTACTCCTGGTAATGACGAATTACCAGGAGTAGTGAGTCATCTGAATGACGACTTAAGGTTTTACTTAATGTCTAAAAAAAAAAAGAGATACTCTGAATGAATATTGTTGTTGAATAGGAGTGTGGGCTTCCACAATAGAACAATAGAAACACTATGATCACTTCGCAGACTTTCCTAATTGTTGCCACTTAGAAACGCAGAGAAAGAAAAATTAATATGTTTAATTTCTAAAATTGTCAAAATGCCAATTTCCATTTACATGTTTTCTAAATGTACATAATTTTACAAAAGCACTGTGCAATTATAACTCCACTTTTTATATTTGGCAACAATATGTGTAATCGTTTTCCAAAATGTAAAATCAAACCAGCCTTCAATTTACCATTGACATAAGGCTCTGTCAAAAAAAAATTCTTTATTTGTGTATTCGAATTAATTTATCTTTTGGTGAATTAATGAAGTAACTTCAAAATTTAAGGCTTTTAAGAAAATAATATTTTAACTGGATGGAATGTTGCATTTCTTTGAAACTTTCATTTCTTCAGGAGAAAAAAAATATGAATGAATATTGTAATCGAACAGGAGGAAAAAGTAAAATTGAAATTGAATGATGTTATGCAATATTCCCTGTATAATACCAAGATAAGGAAATGTAATGAAGACAATAAGGACGATGGTGAAGATTGAGGTAAGACTTAAATGATGTGCATAGAGACATCTTTGATAAAGGAAGATCATCCACTTCAAAAGGTCGAAAAGAAAACTAATCAGCCAATTTACAATTATGAAAGTAAGCAAGGACATGAAGAGTTTTGGCATGACAGCATGATACCCAAGATGAAAAAGTGTGGCATCATCGTGCCATTGAGAGTGTAAAAGGAAATGGTGAGGAGGAGAAAAAGGGGAAAGATGGATCAAAATAAAAAAAAAAAACATAAGAGAGGGAAAATAAAAACCAATTATTCATTAAACTTTGTTATTCTAACTAAATAAGAAGTGTAACACACTTTACAATTTATAAAATAGTTACATATCTGAAACGAAAAAGTTTTAACTTAATAATTGACATAAATCATCAGAATTAAGAAAAAAAATTAAGTTTGCAACATACTCATCTGTTTAAAAATAAGTTTATAGAAGAACGTCACAATTAAAAAATTACTATTTTTCAGAACTGTGGTTTAAAGGTTATAGTTATTTTCAAATCTATGTAATTATTCATCATTAAAGCAAAACATAACATCATTACTGCAATAATTAATAATTGAATTGACTTGCAAATAACTATAATCTCTAAACCTCAGTTCTGGAAAATATTTATCTTTGAACTGTGATGTGCTTCTATAAATGAAGTGATGTATTGTAATATATATGACATTAGTGAATTATGGTCTATTTAAATAACATTATTCCTCAACATTTATGTTATAGTTTTGTGATTTAGTTGAACAACACCATTCTTACAATAACAGTTTGAATGGTATATTAGCTATCTACAGCTGTGTAAAGTACAAACTTTGTAATTAACATGGCCACAGCTTAGGGCAGTGTTTCTCAAAGCATGGTCCACAGGATTTTGCAGACAATGCATATTTCAATTTCTGTCTGGAGAAAAAAGACCTGACTTCATCCCCTGGTAGTCCACAATAAGTAAAAGAATGCTTAAAATTGTCCATGAGTTACTGAACAAAACAATACAGAGTTTCACCAGGAGATTCCATAACAAACAGTTATTTCGAAACGGGCGTAAGGTTTAAAAACACAACGTTTCGGGAGCCAACTGCTCCCTTTGTTAAGTGAAGACAGAATTTATGCCTTCACTTGACAAAGGGAGCAGTTGGCTCCCGAAACGTCGTGTTTTTAAACCTTACGCCAGTGTCGAAATAACTGTTTGTTATGAGTTACAGAAGTTTGAAAAACACTGACCTAGAAGGGATTTTTAGGATTCTGAAAATACCATTCAAAACAAGGATTACCTCTGTGTGCTTAATACCTATTAACTTCAATAATTCAACA
>QLNU02003225.1:55166802-55184165 GCA_006491805.2 Dysdera silvatica | reverse complement strand
AAAGAATTAGCTATAACTGAAGTTAAAAAGAGTGAGGAAAGTACCTAAAAGGAAAAATGAAGATAAAAAGGGAAGAAGTTATGAAAATGTAAGGGAAAAAATTATTAATCAAGTATATGGCGCACCTTTATGTTAACATTTTTTTACGTTCAAGGTTAGCGAGGATAACTTTAAGGTAGCGTAAGCAGAACTTTATGGGAAAATTGTGGCTGTGTGAATATTGGTATTCCGCATATATTTGCACTTACTTATTAATAATTTTCATTTACTTTCTTGATTTTCTACACTTCCATTTATATTTAGATTATCTACTATTTCTTATTTATATAATTTTCATTTACTTGCTTGATTTTCTACATTTTGATTTATATTTACATTATCTACTATTTCCTATTTATATAATTTTCATTTACTTACTTGATTTTCTACATTTTGATTTATATTTACATTATCTACTATTTCCTATTTATATATATATATATATGCATGTGTGTATTATATAAAATTTTAAATTCTATAAAACATAAATTCCTTTTTTTAATAGAAATGCAGAAAATATTTGTCTCAGACTGATTGACTGATTTTTTTTATTTATTTATTTTATGACCAAAAAAAAAATGATTCACACCGCAACTGTTTTGCAGTAAGTTATTTTCGCTCTCCGACGTGTGTCACACTTTTTAACACATTCTGCTTTGGAGGAGGAAGGGTAGTTTAATTCCCTTAAATAAACCTCCAATTAATAAATAAATAACCAATTGTGTATGGTTCTGATATCGATAGATTCTGAACTATAGTTATTCCTCTTCTCTTGGAAATCTATGTCAGAATAATGAAAGTAAATTATTTAAATCATGATTCCAAGGATTGAACAACTGAGATATTGAAAAATTTATACATGATTTCTAAGGTGTATATCATCTTTGATCACTGTTGGTTAAAAACAGAAATCTGTCAAAGCATCTCCTATCATGAAATTATTTTAGGAACTTTGATACAATCACACACACATTGTACAATGAATAGGAAACATAAATGTAAATTATGCGGTATATTAGCAAAACAGCCAGTTCTGTGAGACAACATGTGTTCATAGAACCTACTTAATTAAGTAGTTGCTCTGCATGGTGAGTGTAGTCATTCCTGATGGGCAAAATGAAATATTTGTCTGAATTTGAAAAAGGAGTAACTGTGGGCATTAGTCCGGGACTGGCTATGATTTCAAGATTCGCGAAGCTAATTGGTTTCATGAAAGGTAAGATACCGAAACCGTTTAAATGGCAACAACGTAACCATCAGTCCTTGTTAAAAAGATATAATTGCAGTTCTAACACTGCTAATTATGGATATAATGTTCCAACATCTATAACAGTTTGCAAGGAATAAAAGCTCCAATGTACAGCAATTGTTGGAGGAATTTAATCAGGGCTGTCTCTGACCCTAATCTCGTTGAACTATGCGAAGAGAATCGAAGACGATCAGTATATTTGGTCACATGCCACAATAGAACTCATTGATTTCAGCAAAGAACTAAGAAATTCCCATATACTAATATCTAGAATGTCACAAGTGGGCTTGGGCGGATTGGAAAAAAATATGATCAGATGAATGAAGGTCCATCTTGATCTGTTTAGATGATCACTAAAAAGGGTTAGCAAATTCTTCATGAAGCAATGGACCCAGGTCGCCTTTTAAGCACACTGCAACATTCTGGTGTGTGTAGAGGGAGGGTTATAATAGCGTGAAACATATTCTGTGTTTGTCCGGCACCGGTCTCTTGCTTTTTCTAGAAGGTAAGACGTGAATTTTGGATATATTATTACCATTTCGCAGAGATAGCATAATAAACATGGGAGGAACAGTTAACATACAAGGCCACCAGGGCAGTATGTTCCACAATTTTTGTAAGAAGATTAAGGTATATAAGAGATTCTAATAAAAAAAATGTCTTGGTATCACAACATCTTATCTCATTTAATACTTTTACGAAAATTACACAAACACTGCCCTGACAGCTTCGTTGTGCAGGATTAAAAAATCCAAATCATCAGTTCCCAAAGTATGGTTTATGAACATTTGGAGATTCCTGGGGTCAAAATCGCTTTCATGATAATATTTTTTAATCGGTTTAATTTGCAATATGGAACACTATTGAAAGATATAACCTACATAAACAAAAATTCGCTAGAGTGTTTTAGGCATTTTAAGACTGTAAATGATTCTTAAGGTTATCACACACATGGGGTAATTTATCGCACTGACAATCGAATGATTTCAAGGTTGTTAAATAATCACTTGGGATTTCAAAGCAATTTGCAATATTTCAATTTTAAAAAAAAAACTGGTTTCTTTTCACTTAAAACACTTTTTTTTCCCTCCCGATTTCTTCCGAAACGACGTCCTGATCTTAGGACTTGATTAATGGCTTGCTTCTGATGGCAACCATTCAAAGTCTTTGGTGGGATCATTTTAGAAACTGCCTCATGTGTGATTGCCTTTTGACCAAAAGAAACTTGGAATATTACTGTACTAAATAATAAATAAAGTCACACAATACCAGATGTTGTTCTTGTTGTGTGGTCAGGGATTGTGAAAAAAATGCTTTTATCTGTTCCGGTCTTTACACTCCAGAAAGCCGTGTTTTGAGAATCTTGGGAATAACCACATGATTTCAGGTTGATTTCGAAGTCACATGTTTCTGTAGAATACATGGAAATAAACAATATATTACATATGTTTCTCATATAAGATTAACCAACAAGAAAAGAAAGACGCTGATATAATGAACAATTTTCATTATCCAGTCAAATAATGTTAACTATGAGAAACATAAGACACATTTTCAGCAATATTTCCTTAAATTTATCCGATGTTTGTTCACTGACATATGATAATGAATACTTTTTTTAGCATTGGAAGATTGTTTGAAACCGTAAATTTATTAAATAACACAAGTTTGGTGCTTTCCATCTCCCTCTGAAGTTTGTATAAAGAATTTTGAATCACTTTATAGACCCATAAAACTTACTTGACGGTGGGCAGACATCGCCTCCCACAGCGAGATCGTCTAGTGCGATCACTCCTTTGCTGGAGATGATACCTGTTAAGTTCAGCTAAAAGTAAAATTTCTTGACTTACTACTGTGAGTTAATACTTTAATATTTCACAAAATAGCAATAGAATAAGTTCAATGCTTTCCCACATGAGTAAGAATCTTAAATTATTACCATTGTGTCCAGATTTCGACTAGATGATGCTTTCAAATTTACATAAGCATGCCTCCATCCATACCCAAGATTGGCTCCCCGTTCCCACACAGTAGCGTAGCTCAGTCCGTTTGGAACAGTGCGCACAAGCCGGACTTTTAGTCTAAAAATAAGTAAAATATAAATACTAAATTAATTTGCATGATACGGAAAAAAATAGCCCTATAAAACCATATTTGGAATTAAAGCACCTCAAAGAAAATTTAAAAAGATCATATGTGATTCAAGCAGTGGCAGATCTATAGAAGAAAGGGGAAATTTCTTCTCCCAAATTCATAAACATGTGGTGGAAATCAGTTATACCGAGTGCCTATTATAATGATTATGATTTGTTTGCTTTAAAAACAGTTCAATTGTATTACAAACATTTAATAATTATACCGAATAAAATCTATACTTTGCTTGGAATTGGAAACTCGCTAAATGTGAGATCATTATAAGTGGGTCCTACCTATTTAACATTGCCCACTCCCAAAATCCCTCTCTGGATCCACCTCTGGGTTCAAGTACAACGTAATATTATGTAAAATTTGGGCAATATCAATGGACATTTTGTTTGTGTTTTACGGCGAGAGGACAACTAAAATCATGTTACACCAGGACCCACAACTTTTTGAGGAATCGAACCTTCTGTCACTTAGAGAACCAAATGCTGGACTATAATGGGTAGAAAAACAACATGCATTCGATGGTGCCATTGGAATTATTTGTTTGTTGTTTTACGGCTCAAGGACTACAGTGGTCATGCTGTGCCAGGACCTACTGTTTTCCGAGGAATCTGAACATCTTGGACTTGTAGTTTTCTAATGAATCCGAACTTCTTAAGGCCTAGGGAACCAAACCCTGACTACAGTGAGCAGTGCAATCTTTATGAGATCTCTGAGTAAGCGTTCTTTGCCCTATTAGGAGTCGAACATGGGTTAACAGCGCACTAGGCGAATGTGTTACCACATTGTGTCACCGCAGAGCATTACCACTATACAGTAACAAAAACTATTTAAAATGTCTTCCATATCAGAGCAATTTAATAATAATAATACGACGAGAATGTGATTTTGAAGAGTCAGCTTTCCTTAATTCATGCTGAGTCAATCACAGACCACGCTTACATTAAAACTGTGTTTTTGCAGAGCAAGATCAAGGGTCATGTTGTGCTGCGATCTACAGTTTTCAGTGAAATTTGAGCCTCTGGTGCTAAGGGAACCACATCCTGGACTACAGTAGACAAGAAATGGCATGTGTTCTCCGATATAAGTGGGAGCTGGACCCAGATCAATGACATGATAAGTGAACGCGTAACGCGATCATACGTCTTTCTGTAATAGTAGTTCTAATAAAGGTCCTATGCGATTGTAGGGACTTTTTGTAACAGCTAGCATTCCGAATATACATGGGCAAGGAAATGTATTTCTATGATAATCCCTTAAATTAACACTCAACATACTTTTTTTTCCTCTGTCTTTCTCGATTTCTGGGCATTTTTTAAGAGAATTAAACATGTATGTATGGTGTTAAAGCGGTGCAGTACAAAACTGTGCAAACCGACAGATAGTACTACAACTAATGGTAACAAGAAACAAACCCACTAAGCATAAAAATGAAATAATGCAGCATAATAAAAATTCAAGCAACAACGTAATTCCATGTGGCCCGTCTTAGCAAGTCAGAATGGAAAAATGTAAATTTACATAACCCGCCCGTGTTAATATATATAATTTGACCTACATGTTCTGATAGGCCTTACATGTAACAACATATAGGATAAATTTTTATTTTACATTAATTTCATTAAAAATTAAAGGAAATTAAAATAATGTTAAATTTTAATCATTACCTGACTTGTGAATTCAAAATGTACCAAAAGCTGAAACAGGCTGATTTCCATTCCTTGGGAAAAACAAGACTTTGCAAATTACTGGTTCTTTTCATAATTTCATCACCCATTAAGTAAGCATACATTCCTAAAACAGATATAAAGAAAATAAAGAAATTTATTAAACACATAAATGTTCCTAAAAAAATACAGTCATGCACAGTATATACATCTTGCTTTAATTGAAAATGAAGAAGCTATTATGAAAATATGGTTTTAGAAAAATTAAGGAAAGTTGGAAAAATATTGTGATTAAAAATAATTTCAGAATACAAAATAAAGAAAATCAGAAATTGAAAAAACATATTAGTTTCTTAAAATATATGTGTTTTATTGATTCTTTGATAATTTCAATTACTTATTTTATTGTCTCTGATTTATTGTCACATATCTTACTGCATATATTATATAAGCAGCATCACCATGCATATTATATACATTATATATGCAGTTGCAACTGCCTTATGGTTGCCTGTATGCATGTATTGTGCGTTCGCGCAGACCTGACGCCTGATACCGTTAGCAGACGGGTTAGTCCATTGCAGTTTAGGGAAGGGCGTCTTGCCGAAACTGGTTTTTCGCGCGGGAAAAACCAGTTCCTCCAAGACGGCCTTCCCTAAACTGCAATGGACTAACCCGTCTGCTAACGGTATCACGCGTCAACTGAGCGCTAATGCACAGTACACACTACATACAAGACAGAGCTGGCCTTGTATGCACATGTAGTAATGACAGATATTCTCACATATATTACGTAAGTACATTCGCAATGTACTTATGCAGAGGCAGCAATATCACCATATACATATAAAATATTTCATATGCATGCTTCACTAAACATAATGTGTACATACATAATATTATGCATATTACATACCTGCGGGACATTAGTACAAACATATTATATACTTGTAAAACATTGTTATATATATATTACATCTACTCATAGTTCAGTTGATATCATAATCTGTCCATTCAATAAAATGTTATTGTTATTATTATTCAGCCTCATGGTTTTGCTTTTCAGTTATGTTAATAGATATGCGATAGAAATATGTTAACAAACTAAAATGTATGCGGTTCACTAACTTACTTTTTTTTTATATATATATTTATGGTATATAATGATTGAGTGTATTATTGTAGTGGATTGACATATACAGGCGATGTCAAGGTATACGTTACTAATTAAATAGAGTCGAAAATAAAGATTAATATTATTATTAAATTTGGTATTCCTTCTTTGATTATTATATGAGCCATTGAGGGCAAAAGAGGTGGAGTTGTATTCATTTTTGGATTTGAGTCCCCATCAAAGGTCAAAAGCTCACCTCCATTATGTTTCATAAGTGGGAGAGTGGTAAGGGGAAGCTGCCTTAGCTTCTCACTTGACCGTACCATTGTTAGGAAGAAGCTAACTGAACAGCAGACAGAAACTTTTACTTAAACCCTCATTATTCACTGAGTAATATTTCTGACTTAACACTACTTTTGAATTAATAGCTTTGTTGATGCCAAATTTGCCTACTCAGTTAAATGCAATTGGATTTGGTTTGAAATAATTGTTGTGTGTGTTTATGCGGTGTAAGGGTATTCATCTTAACTCAATTTGGCTTATATATTGATATGGTAAAATTCAGAACGTAAGTTATTCATGCATAACTTCGTTGCATTTTTAGTGACAATATTTGTATTTTAATGTATATTAATAACAACTTTTATTTTATTTTCGATAAAATATGCATATAAAATTACATTTACCACATTTATCTACCAGATACCAAATACATCATTATATGCATATATATATGGCTGGTCCCAAGACGATACTTTCAAAGTTATAACCCGTTAGAGAACAAAAAAAAAATTCACTGGGCATATATAAAAAAATTACAAATTCCTGTACATATTTAAACATCGTTCATATGAAATCAATATATTTACAAATCATATAAAATCTTAATTTCGTATTTTCATATATTTATCAAATTTATTTACATAATAATACCCCATTGTCTTTATTTCCACAATAACCAAATTTAAATTCAAAGACTTTAAATTAACTATTTAAATTAGTACAATAACATTTTCCTAACCTTTTTTCTTAAATAGTTTCAAATTATTTATATTTTTTATATCTTCTGTTAATTCATTCCACTATTTCGACCCACTGTAATTAATATCATTTCTTCCTACACTCTATAGGGTCATTCCGCAAAAGTTCGACAAATGAGGGTCACTCAAACATTTTTAATTTCTTTCATACTTTGTATACTGAAACATATATGCAAGAAAAATCAAAAACCAATTGAAATTTTTTTTTTTTATTTTGGCAACAGGCATCGGAAAAACAAGATTTCGTGCGGTTTTGCGAAAAACAAATACTTACAAAATCGCATGTATTTTATTAACTAATAAAGATAAATCAAATATTCAAAAAGATTTAAAATCTACGTAGTTTGTTTACTTACATCACACAGATATACAGCTTTAGCTGATTTTTAAAAAAAAATTCTGAGTAATGTGAAAATGACTGAACTATCGTTCAAATCGTCACCTTTTAAAAATAATTTCCTCATGAAGGGGGACAGATAACAATGTTATGATTTTTTTATACGTCAGTACTCTATCTTATGATGTTACTCAGAAAAAATGGAATTATTATTTCTATCTCCTTTTAAAATACAAGAGTTTGAAATTTGCAAAAACGGGCATTTTCAGAGACTCACATCTCAAAAGAGGCAGCAGTTATCTGTTTGATATTTGGCAAAAAAGCACCTCTCTGCATGTTGTTTATAATCTAAAAATTCCATTCTGTTATTCAAACTAGTTTATGAGATACAGCCACCTTCAAACTGGAGAATCAGGAGATGGGGGGATTGAGGAAAATTTTGCTCACTGTAGTCGGGGGTTTGGTTCTCTAGGCCTTAAGAGGTTCGGATTCCTCGGAACTTTGTAGATTCAGAGGTTCGCATGCCTCAGAAAACAGTAGGTCACAGTGCAGAATGACCATTATAGTCCTTGAACCGTAACCCCCCCCCCCCAAAAAAAAAAAAAAAAGATAAAATTTATCTTCCAAGTTTTTGAAAGGTTCACTTTTTGTCTCTTATGGCTCAGTTTTTTCATGTTTCGTTCTCCTTAATTTAGAAGCTTTTGGGGAAAAAAGTTCAGAAATTGCATCACTCATTTCTGGCTTTATGTCATGCACTTGTCCTGTGGGTGTTGATAAATCCAAAGGACACAAGATTCTTAAAATATTTTTCAGTTCTACCCATATGCAGTCATTTTTACAAATTTTGAAACTGGTACACTTGGTCCTGAAGGATGAAAGATACTTATTTTAAAATCTTGTTTAGAAATAGAAATGTCTTTTATAATTCCAAGCCACCAATTTCCTTGATACATGCAAGCAACATTACTGTTATTCTTTACACACCCAAAGGAAACAAAGTCTTGGATATTTTCTTTGAAGATTTTACGATCAATGAGATTTTCTGAAAGAGAAGTTTCCTGTAGACATATATTTAAAGGAATGTGGCTGCGGTAAGCTTGAGTGCTCGAAGTCCTAATATAAGAATTAAATCTGTCTGCAAGAAATTCTGCTTGCTTTTCAACCTTTTATTGTGGCACAAAGATATATTTAATTCCAGGTACGTTTTGTTTACAAACATATCCTTTGGTGTTGTGATATGATCCTGGGTAATTCTTTGAACGTCCGCTTCTGATACAAGTCTTTTAGTGGCCCCTCCAATGACGTCACAAGGTCCCTTACCATGTGAGGTTGCACAAAAATGCCACTCTGTATTCAGTCCAAAATCTTGGTAATGACTGAGGTTTATAAAGTTTTTCGATTTTTGTAGCGTCCTGATGCCTTGTCGGAGAAATGTATAACCTTTCCCACATATGGAACAGTGGCTTTTAAAAGCTCAATTCCTTTTGGACTGTGTAAACTTCTTCCACTGTGTGATTAAGGCAATCACTGACAATACAGATACTCTTTCTAATCGCTTCTACAGTTTCATTGTCTTGTATTTTAAAGTACAAAAGGCAACAGGTAAAAATGATTCTTTGTGGTTGCAGTTAATTTGATAAATATTAAAGAATAAAATAATTCAAAGTCTTAAACTGAAATCTGAACTAAATCTAAGTCTGAAATTTGAAATACAAATGTTTATGTATACACTGGAATTCTAATTATTTAAATATATACACCTGTTAAATGTGCAGTTCCGATGCGCTGGAGTTCCCGCTATTCATTCATTGGACACCAAATTTTAATCATTTGCATGTTCGGTCAAAATGTCTTTCTAAACGAAATTTCATTACAATCGGACAACTCTTTCTTGGTGAGTGGATTTTGTTTTGTTATAGAGTGTATTTCTGTTCTTATCTTCAGCGAAATTAATTCACTGTATTTTTTAATTGTTATTTACACTTTCATTTTTTAATTTTCATCATTTCACAGTAGTTATTCTCTTTTATTCTTTCATACATATTAATTAATATACCATACTTATGGCCATTCTCCATAGAAAACATCCCATATTTTTCCTTTTTTTTTTTTTTCAATCTGATGTACAATCTCTATCAGTTGACTTTGATATTTTTTTTCTGTAGGGTGTTTAGTAAGTCATTCCGCATTCTTCCCAGATTCTCCTATATACAATTACAATAACCCTAATGACCATAAATCATAGATTATAATTCAATTTTAATTTTAGTGACATATTTTGAAATCTTCTTAGATTTCCTACTCCCTTACTTAGTTTTTTTTAATTATTTTATTTAGGTGTACATTCCAACTCAATTTATCTGTTAATTGAACACCTAAAAAATCCATTTCGTCAACTAGTTCTATATTCTTGTCATCTATTGTAACTTGTATATTTTTCATATCATTTATTTTTTTATTTTTACCAGCAAAAATCATAATTTTGTTTTTTTCTACATTTATCTTCAATTGGTTACACTTACACCATCTATTACATGTATCTCAACTTTAACACTATCAAATATTTTATTTAAATTTCTATCATTTAATATAATACTGGCATCATTGGTAAACAATGTAATATGACCTACGTTTGTAACATTAAAAGTACCATTGATATATAATGAGAACAAAAGAGGACCAAGATTCGATCCCTGCGGAACACCATAATTATTGTCAAGTTTAGCAGATTTAATACCTTTAATATAAACTCTTTGTTTTTATATTGCTAAGCATATTGAGAAGCACTTGCAGTTATGTTTAATTTTTCCTTTCCTTCAATTAGTATGTATGAATGAAAGATAAAGTAATTTTGTTTTGGTCCGCCTTTAATGCAGCCCATTTTTTTTATAGCAATAGTTGTCTTTACAAATAGTCTAGTTATCAACTTGAACTATATCGTCGAAACAAATAGCAAACAGAAACTTCTGTTTTAACCCGTATCATGTGTTAATATTTCTGACTTTACATCACTTTTGCTGTAATGGTTTATATATGAGTTTTAGGCATTTTATAGAGCATTTGGTATAATCACATTATTCACTCCCATTACGTGGAAATATTCGACGAAACAATACGCAATATAAATAAGACACAAAAAACAACGTTTTAGAAGCGTATTTATGTCAAGATTGAGTTCAAGCTACGCGTTTCGGGCGATAAAAGTTCGCCCGAAACGCGTAGCTTGAACTCAATCTTGACATAAATACGCTTCTAAAACGTTTTTTCTTTTGTGTCTTATTCACTCCCATTAGTTTTATTTGTTATGACTCTCAAGTATGTCTGACTCACCATCATAGTTTTGTTTGGTGTGATCATATTTAGGCATATCTCCCTTTGTTTTTCGAGGAACACTTATGCTCCATTTAATATTTGATCGTTCCGGTATCCAGTTACAGAAGCCTCCATTGTCAAAATCGCAGGAAAACTCATTAGCTAAAAACAAAACGATGCCGTAAGAAATACTGCATGATAAATAATCAGATACAGGTTTTATAAACTTTGGCAGTTCATGAAATACATTGCACTTTAATTTTATTAATAATTATAAAAGTATATCAGTTATTAGTCATTTCCAGCTCATTCCTTTAATAGTTTGTATAGATTTTACATATAAACTTAACGAAACAGAACTTGCGATATGCATACCTATTATGTCTGCATATGCAGTTTCAAATAATAACGGCATTGCTTGTCAAGCTAATATAATTAGTTTAAACATGAATCCAAGCCACATATATCAAAGCAAAATAACTTATCACATTATAATTAAAAGGGACGAAATTCAAATTGGAATTTCAAAGGGAAAACGAGGCTATAGTGGTTAGATTAGTATGACAGTTATATATCATGTTGTTATATCTTTAAGATTATGATTTAAGACTATGATTGAGGTCACTGTTGTTTGTTACATTTGTGGACCTAAAGGGTACGCAAATTCAGAATTACACGCACATGTATTTAACAAGAGTCCAATCAACTACAATCACTATCCGTCCATGCAGGAGGGTGATCTCTCCAAGTATTTTCCACATCCACGGTATGATGAAAGCAGCTTGGATGAAGTAGCCATAAGTTCACAATGCCAGCCAAATGGGTTAGTAAGCTGAATATACAGCTTAATAAAGAATTTAAACTTTGGACCCTCAGCATTAATCCTGTCACATGTATCAACTACCTTAAAGCTGAACGTGTTCCAAAGAACTTAGCTTCAATATGCAGAAGGGAAGTCATGTTCCTATCCTGGTGCCGCCACTGGGCATATATTGAGTTGGAACCTCTTAGAAAACAGAAGTAATGTATTGTGATAGTGTAAAAGAAAATTATTTCAAAATCCCCCTGATGTTTATTGTGATTAATGAGATAAATAACTTATAAGTAAACACTGGATGTAACATAAATATAAAATATAAATACATCAAGTTGTATAAAAATCATTCTCGCAATATTGTTTTAAAACAAATGTTTCACAAAAAATTACCATGATCTCATTATATGACATATTAGAGAAGACAATTGCATGAAGTGTTATATACTTACATGGCATTTCTGTGATAGGTTCTGGAACAGCAGTTGTTGGCACTACAAAACAAAATATAACTAAATATAGAATAATAAAGCATATGGTATTTATCACACAGAAAAAATTTAACTAATTGTACATAAACATGGACGTGAACCATATTTTCAAAATTCATTGCTAAGCTCTTTGGACTAGATAAATAATTTAGATATTTTATCTGAAGACTCTAAGTGGGCTTGGGAGGGGAGCCTGCAAAGACCCAATCAGACAAAATTCCTTTGAATTAGCCCCAAACCATGGTAGATTATTGTACACACACACACACATAAAACCTTGCATACGAGGAATCAAATTAAACCAAGTGAGCTCAAAGAAGCCACGTAACATGGCTATCCTTAATTAATTGAAAACATAATTTACTTAAAAATTTTACATAATTACTACTCTACATTTTCCCTTTAATCTCTGTGAAAAGTAGGGCATTTACAGAAATCTCAATTTCCTTCCTTTTTATGTGCAAACGTCTAGAAGTTCATTCCAATACTGGTTGATCTTTTAGAATCTTCATGTAACTTTTGCATGCCAATACAAAACAATTAAATAACTCCAAAACTACCAGTCCGACTGGAACGGTTTTGCTTGAAATTTCCATTCAGTATAGCTCATGACTCGAAGCAGATATGGCGGTGGTTTTGTTCTAAAACTATAGATCTCGATTAGATCTGTGCATCGCTCATTCATTCCAAAACATTGAAGCAGTTTTAAAGAATGAAAAAATTCAAGCAAGAAAGTAAAATTGAAAATTTTCCCAATGTTGGTCGAAACTCACCCAATGCCAACATAAAATATAGAACACATATAGCATTGAAAAGAATGTCTCAGCAGCCATTTGGCGCAATACAATTGTCACTGGCTGAGAGGGTTAGGAGGTATAGGGCAAGCAAAAATGTGAAAGTTGTCAGTAAAGTCAACAACAATTTCTGTGTAACAATAAATGTATCAATCCATTTCCGAGTTCCATTAAACCCCATGGCCACAAACACTGTTGGATTGGGAATGTAATCACGCCAATCCCTCAACTGTGTAACCTATCACAGTCATAAATTCAGTTTTGTATCATTATGCAAACGCTACATCAAGATTTCTGAAGTATTAACCAGTACGGTAATGACCTTCTAGAAGTTTTCACATCAATCCCACTTCAACTGTGTATCTTGATGGTCACAAGCTTTTTTTTTTTAATTTCTTTTCATATTTTACCCTCTGTAGATTTGTTTCTTACAGTTCTTTTAAAGGTGTATTCCTTTGTTAACCTTTTTTTTTCTATTTGCTTGGACGTTCCAGTCCAATGCTTACCCACAAACTCCAATCAGTTTCTTCTTGGTCCTAGTTCACCTTTTTTCCCTTCTTAACCATTTCTAACAAAGGTGTTTGGACACAAATCTTTCATAATTCCACATTAGTTATTTTTACTGATCAGTATATGTTCAATAATGTACGAAAGCAAAGATTTATGAGTATTTGAATTCGGTTTGTTACTGCTTTAGTTACTTTCCATGCTTGGCACACAAAGCAGAGCTGACTTTATGTTATTTTATCAAATTTTTACTTACTGCAAGTTGTTCAAAATATATTTTAGCTGCGTAAACATCCCTTTAGGTTTTGGGATTCTCTGTCCCATATCTTCTTCAGGTAATATACTAATTTAAAAACCATTATGAACAAATATGATTAGCCGTTTCATACCTGTACAACCACCATCTGAATAAGCAATGTTATCAAAGGCCACAAGTCCACTTGGTCCACTTCCTCTTTCCACTTTGAAGTACAATTGGAAAGTTCTAAGATTGCTAATGCCATCACCAGTGATATTAATGCTAACATCAGTGATAGTAATACGAACCCTCATCCAGCCAGGGCCAGTTACACGATCAGTCGTCCACTCTTGCTTAATTATGTATTTCATATCTTCTTCGAGGTTGTTTAAACTCATAGTTCCCACAGAGAATGTTGGTTCATCTGGAATATTAAATGATAGTGTAAGAGATAATACACTATATAATCAGACACCTTTTTCAGGACGAAAGTTTGAAGAAAATCATTGTGTTATTTAATTTCTATTATGAAAGTACAGTCAAGCAAATAAATGTAATCAAGCTTCCAATAGAAGCCACAACAAAATTGTAAGATGCATACATTAAAAAAAAAAAATCAAATGCTAACAACAGGATATAACAAATTATTTTTTAAAATTTAATTCAGAACTTGATAAATAAATAAATTAGTTCTTTATAACTTTTAACATTTTTGTCTACAAGATCCTGAACTATCACAACACTGTTTTTAGCTTTCAGTTCTATGTGGTCTAGTGGTTACGTTTTCAGCCTTTGAGACCACAGGGTTTGTGTTCAGCTATCAAGTAAGCGTGATTGGGTCTAAATATATCTTGGGTTGATATCATTTGCCTAATATGTGCCACTATGACAAAGAACAACTGACAGATATCTGCCATTATCTGATAGTTAGTCAGACAAATGGTTAATAACCAAAATTGTAGGCATTGGAAAACAGTTTTCAGGTTTATTCCCCATTGTTCATGTTTTATAACAACACAAGGACAGGAAATCAAGAAAGGAAAAACAAAATTCTGTTGCATGAATATCAACAACCTTCTGAGAAACATAAACTTTCGTTGCGGTGGGAATCAAATCTCTGATAATGACAGACCACAAGCTGAATGAATTAATTCTAAGCCATTTATGACATGTTCATTCGGCTCTCATTACAGAGTAATCTCATTAGAGCATACTTCTTAATGGATGATTAACATAATTATTTAGTGTTTCATTTTTGAAAATTAGTAGTAGCAATTCTTACCATCACCAGACATATGGAAGTCAAATTCTAAACAGCTTTGTTGTGTTGTGGAGTGTTCAAGGATTTCACTAACAAGTACTGCATTCTGACCTTCTTTCAAGTACGGAGAAGTCATATCAGCATAAACGAACGTCGCTAAAACAAAACAATGTAAATAAACGTAGAAAGCGAGAACATAAAAAAGCAAGAAAGCATAAAAGCAAGACAAAAACGAAAAATTTTATTATTTTTCTCATTCCAATTTTTAACTGAAATATTCAATGTTTTGCTTAAAAATAGTTCACCCCTCCTCATGCACAAATGTAATTCATCGAACCCCACTACAGCAGACACAGCCTATAATGAATCCCCCCATGCATAACGAATGAATTTTTTGATTCAGTCCAATTTCCTATACCTATAATGTTATTGAATGCAACAAACCCCCCCGGATATAGCAAACCAAAAGTTCGGTCCCTTGAAGTTTGCTATAACAGGGTTCGACTATAGCAACATATAGTATGCTAAATAAAATTCATACCCCCCACATATTTTTCACTTAGACTAGAACTCTTTGACATATATAAGAGTCAAAAGGCAAAAAAACAGGCCATGTCTCAGATCGGTCTCAATCCAGAAACCTTTAAGTTTATATGTACTGAAATAAGTATAATGTGTTAGACAATAAATTACTTTGGAAAACGAAAGGAAGGACTTCTCAGTGCCCAGTGGGGAACCAACTCAACAACCTCTTGAAAGCTGGTCAAGTGCTCTTCCCACTGAGCTACAGGTGACAATCAAACATCTTTCTGCAAGCAAATGTAAAGCTTTACAATGGACAATTCACAATTAAAACGGCAGTACTTGAAGTGCTTTTTAAATCAAAGCGACAAGCCAAAGAAGAAAAATGCTAGTCTCGCCTTTCAGATGCTTGGTTTCTTTGATTAGCTCAATGTGAAGAGCACTTGACCGCTTATGAAAAGTTTATAGGTTCAGTTTCCAACAGGTGCCAAGGATCTATTCCTTTCTTTGCCAGTAATTTGTCATCTAAAACTACCATATCAGGGGTTATGATGAGAATTAACTTTAATGAAGTCGGATGCAGCTTTACTTTGGAATTTACATAGCCAGTTTTAACTTGCATGTCAAAGTAGAGGTAGGTTTTTAGGTAATTAAGGAAGATAAGTTTACATACCTGGTTTTCTCCCAGCTCAAATCAGAAATCTTTGATTTATAAGAGTTAGAAAGAAAAAATTTACTCTTTCCACTTCAAATGACCCAAAGGACTCATGGATGTATGAACTTTACTACCTTAATTTCTCCATAAATTTATATTTTACTGCATGAGTTGAAAGCCACAATGAGGAAGTCATTTCTATGTTACTTAAACATGTTTTCTAATTTCATCAATCATCATCTACACATACTTAAATCGATGAAAAATGCAATGAAAGTTAATTGTGGGGTAAGGAATGCCATACGAAACTTACCATTTGTGTTGTCCATAGGTGGATCTTCAATTAGCTGTGTATTAACCACACGACCGCTACCAAGAAGCCAAGCAAAATCAGAGGAACTGTTCTGGAAATAGCTGCAGTAATCATTGTTAAAACTACATTCTGCAGGATTAGGGCATTCACCATTTTTAATCATAATGTCATCGATTGCCATTTCAAAGGTTTCATTTGTTCCTTTTGTTGCCACAATGATGATCTGAAAAAGGAAATTACGTGAAAAACATGTTTCAATTATAACAGTAATAATCTTTTAGATAACGATTTGCAGAAAAATTACATATGCACATACACGAGCAAAATTATATGTGCACAAAAATTACATATACATGGTTCCCACTCTTTTGTCCTGATGAAATTCAAGGACTTTTCAAGGACCTTACATTGTTACTACATTGGAAATAAGGGAAATACCCTCTTTTTTTTTGCCAAAACTTGAAAAAAGGTTTTGGGAAACATTCAAGGACTTTCCAAGAACCAACCACATTTTTGGTGGTTTTCAAGTACTTTTCAAGGGTCCCAACTTGGCAAAAAAGAAAATTCAAGGACTTTCAAGGACCATGGGAATCATAATATAATATACATGTAGCTTTCAATTAGTTGACGTCAAGGATGGATCCAGAATGTTATTACTGGTGGGGGGAGGGGGGGGGGCAGTTTCAAGAGCCCTCACTGTGAAAATTTTTAGTTTTGGACTGTTAAATAGTTTAGGTAAATGTTGTTATATTACTAGCCTTCCTTTATACTCGTTAACATATTTAATTTACGACAATGAATTAAAGCTGGGCTTTTCTTTAATTAAACTATATGGTTTAGGGTAGATTATTGTTAAGTATGACAG
>QLNU02003225.1:55153378-55166702 GCA_006491805.2 Dysdera silvatica | reverse complement strand
GATCGACGTTCTAAACAATGGATTGCGGATTCAAAAGTTTGGGAACCGCTGGTTTACACCATGGCGTTTATGCTAAGTAATGTATAGTCGTGTATAATTATCGATCGCGTGGTGAAACTGAAAAAAAGCAAAAAAAAACATTTAAATTCACATAATAATAAGTGTACATAATACCAAATATGTTTTTTTAATTAGAATTATTATTCACGTCTCTTGGTAGGTGCAACAATGATAATCATTTTTTTAAGATATTCTGAGAAATCATACTTTTTTTATCGGATCGGATACCAAGATGGAGGATGCTCCCGGCTGCACGGCTTCATTTTTTCCTTTCGATGCTCCTTCCTATCAGTTCAACACTCGAAGGCGTATATAGCATATGTCTTATTTAAATGGGTAAAAACCTTAAACATTAAGTTGCAATACGTTGGATTAAGTAAGCAATTACAATACATGCCCATACTGGGCAAAGCTGCTCTCATAGCCATACACGATATAATTTAAAAATATTGCTTTCATTAATTTATTATTTATAAGGTAAGAAAAAATTAATGTTAGCTAACATACAAAAATAAGTACAACAGCAAACCCCCAAAAGGTGCGCTTACATAATACTTGAACACTTCTTAATACCATATTGTTAGGGTAAATTATCTATATATATAACAACTTCTTATTCGGAATTAATAAGCAGTGGGAGAATTCTAAAACACATAAAAAGAGGGAAGGGTGGAGCAATTTTTGAGCCCTCACGCTTTTGTATATATCATCATCATATTCAACCATTATCTATCCACTGCTGGATGAAGGTCTCTCCAAATGCTTTCCACACAAGTCTATCCTGAGCAATTCGCTTCCACGTCACCCCAACCTGTTTTCTTATTTCATCCACCCATCTAGTTTGAGGACGTTTTCTAGGTCTTCGGTGGTCTCTTGGAATCCAGTTCAGAATTTCTGTTGTCCATCGTTGATCAGTTCTTCTTGCGATATGCCCAGCCCATCGCCATTTCAGTCTTTTTACTTTAACAATGATGTCCTCTACTCTAGTTTGCTCTCTCACCCAAGTGTTTCTTTTTCGATCTCTCCTAGTTATTCCAAGCATGCACCTCTCCATGCTCCTTTGCGTTGTCTGTAACTTTCGTATTGCTCCAACTGTTAGACTCCATGTCTCTGATCCATAAGAGAGGACTGGCAATACACACTGGTTGAAGACCTTTCTTTTTAGACACAAAGGCAATTTCCCCTTCAGGATAAAACTGTTTCTTCCAAATGCACTCCAGCCAAGTTTAATACGTCTGTTGAGTTCTTTCATAATGTTGCCATCCATTGAAATCAGCTGGCCAAGGTAAATATATGAATCAGCAATTTCTAGCTCAATGTTGTCAACTTGTATTTTTGTTTCCTCTACGAAATTATTGAACATGATCTTAGTTTTTTGTAGGTTCATCTTGAGTCCAACTTCTTTACTTCTAGTTGAGAGCTCCTGTACCATGTCTTGGAGTTCTGATGGGTTCGTTGAAAAAATAACAATGTCATCAGCAAACCGCAAATGATTTAAATATTCACCATTTATTTTTATTCCCCTGTTATTCCAATTTATCTGCTGAAAAATCATCTGTAAAGCTGAAGTAAAAAGTTTTGGAGAAATGGTATCTCCCTGCCTCACACCTTTACCAATTTTGATAGCTTCGGTATCTTTATGTAACCGAAATTTTGCACTTGCATTTTTATACACACGTTTCACCATGTCAATGTACACATCCTCAATGTCTGTTGATCTTAAAGAGTTGATGACTGCTGATGTTTTAATAGAGTCAAAGGCCTTCTCATAGTCAATAAATGCCACACACAATGGAAGTTCATATTCATGTGTTCTTTCAATTAATTCTCTTAATACTTGAATATGGTCCACTGTACTGAATCCACTTCGAAATCCAGCTTGTTCTCTTGGTTGAGCTGCATCTAATTTTTTCTGCAGGCGATGTGTTAGCACTTTTGTGAAGATTTTATAAATAGCAGGTAACAAGCTAATTGGTCGGTAATTTTTCAAATCCTCTTTATCACCTTTTTTATGCAAAAGAATTACTGTTGCAGAATCCCATTGGTTTGGTATGTTACCGCTGTTAAGACATTTGGTAAAGAATTTTGCAAGTATGTCTTCTACATATTCTCCAGCTTCTTTTAGGATATCTAATGTAATACCATCATCACCAGGGGCTCTTCCTTTCTTCATACTTTTTATTGCAAATGAAACTTCTTCTTTTAAGATTTTAGGAGCTGTTCCTTCGACTATTTCAATGTCTTCGTTTAATCCACTGTTACTTTCGTATAGATTTTTGTAGAATTCTTCAACTCTTCTAAGTATTTCTTCCCTATTTCTTGTTACGGTGCCATCCTCTCCTTTTAATGCAATGATGTGTTTCTTCCCAACAGATAAACTTCCTTTAACAACCCTAAGGCTCTTGTTATTTTCAATGGCTTTCCTTACTAGCTCACAGTTGAATTTTCTTATGTCTTCTTTCATGCTTTTGCGCAGAGTTTTACAAAGTTCTATGTACTCAATCCTGGAACTGGTATTTTGATTGTCCACCTTCATATCTCTTCGCCTTTTCATGAGCTGTTTCGTCTTCTCAGATAATTTGCTATTGTGCTTTTTACAGGTTACACCACCAATTTCCCCAGCAGTTTCAACTATTGTCTTAACAATGTTTTCATTTGCTTCTGAGATATCACTTTCATCAATAAGTCCTTCCAGTGCAGAAAAGCGATTTTTTAATTCCAACTTGAATGCCTCGGTATTTTCTTTTAATTTCTTTAAATCCACCCTCTTACTTACTTGTTTCCTAATGAGCTTCTGTCGTTCTAATTTAGTATTTAAGTGCATTTTACATCTCACCATTCGATGATCACTTCCAGTATTAAATCTGTTCAGTACACTGCAATCTTCAATAATTGATTTCTTGTTTGCCAGGATATAGTCAATTTCACTAGTTCCCCCATTTGGGTGTTTCCATGTCCATTTTCTTTGCGGTTTCTTCTTAAAAAATGAATTCATGATGCTATATATATATATGTGTTCAGAAAGTCTCAGTCACTTATCTGTGCATAAGACATTGGTTAAATGAAACGTTGAAAATTACTGCCATGGGCATCCAAGCATGCCTGGATGCACATCAGTATATTGTGTGACATCCTACATAGTTCTTGTTATCCCATGGACGTGCTGTGTGATGGCATCCTGTAACTATAGTAGGTAATTTTCTGGTGATGGTAGTAGGGTGTGCATGCACATGTGCATATGTGTGTGTGTGTAATATATTAAATCAAATTAAGCTAAATCATTTATTCATTATACCTGCGTTCCACTATAGGGAACACTCAAATATTACATAAGCACCTTGAGGAGAGTTGGAGGGGGGTGCCATTGGTCTTATTTTCCTATGTTAGCCAATGTTAATTTTTAATTACTTGGGAGAGGGGTTGAAATGGCCAA
The DNA here is from genome assembly GCA_006491805.2 of Dysdera silvatica. Taxonomy (NCBI): domain Eukaryota; kingdom Metazoa; phylum Arthropoda; class Arachnida; order Araneae; family Dysderidae; genus Dysdera; species Dysdera silvatica. Next base: position 55,163,209 of record QLNU02003225.1, on the reverse strand, counting down.
TATATTGCTTATATAATACTCGAATGCTCTCATATGTATAAAAACAATCATTTCTGTAAATAAAAAAAAAAATTATGGGAATCATTATATCAATGGGAATAATAGTATATACATTATATACATATATAATAATAATGTATATAATAATATTATATACATATATATACATTATATATATGGGAATCATTTAATCAATATATAGAGGTTCTATTGCATTATAATTTCTCTTTATTTTCAAAAATATTTACAATTATCATCTTTAATAAAACTAACTCTAATATAAAATTGTGAACAGCCTCTCCCTCCCTTTTTTTAAGAAAAAATGAAAAGAGGTTAAATTGAGGTACTGTAGGGACTTTATCATCAACTTTACTTGCTTAATAATTCATCGTTTGTTTAATTCAATTTTATTAATTTTACGTTAAAATATTATTTTTTATCATATTTATATATATATATATATGTTCATATATTTGTGAAATTTAAAATAGTGACGTTTAAGCGGCCCTGCGGTGGCGCAGTGTGGTAACGCGTTCTCCTATTGCGCGGCTAATCCGGGTTCGACTCCCAGCAGTGCAAAAAGAACGCTTACTCAGAGATCTCATAAAAGATCGCACTGCTCACTGTAGTCCGGGGTTTGGTTCCCCAGGCCTTAAGAGGTTCGGATTCCTCGGAAAACTGTAGGTCCCGGCGCAGCATGACCACTGTAGTCTTTGAGCCGTAAAACAAACAAACATCAAATTTAAAACTAAGAAGAAAGAAACAGTTTATGATTTTTTTAGAGAGGTTTTTGTTGTTAAGTAAAAATCTCAAGTTAAGTGTTCTTTTTGATTTGCTGTGTGAATTTTTATTATGCTAATTAAACTCTTTAGGACGTTGTTTTTATGGAGTTGTCATTCTTTTGGAGTCACTGATAATAACAACCCCACAGTATCATTTTATTTAGATATATAACAGCGTTTTTCACATTTAATTAAAAATTAGAAAATTATGTGGCAATCAAAATTATATCCTTGGGATATAAATTTTAAATTTAATACAGTAAAATTATTCATTAGCAAATGCTCACTTCACAGAAAATTTTGTCCATAATAGGCGAGTGTAAAAGAAAGATATTATTGTGAATGACCTCTTGACAGGAAATTTTTACCTGATTATATCTGAAGGGCGTTCGTTAGAGTGGTGAAGAACTTGTATTTTCAATCTCAATTAATTAGTACTTGCATTAATAATTTATAACTTATCAACTGAAGTGTTTTAAATTATACAGCTATTATAACCTCGTTGTAGACATTATTTATGAGCTGTGTGGCTGCCTACACACACGCACCATCATTATATTCAATTGCTGCCCTCTGCTAATATATGTTTTCCCCAGTATCCAAAATATATGTGTATTATAAATTGTATTCCGTATCATTCTAACCTACTTTCTTATTTTCCATTTGATATGGAGATTTTTCTTCAGCCTTTAATATATATATATATATATATATATATATATATTGTATATACTTGTAACGCATTTGTAACTGCACACTTAAATGTATAGAAATATAAAATAAACAAAAATTAATAAATATAAAATGGCTATTTACCCAAAAATCATTATATGGCTTGTCCAGAATTGCTTCAGGAGCTACAATGACTGATGCCTTTATCCATGTACTGTTCGTGTTGTCTTTGAACACTTGCAGTTCCTTTGTTTGGTTAAAATCACTACTCACATAAATTTTTAAAGTTGCAGAGTTCTGTACATTAGGTATTAAATACCAGAAAGTAAAGCATGCATCAATTGCAGTTTGAAGTCTTTCTGAGACATATACAGCTTTTTCTCCTGATTTGACATTTCGAGTGTCCAATAACAAATAGGATCCTACATAAATATATGTTCAGTTATATTTCTATATTATGTAAAAAGTGCCAAAATTTTTATTGTTTACGATAGATCTATAAAGTCAGAGAAAACATCCTTATTAAAGCAAATGCGGGAAGATTACATCAGAATAATTAATTTCTCCCCATTAGTTATTTCAAATGAAACTAGATCCATGTTATATGGTCCATAAGATGTTAAGCAAACACCTTACGAACAACAAATGGATAAACAAATATTACATAATTTTATAATAATTGAATATTAAAAATCCTCCACAATATAATATTTAAATAGGCTTGAAGGTCAGCAATAAAAAATTGCAAAAGCTGTACGTAGTTCTGGGTACTGGTATCTAGGAATTTTAACAACTTTCCATAATATTACTGAATTACTTATGGATGAAAAGAAAGTTTGAATACAGGTCAGTTGCAAGTCAAATCAGCTTTCCATAACCATATTTAAAATAACATGATTATATGTTGCCCAACCTTAACATGGATGAAGCTAATTTTTCATGTATGCTCTCATGAAAAAGAGATCCATAAATTGAAAATCATTACTTCAATTAAATCTGACACTTCCCATTTAAATGTCCATATAAGCACCTATTTTTGAGGCACATAATAGCCGATGGAAATAAAAATTGCCATACACTAAACCTGCACTCGACCAAGCGATCCATGATTTACCATTTCAATGCTTTAACCAGTGAACTTCCTATAACAAAGCTGAGCATGCCTTTTTCACTTGACAAAGAATCATCAGTGGGAGACTCTTAAAGTTCCATTAATTATAGACAAAGGTACATTTTAGGAAATATTTTATAAATATTTAGAGAACATTACTACACGTGAGATGATAACATCAAATAATCAAAACGACTCAATATGTCTCACATTAATAACACATATATAAAGTAGTGACCAAAATGTGAAAATATCTTACACTGATTTAAGAGATCATACTAACCTTCCGGAGATTTAAGGGTGTTATCAGTTTCGGGGCCAAAATCATCTTGAGTAAAGTATCGCACCCAATCAAAGTCATCCACAAATAAACTAAGCAAATCTGAAAATAAATTTGGAATAAGTAAAATCAAAAACAAATTTCAAATAGGCTAAGATGACAACATAAGGTTTCACTACAAGATTTCATAAACATTGTTATTTTAACGCTGATGTGTTCACGAAGAACATTTCATGAATTAACTGCTTCTTTTTGTGAAATGAAGGCAGGATGAAGAGAATGTGAGTCTTAAATTTATATACTCCTCTGTGTTGGGAGTCCCCCAATTTGGAGAAATAACATTTTGGGAAATGTGACTTGCAAGAAATTTTCTCCCTCCCCTATCATAAGGAAACACTGTATAGTCAAGTCCGACTCACAATTTAGAGAAAATTCTGCAAGATAAAAAAAAAACTGTAGAAGTTTTAAAACGTTAATGGATGTGATTTTTCAAACTGTAGGTCACTCATGAGAGAGAGAGAGAGAGAGAGACCTACAGTTTGAAAAATCACATCCATTAACGTTTTAAACTGTAGGTCTCTCATGAAAAAAAAAAAAAATAATGTCTACTGTCTGGGTTCATTACATTCTAATATAAAACTTTCATGGAGTTGTCTGATTCATGACCTCTTTAAAAATCACATTAAGCAAATTGGTTTGCTTTCTCTCCTTTGACATTTGCATCTATATGCTCCTTTCCCTGTTAATGTATTGATATTCTCGTTTATCCAGGATACAGCTTACCATAGTCTCCATATAACATTTAAAAAACAGTGTTTCTGTTTTTTCCCCACCAAGGACACTATCATTAACTGTAAGTACAGTAGAAGCTCTTTAATCCAGCATTCTTTGGATCAGCACACTCTATAATCTGGCACCGATCAAGCTGCTTGCATTTGGTATTTTTCGGGTGGATTCGGGCGTTTGTTGACTTTGACCACCAGGTCGGATGTGGAAGAAGACATGACAGATGAGGATAAAATATCGTGGAAACAGGCTTCTGATGTATTAAATATATTTATAAAATTTGCTGAATCCAACAAAAGCTACAACTCTGCGGAACCCATAAATTTGTATATAATCTGTAACGATTTTTTGAAGAAAAGATCTTAATTACCGAGGCAATGTAGTATCAGAGGCTTTTTAAACAACAACGCTCATGTGTATTTTTTTTTCTGCCATAGAGCAGCTTATTGCAACTTGTTTTAAATATCACTGCACTGTATTAATTTTTCTTTGGTATTCCCGTTAAAACCATATTGACGTCCCATAATCTGGCAAAATCGCTAATCCGGCACGGCCTTGGTCCCGAGCGTGCCGGATTAAAGAATTCCTACTGTAATAGATCACATAGGATATAATAAATTTTGTAGCAAGTCTTAACATCCACAAGACTGAGACTTTACGACAATTGTTCTGAAACGGAAGTCAAATAGGGAAAAGCCACCAATGTCTTTCTGGTCATGTCCTCTGTTTTCTTTTCCCATCACAACTATTACCTCATTGGTTTCAAGCAGCAAATTTACCCTGGTAGCCATTCTTTACCAACATGTATTTATTGTGATATTCAATATTTTGAAAGTCATCATTACAACAATGCGTAAAAGCTATTTAATGCAAAGCTATAAATACAGAATCTTTGTGAATTGTCAGGCAAATGGGCTTTTAAAATTCAGAAGAACCTTCAAATAGTGTAAATTTTAGTCCAGTGTTAATGAGTTTCCAGTTTATTGATAAAGATGTTGAAAAATTCAATAGAAATTCATGAAATATTCATAATAATTACAGTAAATACTAAAACTTCAGCAAAGACAAAAAATTATTACTCCCTCCTGTTTCGTCTAGATAATTCATCCATTTGCTTAACTGGTAGTAGTAGTAAGGGGAAGTTACTTGTAAAATTTTTGTTGCTCGTTGGAATATGACAGATAAAAAAGGAACAGAATAAGGATAAAAATTGTAATGAAGAAATGTCAAAACATATTAGAACATTTTTTATAGTTATACATACTTTGTCTGTCTACTTTGTTTGTCTAGAAAATTCTCTAGTATAACGATGTTAATGAAATTTAACAGACAAAGAAGGTTAACAGATTTTTTTCCATTTTTTTTACTTGTAAAATAACATTTTCTAAAACTAGATTTTCTAAAAACATTACCGTTATTCAAATCGCTTCCGTCTTCAGCTGAAGAAATGTCTTCCCACATACAGTTTTCGCTTTCAAAATCACAGTACCCTATTAAAGAGTATGACAGATGTAAAAATAAGACACTGTACTGATAAAAAGATTACTAAAAGGTAAGGTACTTCCAGAAATGGGCTATTTATTTTGCAGTGTATCTTCAAATTTTGACAATAAATTTTTTTTCTAATCTACATTTTTATTCACCGGGTAGTTAAACTTGTCGGGCAAGTTTTCTGCACAGAACTGGGGAAGAATAACAAAATAAATATTGAATTTGCCACTTCAATGCACATTGAGTAAAACTGAAATTGTAACACAGAAAACTGTTTAATTTGTTTGAAAAATTACCCACAAAAACATAATGTATACAAATGATTATTGTTTGGTAGTAATTACAAAGATACTGCAGAGATAAAGGACAAGATCTAGAAATTGTAATGCAGACATTTCATGATTTTCTGTTAAACGATTACTTGGAAAAAATAGACTACTTTAAAGGAAAACAGTTGAGAATCACATGACCCCTTCTTGGTATTGCAATTTCTATTCTACCTGAACTTTTAATAAAATGATGCGAGTAAAAAGTTATTCAAAATGTGGTAAAACTGCAGGTTCACATAAAAATTTAAAAACTTTCGATGCTTTGTGAAACGGCCGTTCTTTACTACGTATCGCGATACACTTGCCAATAAAGTTTTGTCTGCCGATTTTTTTTCCTCAGCTGTTCTACAATCACAGATGCATTTCAGTTCGTTGTTTTGATCCAAATTTAAAGCAATTTTTACACATAAAACTAGGTGTAAAAAATAACAGAGAGACAATACGACAAGTTGAAAGCGTCACGTCCAAACATGGAAGGCGCTGACCATCTGCAAACTACGGGGATTTTTTTACCAAAAAACCATAAAAAATATTAATTTTTTTTTTGGGGGGGTGGGATGTGAGGATTTTGAATAAGGTTTTCCATAGTTTTCTTGGTATCGCCCGTAAAATCGTAAGGTGAAGTTAAAATCCGTACGAGTTGGCATCTCTGCATGTGGTAGCGTGCGGAATGAGGCAGGCCACAAGCAGCAGCTGATTCCACTTCGAACCAAGAGCATATGGATACTCCCTCCCTCTCTCCTGCACTTTGGGAGTTACATGGTCATGTGCATTAGAAGACACTCTAGTGCCACAAAATGATGATTAAATCTCATAATGTAATTTTCACCACAGGCAGCATTTTTAATGTAGAACTTTAGAGTTTTAGGTTAAATTGCTTCCAAACAAATATTTCGTGACTTTACCATGACTTCCATGTTTTTTTTTTAAATTCCATGACTTTTCCAGATCTGGAAAATGCAAAATAGATTTCCATGACTTTCCATGACCAGTATGATCCCTGAGTATTTGGACTTTTTGCCTCCACTTGCGTAGTTGTCTGAAGAAAACTTGCAAAAAAGTTGGGAAGTCAACTTTAATTAACACAAATATGACAAACAGAGAAAAAAGTGGTTGTTCTTATCCTCATTCGCCTAATAGGTCAAGACAGTCCAGGCTAAAAGGAGGGACCTTGGTACGAATTCAGGATGAGGACGGTGTCTCTTTTTCTCCTAAACAAAAACAGCTCTAGTTTGAGCTTATACCTATGTGGGTGTCGAAAATTATTAAGTAAAAAAATAAATTCCCCCACGAAAACTCACAAAAAACTCACCCCGGTGGCTTTGTGTGTTAACCATTATTTGGCAATTGTGTTACCTCTGTGAAGGGTAATAATATCTTACAAGACAAATTAAAATGCCAATGTGGCAAGCATGTGGTAGATAATTTCATTTATATAATTTTTTTTTCGGTGGAAGGCCTCGAGAAATTAAAATAAAAGACTATAACCTGGACTAGGGCATGCTCCAGTACCAAAGGAAATGTCGTCCAGCCCAATTTGGCCTGTTCCACGTTTACCCACTTCAGCTTCAAACATCACCTGAAAACAATTTTTCGGTTCACCTTCAGTTACATGTGCATATAATGATGATCATAGTATTAAATATTAATTTCAATTATTAAAAATAATGGTTCACTGTCTAACCTCCCACTCCAATGTTTTCGAAACAGCAGTGAACCGTGCCCCATGCCAATGAAGTCTTTGGCTTATTGATGAGGACCACAGTGGATCGGACAACCCATTCTTGGTGGCAATGTAAGCGTTGAATGCCAGTTTGCTAGCATTGTAAATGTGATAATAAAACGTCACACAGCTTGCTTCTTCAGAAGGCTGCCTTGGTTTGCTAAGCACACGAGCACGCACTGGAGAAGTAATTGATTCGAAACCAACATAAAGGAATTTACCTAAAAAATTCATTAATTTTAAAACACTAAATTTTTCAAAGTAAAAAAATTTGTTTTATAAGATGGAAGTGGAAAGAACTTACATATATGTTTATATTACAATATATTTTTAATGCATTAAAATTTCACATTGTCAAATTCCTTAATAAATGGTCTAAAGCAGAACAAGTAGCTTTATGTGGTGTTCAAGACGTCTAAATTTTCTAAATCTCCACTGTGCTTAATGAATGCAAAGTTATGAATTTACTTGACAAAGGGTAGATTTATTTGCTTGTATTCTTTTTATATCCAGACTACGAAATTGATTATTTGGAACAAAACATGGTTTAATGTGACCTAACCACAAAACCTTTCCTCATATCCAAGCTCAGCAAAAATCAAAATCAGCCCAATTAGTTCAATAACGATGACCATAATCACTGAACCACAAGGATAGGTTACTAGTATACAAGTATACTAGTTACAAGTATAGGTTATACCACAGGTAGGTTATAACAACCGACTTCTAAGGTTCATTCTTCACCACTCTACTATGAAAAATATACAGAGTTGACAGCAGTTAACGCGAGTGTGCGAAGTTTTTCCACCAAGTCATATTCCAAAGCTTGATTCTCTAAATGACAGAAAAATTTGGATCTCTCGGAAAACTGAAAATCCCGACACAGCATAGTCTTAGCTGTCTTTGTAGCACAAAATGCAACGAATCATTCCATCACTTGACTTTTTAATTCAACAAGTAAATATACTAAGATCCATAAGAAAAAGAATAGGAAAAATTTCCCAATTTGAAAATATATCTCAGCACTATTAACATACATGCTCTGGCACCCCACCTCCAAAAAAAACCTATAAATTTCAATGTAATTACAAATTAGTACCTACATTATGCCTAATAATATGTGCATTTTAAGCTGCGCCTTACCATATATCAAAAAAGTCAAAACTCATATTTACAGATCCTTTTTCATTATTATTATATTATGTACATTCATGAGCAGTTAAATTAAAGATATCTGCTGATAGTGTATAGCATCCCCTTTTGCTCTGATGATAGTGTGGCATGGACTCCACAAGACACTGGAAGCATTTGGGAGTCATACTCATGGATGAGCGCTGCACAGCCTCATATAATGCATGATGATCATTCACAGCAAGGTCCATGGAATATGCATCCTTTTTGACAGCATCTCAGATATATTCGATATGAGTTGGGGTCAGGTGACCTGAAGCTCCAGGCAAGCATCCTCATGTCTGTGGAATGTTCATCCAACCACTTGGGCATACTTCAGGAGTGGTCAACCAGTGCATTATCTTGCTATAGGTACAGATGCAGGGTGTTGTAGGAACATAATCTACCAGCAGTCATACGCTGGTGAGGGACAATGGCACATATACCAGGGGACCCACCTTATCTTATGTAAATAGTCCCCCATATGAGGATACCACTACCACAAATTGCACCCTGCTGACATGAAGGATACATTGCTTTATATGCTTGGTGACATATACTCTGCCATTGCATACACCATTTACCTCAATTCATCAGTTCGGGCAACTCTTTTCCATATGTTTAAGGATCCAATGGCAGTGTTCCTGGACCCACTTTAAGTTTTGTGACATGTGATGAGGAGAGGTAACAGCTTCTGTAACTCATAGCGGGGAGGTATTTCTGGATGGTATAACTGCTCACAGGTCATTGTGGTCCATCACTGAATTATCGAGTGATCTGCTATACTATGGCCTGTTTATTCACTTTTACCATCCAAGCTAGCCAACAGCATCACTGACATGTTGTGTATCATGACAGTTGTCCTTGGTGGCAGTGGTTTTACCTAAACCTATATACTCGTGGTACACTCTTGACACAATGGCCCATGAAAATTCCGGTACTTGCATGACAGACAATGGCATGCCCCATATGCTTGGCCCCCAACGTTTTGATCATGATCATATGCACTGAGATCTTGTTCCTTCTCCATTCTCTTGCTCCACTGTTGCTTAGACGGTCAGTATATGGTCTGACAACATTCCTATCACATGTGACGTGGCACTATTCCATTCGTCCGAGTGACCACAATGCCATTTTGCCAACACAGAAAAGGTCTTTAAATCAATTGCTCATGAGTGCTTAGTCTGTGGAGGATTGCTGATATTTAAAAGAAAATATCAGCAATCCTCCACAGACTAAGGAGGATTGCTGATATTTAAAAAAAAATCTGGGAGAATGCTAGTCAATAACAGAACTAGAAGGCCCAGTAATTAAGCATTTCATCCTGCCTCCAAGTTAATGTCGTTGGAGGGGTTTTTTTTTACTTAAAAAACAAATTTGAGTTTAATTAATGGGATATGCATTTTATATGAAGCTAAGGTATAGACATTGATTTCTAGAGATGAAAAATTTCTGACAATATGGGAAAAAAAAGCCTTTGGATAATA
>QLNU02003225.1:55134738-55153278 GCA_006491805.2 Dysdera silvatica | reverse complement strand
GTTGCTGGTATCTAACTGGAAGGAGACCCACACGCTGAACGTATGTGACGATGTGTGGAACCGGCCAGGCCAGTAACCTAGTGTCCTACCCCGCCTTCAAGTGGTGCAGGCTGAGCTTTCTATTTATGTGGCAAATTAATATTTGCTGCACGGATAGAAAGGCGGAAGGGGAGGGCTAATTCACCAACCCGTCTAGCCAGCGTGGTGAAATTATGGCTAATTCCTCCATTATGTTGACACACCAGAAACCATGGCCCCTAGTCTCCAGGTGCTGGAGTGCTCCTGATCAAGGCAGCGGTCAGTGTGGCATGAAAGCAGGGGGTGCTAAGAATCACTGCAGAAAAAATTAGATGCAGCTCAACCAAGAGAACAAGCTGGATTTCGAAGTGGATTCAGTACAGTGGACCATATTCAAGTATTAAGAGAATTAATTGAAAGAACACATGAATATGAACTTCCATTGTGTGTTGCATTTATTGACTATGAGAAGGCCTTTGACTCTATAAAAACATCAGCAGTCATCAACTCTTTAAGATCAACAGACATTGAGGATGTGTACATTGACATGGTGAAACGTGTGTATAAAAATGCAAGTGCAAAATTTCGGTTACATAAAGATACCAAAACTATCAAACTTGGCAAAGGGGTGAGGCAGGGAGATACCATTTCTCCAAAACTTTTTACTTCTGCTTTACAGATGATTTTTCAGCTGATAAATTGGAATAACAAGGGAATAAAAATAAATGGTGAATATTTAAATCATCTGCGGTTTGCTGATGACATTGTTATTTTTTCAACGGACCCATCAGAACTCCAAGACATGGTACAGGAGCTCTCAACTAGAAGTGAAGAAGTTGGACTCAAGATGAACCTACAAAAAACTAAGATCATGTTCAATAATTTTGTAGAGGAAACAAAAATACAAGTTGACAACATTGAGCTAGAAATTGCTGATTCATATATTTACCTTGGCCAGCTGATTTCAATGGATGGCAACATTATGAAAGAACTCAACAGACGTATTAAACTTGGCTGGAGTGCATTTGGAAGAAACAGTTTTATCCTGAAGGGGAAATTGCCTTTGTGTCTAAAAAGAAAGGTCTTCAACCAGTGTGTATTGCCAGTCCTCTCTTATGGATCAGAGACATGGAGTCTAACAGTTGGAGCAATACGAAAGTTACAGACAACGCAAAGGAGCATGGAGAGGTGCATGCTTGGAATAACTAGGAGAGATCGAAAAAGAAACACTTGGGTGAGAGAGCAAACTAGAGTAGAGGACATCATTGTTAAAGTAAAAGGGCTGAAATGGCGATGGGCTGGGCATATTGCAAGAAGAACTGATCAACGATGGACAACAGAAATTCTGAACTGGATTCCAAGAGACCACCGAAGACCTAGAAAACGTCCTCAAACTAGATGGGTGGATGAAATAAGAAAACAGGTTGGGGTGACGTGGAAACGAATGGCCCAGGATAGACTTGTGTGGAAAGCATTTGGAGAGACCTTCATCCAGCAGTGGATAGATAATGGTTGAATATGATGATGATGATATATATATATATATATAAAATCTTATTAATTCGGGAGATCAATTTTCTGGTCTTCCAACTAGCAAGGGGACACTGCCCCACCCCAGCAGCATAGATCCTTGCCAGCGTGGGCCCCTAGACCCTCATCTGGGGCCCCGGCTGTCCCCCCTCTCATTAGCACTGCAACTAAGCGCTAAACATAGTGCTCACAGCCGTATCATATGACATGCCAAATGAGGACATACTGCATGTTGAAACATATCCTGCAGATATCAAGAAAATGGGCGAGCTGTACAAAAGCCTACTAATTGCCAATACCATTGCTGTTGAGGATGCTAACTCTTTTCGGGCAATGCAAGTAATATTAATAAAACAAAAGGAAAAGAAATTGCAATTGTGCCACAATAGAACTGCAACCTTATAGCTTCAATATATGGACATCATCTCCATTTTAAAGCGATTCATTCAAGCCGAGAGGAGTAGGAATTCGTATCTGTACCTGCAAACAGTTGCAAACATGTTACCATACTTTGCAGCAGCAGAACATTTCTAATACACTAAATCAGTTTGCATATATCTACAGAACATGCTGGAACTGAAAACATTGAATCCTGACCTGTACACCAAATTTCATAATGGATTCTTCATAATAAGGAAAAATTATAATCTGTAAACGGGCCTTGCCCCTAACTTAGTAATTGAACGGGCACTGATGCTGAGTTTGAACACAACTAGAAGCTTGACACGAGGATGGAGTATGACGGATAGTCAACGTTCTATTTGGCTGCTGTGAATGCCCATATGTGCTCAGATTAACGAGTTTATGCATTAACTTACTTGATGTCTCTACTTCACAAAAGAATAGCACATTAAAGCATCGCAATCACGCAAACAGAAAGATACTTTGGACACACAGACCATCATTTCTTTACTAACATCACTGAAGCCCTTCGTTGAAGAGTGTGAGTTACATAGAATCATAACTGGAGTGACAGCGTCTATTGAGGTGAATGACAATGCAGTCAAGAAGGTAAGTTTGTGTATACTCATGAACATGACAGGGAAAGCAACAGACACATACATCTTTCCAAAAAGACAGAAAGCTATAACCATGGGTTCTCACGTAGCGGTGAAAGTTGATGGTGGGGAAGTCCATATTGGCCAGGCCCTACTCTTCCAGCGATTTGCAACTATAGCTAACAGAGATTACCCGGACATGGAAGAAATAATGTCGTACAAGTTGTAAGAGGATCCATCTTTCTTATTCCAATCTTTCTAAGTCTTCTGAAAGCCAAACAAACTTGTTAGCAGCTGCAGTCTGGAAAAGCACCAAGGCAGAAGAGTCGATTGAGTGCATTCAAAATCACAGCAGATATATGATTGATGGTGACTGGCTTCTCCAACAGATACCATGACAACTCAGGGCAACATATGATACCATTTCCAATGGTTACATTACACATGTCACCGACTATTTTGAGAAAGCTTCTATTGTGTTTAATGGGTATAGCGGTAAACCCTCCATGAAAGATGTCATTCACCTACAAAGGACAAAAGGTCTTCAATGCCCAGCCATCAAATTTTCTGGAACTATGAAACTCGCAAAGAAAAGGATGTATTCCTTTTCAATTCTAGAAACAAGGAGAATATTATTTCTCTGCTATTGGACAGAAACTCACCTCAGCAGGATGTTTATTATCATATATGTCTGGTGATGCAGACGTCTTGATTGTTACCACTGCGGTATTAAAAGCTCAGTTTCATGACACCTGTCTTGCAGGGAATGACACAGATTTGCTGATATTGCTATTACATTACTGCCAAGCGAACACCCTTCCTTTATATTTTAGGACATAGACAAAGGTCTGGCATACCAACAAAGTTAAGAAGCAACTTGGGAGCTTATGTGACAGAATTTTGTTCATTCATGCTTTCCTTGGCTGTGACAAAATATCAACCATATACGGAGTTAGAAAGCAAGTTACCTTGTCACTTGCCCTTTCCGGTAAGCTGTTCCAGTAAACAAGCGTGACATTTTGTAAATCTGGTACTTCAAGAGAAGAAGTGACAGCAGCCGGGGAACAAGCATTTCTATGTGTTTATACAGGAAGACTAGCCAGATCGTTGCCATTTCTAAGGCACAAGCTATTTGTGACAAAAGTTGCAAGTTGCTTCATCATCAACTTTTGTAGAACTTCAAAGACTTCCTCCAACACGTTTGATGACTAATTGCAACAGGCATTTCATGGCTAATTGTGGCAAGTAGCAGTGGCATAAGCAGAAAGTTCATAAGGGGGTTATAGGCTTAATGGGAAGGGTTACAGAGCTACTACTCATATATTCCTATGTTAAATATACAAAATTTCATTGCGATGGGGGGTCACAACCCCCCAAACCCCCTCTGGCAAGTGATGCATGCTCAAATACTAAATGAAAAAAAAAAAAAAATGGAAACTACTAATGAATGATAAAAAATTATAAAACCAGAAATTTAAACAAATTTATTTAAAATCCCTCTCCCCCAACCCACACCGACCAGACAAAATGTTAACTCGGAACTTCTTTACAATAAAAATTATTCCATGGGATTTTTTGACATTTTTAAAGAATGCATATCTCAATCAATTTTAAAGATACTGTAACGCAGATGATGTCCTTGTATGCGATTTTTATCCTAATCACGATAACTCTAACTAACTTTGTTGTTCAAAGGATAACACCAGAGCTCCAACTGGTAAACACAGTGTAAAAAATCATTACGAACAGCATCCTTGTGACCCCACAAAATAGTATTTTCCATAGTGCGATTTTGGTAGATTTTGGATATGTTGTTCAGCTCATTTTTATTTACATTTCGATACCAAAAACATTTCTGTTGCAATTTTGTCTGGGTCAAATTGTATTTTGACTTTATTAATATAATGACGCGACTTGACAATCATTCATTGGAACAACGTGAGTTCGAAACAAAGTTGGGATCACACTGTTCGGTTCAAATAAACGGAGGTCAAACGCCTTGTTCAATCAAGTGATCTGTATTTCGTTTTTCTTCAAACCGCTAATGCTAAATGCATAGCAAAGAGGGTGTTTGTATCCTTTGCAATGCACGCGCGAGAGCTATTGCTTCCACGGATTATCAATTACAACGCATTCCTTTTTTTTTTTTTTTCACATAGCAACCAAAACAACATGAACTTGTAGGGCCTGATTGTCCATGTTGCAACAGTTAATAAACCCATAAACAAAACTATCTACACATGCCAAATAAGCGAATGGTAGGAGATTGGTTTCCCAAGACTGTATTAACGGCATTTCTATATTTAAAAAAAAAAAAAAGGGAAATGGCAACTTTCCTTCACACAACCAACAATTTCAAAAGCATTACCCGCAATGGCAATCGTTCGTTCATTATATTTGCACCATGAGATGCTGACACGTTGAGGCTTCTTTAAACTTTATTGAAAACAATTTAGAAAACCGATTTTTAAAAATGTACGTGAGAAAGCAAACGAAAATTACCGTTTTTTTTTTGTTTTTTTTAAATAATTAACATTATGAACATAATATTGTACTTACCTCTTCTGAAGGAAAGAAATTTTACCTAAATTTTTATTGGTCATTTGTTTTTTATAATATATACTGTTATATTTGCTGCAATTTTTTCATTTAAAAAAATTCATTATATATTTGGTGTGGCTATCAATATATTTTAATATATGCAGCAATTAAATTTATTGTATAATTAAGTACATTTCTATTTTATTTTAAAACTAACAAGTTTTTATAATTTTTGCTATCAAAACAATCTATAAAACTCTAACATGTATTACTGGACCATGATTTTAAAAAATATCGTTTATAACGAGTATCGGTTACTGAATTTACATGGTCCATTGGAGGTTGTTATAACCGATTTTTACTGTATATGTGTATGTATATATATATACATACATACACAGGGTTCATAGGAAAGTTTGAATGCGACCAATAACTTTTGAACCAAGACAGATATTGCAAAGAAAGTTAGGTATTGGTATAGTAAAATGACTATGCACTATCAGATGAGATGAACAGCAGCGCCCCTGGTGGCAAAGTTAGTAAGAAAAGATATATGACTTACATGCAATATGTGCACATACTGCCATAAAATGAGGAAGTTTCAATGCATCACTTTCAGTTAATTCTTTCTGGTGTTTTAAGATCTGAGTTGAAGTTCTTGTAGGAGAGAGATCATGGTTTCTTTCCTATAAGAACTTCAACTCAACCTCTAAAGCGCTATAAAGCATTAACTGAAAGTGATGCATTGAAACTTCCGAAACACCTCGGATATAAAAGTTGTTTACTTCGTTTCCACAGTCGTCTTTACGTGTGTATGATCCTCATCAAATTATTGTTACAAAAACAAAAAACAATCGTTTTTACAAAAAATAAGGCATATGTATACAAATTTTGGATATTGACGGCAGGGCTTTAAATTAGCTGTACCTTTAAATCCTACAATTATTAAAACAACGTTTGCTATTTCCCCCATATCTCGGCTTCTAGTTGAGCTAGCACTTAGTGTTGGTCTTAAAATACACAGAAATGCCCACACTTTCAAATAAAAAAAAAAAATTCTTTCTAAGGTTTAAAACCATCAAGTCCCCTTAAATGAATCGTGTACTAAGCATGACGGTGCAGGGAGGTTTTGTTATATTACTCAGACTGGTATGTAATTAAAAATTTATGAATCATTATGGGAATTTTCCATGCAGTATTTTGGGCCACCATAAACCGTATATGCAAGAGTTCTACCATACATTGAATAATTTTAAAAAGGTAATTGTACTATAATATACCAGATAGCGACTTTGTTGTATGATCGGGTATTTTGAAAATAAGGTCTGAACTGTTTCCAGGCTTCACATTCCAGTAAGCAGTGTTTTGAAAACCTTGAGTGAAATCACACATGCGAGAATTGCCTTCGAAGGTACACAATTCTGAAAATAGTAAAATTAAGTATTTTTATTTGCTTAATAATCTAACTATAATGATATATTTAGTTATGAAAAAATTATAAGATAATAAGAAAGGTTAAAAGAAGCTTCCACGGATATGCACAAAAACTCATTTATGCATATACTTCATACTCATTTTTCAAAATAAAAATTAAAGAGTTTTTAAGGACCCCAAAAACATTTTTTAAGGGGTTCACTTTTTTTTCAGATTGTTGATGTAATTATTTATGATCATCATTATTTCAAATAACTTGCCGCAAAAAAATGAGAAATTAGACATAGTTTGCACTATAAGAACTCCTAGGTTAATAGATAAATTTGTATGTAACTCATTAGGCACAGAAGCAAAAACAAAAAACAGGAAAAATAAAACTCAAATTACTTACACCATTTCTTAAAATATGGTAGATTTTACATAAATCATTGTGAAAGTTCCACACTGTGTTTCTTTAAAAATATCTTTTGATATCTGTTTGATTTATTTATTTTAAATAAATCGAACACTACGCAGATTAAATTAAACAACAATATAAATCAACGTTTATTGGCGTAGTGATACCAGCGCCGATGTTATGGCGTGATTAGATGGTGAAACGTTCGAAAGAAAATAAATATTTCTGCATCCAGTGAGATCTGATGTGGAAGGTCATGGGTTCAGGTCCCACCGAAGGCAGAAATATTTATTTTCTTTCGAACGTTTCACCATCTAATCACGCCATAACATCGGCGTTGGTATCACTACGCCAATAAACGTTGATTTATATTGTTGTTAAACTGTTTGATTATTGGACTGGAATGTCTTAATATATATATATATATGCACACAATATATTAAGACATTCCAGTCCAATAATCAAACAGTTATATGCTGTAAATTTTGTATTGTATTTTGATATAATTCTTTATTCAGTTTTTCCATGTCTTCTTTGTTTCCTTTTGTCCTTTTCTTCTCCATGCTGTGTTTTATAAAAACAGTTCTGGACATTTGTTTAATTATTGTGTCGAAATATCTTAATATACAAGGTCTGTCTAAAAAGTATCCGACCTTGAATTTTCCCATACAGAGTAGTGATGCTAAGGCGGCGCCACTATGTACAGTGGAAGAAGACAGCTTAATGTGCATGCTTGAATTTTTTCTCCACATTTCAGTGTGCCAGTCGTTGTCTGCTGACTGCCAAGTGAGGTGCTGTTATAAATGTTCGTCGAATTTTGATTTCTGTGAAACGGAGAGTGACACGTTCTGGGAGGCCACAAACCACTCGGAATGCAGCTGTTGTCAAGAGGGTGGAAAATCTGATAATGGGAGATCGTCGTTTGACTGTATGAGAGATTGCCGAAGAAATTGAGATCGGTAAAGATTCCACACATGCAATTTTGTGTAATAATTTGAACATGTGCAGAGTGGCTGCGAAATTTGTGCCCAAGCTTCTGTCGGCAGAACAGAAAGAACTCCATCTTGCGGTTGCATAGGACCGGCTGGACACCACCAGCACTGAATCTGAGTTTCTGAACACCGTCATAACTGGAGATGAGTCGTGGGTGTACAGGTATGACCCGAAAACAAAAGTACAGTCATTGCAATAGAAGTATTCCGGGTCCATAAGGCCAAAAAAAGCATGACAGGTGAGAAGCAAAATCAAGGTGATGCTAACTGTGTTCTTTGATATCTGTGGAATTTTGCATCACGAATATGCACCGGAAGGACAAACAATGACTAAAGAGTACTATCAAGAAGTTCTCAGACTCCGTGATACAGTTCGGCGCAAAAGACGAGATCTCTCGACGGCGAAAAACTAGCAGTTGCATCATGACAATGCTCCATCTCATTCGTCGCACCTTATTTAGACTTTCTTGGTGAAACATGGAATTCCAGTCATTCGCCAACCTCCCTACCCTCCAAACATGGCTCCTTGTGACTTCTGGTTGTTTCCTAAATTGAAGAGGCCATTGAAAGGATCCCGCTTTAACAGTAGAGAAGAGATAATGCAGAACACAACGGCGGAGTTCAACACCATTCCAAAAGAAACCTTCCAGAAGTGTTTTTGACAGTTAAAGGAACAGTGGGCTAAGTATGTGGAAGAACAAGGTGCCTACTTTGAAGGGGATTAATGTTCCGACCCCATCATGTAAGTAATATATTTTTTCCAGCCACAGGTCAGATACTTTTTAGACAGACCTCTTAGTGCATATGTGTGCTGTAGTTTTTATATTGTATATTGAAATAATTCTTTATCAGGTGTTTTCTCGTTCTTTTGGGGTGGGTTAGGGCTGGTCAAGCTGATTTATTTTCAGATTTTTCCCAGACCTCCATTATAAAATCACATTATGCTTTGCCCATTTCTTTTACAGTGGTTTATCACCTTGATAAATAAAATAAATAAATAAAAATAAATACAATGTTTTGGCCATGGATCCCTTTTCAATTCTGAATTACCATACAGAACCCTATCCCTTCAGTTTTCCTTGAAGAACTGCTTTGTTAGCAAGGATGGCGCCAAGGGGGGAGTATCTCCACCTGCCAATGGGGTAAGTTTTAGGAAATAGCTAGGAATTTTTCCTTTGTGAAGGAACGACTTTTTTTTTTACCCTCACTTTTCACTCCAAAACTATGCTATGGTTCAACATTAGTGTAAACAGTGATGCAGCCAGAAAAAACTTCTAGATGGTTTCTTTAGCTATAAAGGGGGGGGGGGCTGGCAAAAGTTTTCCTTGTTTTTAGCAAATAGAGTAAGTGTACTCTAATAGAAGTCCAGCCATGAAGGCAACGACAAATCCTCTGCTTTGGGTCCATGCTATATGGAAATTCTATTCAGTTACATAGATAGCAACATACTTTGAATACCAAGAAAACTGAAAACGTAGCAATTTGGGACAAAATTTCATGGCTAGATTTCGTGAGAAAGAAAATTTGGCATTACAAGACACACAGGCAAACCTTAATTTTGACAAAGGTGAAACTGAGGTCTGGTGCTGTTCGGTGCCATGGAAAATTTAATGTTTAGGCATAATTTTACAGAAATCATTAGGTTTGACGTATATATATATATGCGCAACAGTGTCATTCTGGCACAGTTAAGCGCAGCTGTTGCTTCCCTACGTACATTCGGCCTTTTCAATCCACAACTTGTTAAAAACATATTTTCCAATGGACATTTTGATTCTACCGCTCTCAAGGGTGATATTTCCTTTAGAACTTTCAAACACGTGACCATCAGGAAAACACAGGGCAAAACAAGGGAAAGGGTGAAAGGAGATTAGTTGGTCAGTTCTGATGTTCGAGACCATGTGAGTTAGGCTAGGGCTAAATAGGTCAAGATCATCGAAATCCAAAGGGCTGCAAAAGTTGTACATTTGGTTAATCACAGTTGCTACCATGAATGAAAATTTAAGAAGTTTTTAAGGAGTCCCACACAATATTGAAGAGTTAAAAAGCTAAGTTTAAGGACCCTTAATTTTTTAAATGAATATTAAGGAGTTTTTAAGGACCATGTAAACCCTGTGATAATTCAGTAAATAAAAACTCACTTAGAGGAGGACAGGAAGCACCAGTAACGTCAACATCATCTACAGCAATTACGCCTCTTTTAACATGGCCAGTAATGTTCAGCTAAAAGTTTACAAATAGTTAAATAGTTTTCTAATAGTTCAATGTACAGTCGATTCCGCTTAATTGGGACACCTCGGAACTAGGACAGTTTGGCCTAATTAAGCGGTTGTCCCAAATTGGCGAATTTCACATAAAATTAAACAATGAATGTTTTTTTCAATACTACATACTTACATAATAAACAATACATATAAGAAAATAAAATATACAAATATAATATATAAGAAAAAATAATAAATTCTAAAAATATGTAGCTGGAACTGATCGTGCCTTCAGTTTTACCCTATTCGGAAGTTAAGACCTGTGATACCGATATGCGTCACACATATATACCAGCGCTGCGTCACCACACTGATGGTAAACATTAACTGATATGTTGTATCTGAAGTCCTGTATAAGATCATGTTATATTATATTGTTTGTAATTTTTTTTTTTTTAGATTATCTGTAACATAATATGATCGCACTGCTCACTGTAGTCCGGGGTTTGGTTCCCTAGGCCATAAGAGGTTCGGATTCCTCGGAAAACAGTAGGTCCCGGCGCAGCATGACCATTGTAGTCTTTGAGCCGTAAAACCACAAAACAAACAAACAAAACATAATATGTATGTGCAAATTAATTGCCATCTTAAAGCTTTGTCCCAGTTAGGGACAGTATTGGTCCAGTTAAGCAATGTAAATTACTATTAGTTTTTTGGTTTGGGTTCCGTTCCTTGAAATTTGGCCCAATTATGCGGAAACGATTGTATATGCAAATTATTATTTTAGTGAGCTTTATTCCAACTCCATTAGATGTTTAGTCAGATATCATGTAATTCTAAATATGTTTATTGTAAATAAAAATGGAATTTTAATACATGAATCGTATATATAAGTGTGTGAATACCTTCCACCACAAAAGGACTACACTTAATTTAGGTATAAAAAGTGTTAATTTCATGTGGACTGCTACTATGAAACAGTTTTTATTATCATAATATTCTACATCTTTGTAAGACACAAAAAAGCATACTATGGAAATACAATCATGAAGTACAGAAATACCAAAACAAAAATGTTAAACAGAGAATGGACTTCGTTATTTAGAGATATTTTTATCAGAAAATTTGAAAATAGCTCATCATCATCTTATAATAAATTTTTGCAAAATTGACATTTATTAAACTGAGCTTTATACAAATGTGCAGGGCTGTCTTAATGGATGGGTCAACTAGGCTAGGACCCTTACCCAAACAGAGATACCAAATGGACAAAAGGGGAGGAAGTGGGTTTTTTGTTGTTGTTTCTGTGTGCATGTGTTTATCATAAATTATATTTCTCTTATTGCCAAAAATTAGAAATTTAAAAAAGGAATCTCAAATGTGCCAAGACGACTTTGCATATAGCTTTAAATATGGTAACACATGCTAACAGATTTAAAATTCAATTCAACAAGAGCACATAATTAAATATTTAATCAACTTGGATTATTACCTTAGTATATAGATTTGAAGCAGCTATTACATCGAAACTGATATAACCATGCCTCCATCGATATCCATGTCTTCCCAATTGCTGCATCAGACTATAGGTGCTTGATGATGTCGAACCTACAGAGTAGCGTGTAGTTAGGATCCTCAATCTAAATTTAAAAAAAAAAATCCACAAATGAAATATATAATAACAATATAATACAATTATGCATAATATATATAAAGGATCTAGAGCCACAGCTATATTCAGGGAGAGTTCTGAACGCGACAGAGAGGAAAGCTTAAACTTTATTATGATGTATTTTACTAATACGTTTAATAATAGTAAATATCTAAGTAGGCTAATATATTTAACATTAATGAATAAATTTCTTAACATAAACTTTTCATTGAAAACTTAAAGATGTACTACAATTTATAATTTTCCTTCTTTTTACTGTAGAACGGATAAAGACTCAAACCTCTATAAAAAAAAATATTACATGCACAAGATCTACCATGAAAATCTGTTTTGAAAACATTTTTAACATCAAAGAATTTCCATTGCATAGAATTTTATGCAAAAGAAATTTTAAATGAAATTCTACAATATTTTATTTTGAGAAAAAATATTTTTCGGGGAAGGATTGATCCCCCTTGGTTCCGGCCTGGCCACGACTCTGACAGGCTTCGATAAATCCTACAGCCATTGGCAATTAGCTTTTTGCAGTTGGAAAGAAAAAAAAAATTTTATGACTAGTTTCCCGAGTTTTCTTTTTGAGGCAGACAAGTAGCGTTCTTGTCTAATGAGTATGATTTACCACGATTTGTCAAGCCTAGTGTATGTGTGTGCTTGTGTTCGTATATGTACACATACAGTATAGTCCTGATTATTCTTACTATCTCCTTGAAGAGAATTTGTGATTTTGGGAACATGCCAGAATACAATGTCCAGATGAAAACTCAGGTGGAAATAAGAGCGTTTAACTTTTAGATTCTATTCTATAGTTTTTGAAAATGGAAGTACAAAGTGAGGAATGAGTTCGATTGGAAAAAGACAATTTTTGTTTTGAATTAAAGAAAGAAAAAAAAGAGATCCCGAAATGTGACAAGAAGCCAAATCATGCCAAATTGCAACAGCTGCTGAATTATTTACAAAAAAACCCAGCATTTGTGTGTTCTGTTCCAATTGTAAATCACATGAGAGTAAACCATGCATAAAGGTGTTACTAATGAGTTTAAGTGAGAAAACGTTAATCGTCAATAGCAACAGACGGTTCAACCTATTTAAGGAAAGGTTATTTTGCCAAGACTTGACGGAGGGCTACAAATTGTCCACATTGCTCAACAGGGTTGGGAATATATGAGCATAAAAAGTTTTATACATTTACTATGTATAAAAGTGTATAAAAACCAGAAAAACATATAAAAGGATATAAAACTATAATTAAATCCTATAATTGCCATCTATAGAATTTTACTTAGTTTAAAGCTTTCTTATAACTAGGCCCTTTTCAAAACTAAGAAAATCCATAAATTAAAGTTTTTTTCCCCCCCAAAGACTACTAAGATCATACTGCACCTAACGAAGTAAGTTTATTACCATCCAAGGACCCAAGGGAGGGGATAAATGTTTTACATAGGACTTTTATGGGAAGCTAATCTGAATTCTTGTAAGCATGACAGGAAAATCATCAACAATTAATTAGCCTGATTGAAAAGTGTAAGCTCAAAGTGTCCCTGGTGGGTCCATATGTTTGAGTTTAGAACGTGATGCTCTAACCATAGGCCTAGGTCGGTAAAAATTATCATAGTTGTTTGATAACAGTGTATAATTTTTTTCAGCTATTTTTCATATTAATTCTCAACTTAAAAAAATAATACAGATAATACAGTTCTAATTATAAACATTCAAAATTCTACTTATAATTACTTGAGTTAAAAAATTCAGTCTATCTAATGCTTAGAATAGTTAGAAATAAGAAATAACAATAATTTAAAAAAAAAATCAACAAATCATACAAGAAAATAAAACTCCTTTTCATGTGTCATGTACTTTCTGAGGCGGCTTTCAATAATCATTCAGATTGCACATGTGCCAGGAGATAATCGTCATAAAATTTCGTTTTCATTAAAATTAAAACAATTTACTCGTATGGTACTTCTATAATAGGTTTTAAAGGGGCTGCAGCGCTAGGTCCATGGTAGAGTCTAAGTGGTGGAAGGGTCCCACAAAGTTGAAACAACCAGAAGAAACTTGGCCAAACCATCTTATTGGATATGAAGGACAAAGTATAGAGAAAGAAAAGATTCCTCCTATAAGTATATCCAACATTAAGCCTGAAGATGAACTTTGGTACTGCCATTACTTTTAAGAGTATCCAAAGACAGTTAAAATGATTGTGTACATATTTAAGTTCATAAACAATTCTCGAACTAACCTAGATAATAGAATCATAGGGGAAATGAGTTCCTGCAAGACAAAATGCCGAACTTTGTGAGATAAAATTGGTGCAGAAAACATTCATTGGCGAAATTAAAACACTAAATAGTCTAAACGTGTTTAAAGATGAAGTTGGTATAATATGTTTGAAAGCCAAAATTATTCTCCGAGAGGACAAATTTGACTTTAAATTTCCAGTAATCTTGCCTTCGAAGCATCCTGTCATTGAAATGATAATTAGACACTTTCACAGAACACTCTGTCATTGTGGTGTGCAAACGTTGACGACTAGTTTAAAGAAAAGATTTTGTATTGTCTAAGCAAGAAAGACCACTCGAAAGGTAACATGATCTTGTGTAAAATGCTGCAGCTACAATACTAAAAGATCAGAACAGGGTGTCTACCCAAATTCTATTTCAAACTTCCCTGACTTTTCCAGGTTTCCAGACCAAATCTTAATCGATTACCAGTTACTAATTACAGTAAACAACACACAATGCGCCCGCGAAAATTTGCCCAATCAAAGCAAGTTTCAAGGCCATGAAATCGATTAATGCAAACCCCAAAGCCATTTATAACTCAATTATAGTGAATTTACAAATTCAAAAGCTGTATTAAAAAGTGTATTTCTTTACACTAAAAGCTTTCACTAATTAAATATTTACAGCAACATTTCCATTTGGCCCTTTTTGACTTTATTATAAAAGTGTTTAACTATATATATAAGGCAAAGGAGATTGGTATTAGCAAAATCCCTTACAAATTAAATAATTTAGCTAAAAACACTTTTTGTTTTTCAAGTTTTAGTTATATATTTGGCAAACATTTTCTCCTGAGAAATATATAGGCTTAATAATTTTATATAAATTATATTAGTTTTGGTGCAAAATGGTAACTTTTGGAAGAAGTTTAGTCAAAAGTACAAGTTTTTCAAAATTTTCAGTAGGTAATGTGGTATGAAAAGCACAGTTCAGGAAAATTATTTTAATAAGTTATTTATTATAACAATGAATTTCAAATTTCCCTGACTCAGGCCTTTGTATTTCAAATTTCTCTGACTTTTCCAGGTATTCCAGATGAGTAGACACCCTGTCAGAAATAATAACTGAATCTCTACTGGTTGATTGTGTCAGAGATGCAGCCGTTTTTGAAATAACTGGCATTATCTGACAAGACTGCTGCTTCTCCAAGGTGGAAACAAGGTCTGGATTGTTATTTATGCTTGTGTTATGCACCGGGACTTCCATTGAGAACTGTTAACCTCATTATCACGGACTGCTTTTCTCCAGTGTTTTAGGAAATTTTTTGCGAGGCAAGACATACCAAAGGGCATTTATTCTCATAATGGTATCAATTTCATCAGTACAGAAAATGCCTTTTTAAAATTGAATTTCAGAGAAATTAACGAGCATGCATCCATTGAACACATCAACTGGAAGTTCATTCCTCCCACTGCAGCATGGTGGGTGAGACTCAGTCGATCGATATGATTTATTATAGCATCTTCTTATGCGAGCATCCCTTAAATATGAAGAACTGCTCACAATTATTTGTGATGGTGAGGGAGTAATTAATATACGACCTTTTGATGCATGTATCCGAGGATCACAACGATCTAACACCGGTGATTTTCTTACAGCAAATTCCGAAAACTGGTGTACCTGAAGTTGATTATCTAGACCAGTGTTTCCCAATTTTTTAAAGCCGCGACCCACTTTTATAGTAGCCAAGTAATCTGCAACCCCCTTTTATGGTAACTGAAAGAAGATCCGTAACCCCCTCACTTCGTCCGCCGCCACATTTGCATAATAAAAGTATTTTTAAAAGAGTAAAGAAAACACATACAAAATTATATATATATATATATATTACATTAATTATGTATATTATATTAATTATATATATTAATGTATATTATAATAGTGAATATAACAAATATTAATATAATAATAAAGTTAGCAAGTAGAATACTGCAATATGTGTGGCCATGTTGAAATATA
The DNA here is from genome assembly GCA_006491805.2 of Dysdera silvatica. Classification (NCBI taxonomy): domain Eukaryota; kingdom Metazoa; phylum Arthropoda; class Arachnida; order Araneae; family Dysderidae; genus Dysdera; species Dysdera silvatica. The sequence goes on along the minus strand of QLNU02003225.1, from coordinate 55,137,251 downwards.
AAACTGTCGACAACGTGTGGTATAAAATTCCTTATAAAAATAATTGCAACCAAAAATAGTTGCGGCGACCCACAGAAACCTGTTTGCGACCACTTTGACGATCGCGACCCCCCAGGTTGGGAACCACTGATCTACACAGTAAAGTGTTCTGCAAGAGATACAAATACTGCCAATTATTAAGAATGAATTTAAGACGCAGATTTTGGAAAGAATATTTGAGCCAATTGGTCGACATGAATCACATAAAAAGTCAGACATCACCCCTTAGAGAAGGGGAATTAGTATTTGCGAGTAATGATAACGCGAAAAGACTATATTGGTTTTGGGGGAAAAGTTATCAAACTCTTTCCAGGAAAAGATGGACTTTCATGTGTGGCAATAGTGAAAATAAGGAAAGAAAAGTTAACTTGACCAGTTAAGAGACTGTACAGGTTGGAAGTGACATCCATGGAGGAATCTGGAATGGCATGCCAGAAAAATGTCATCTTGGGCAACATGCCGTTGCCAAGACGAAATAGACGTTAGGTGAAACCACCTGATCATCTGCAAGTATGAATATATGCATGTATATTTGTGTTGAAGGGTTGTCCTGCAACTCCAAGGCGGGAGGATGTGAGAATTTGGGAACTATAGTAACATAATGACAACTTGCTTCAAGCTGTCATGATGGTTGGTTGTATTTTTATGGTGCAAAGATAGCAAGGGTCATTCTGCACCAAATAAGATGAGTAAGCTGTCATGAATGAGCATAAGTTAAATGATTGGAAAGGAAAAAAAAGAGTTTTGGGGAATTATGGGGAGTTTTTTTGGGGGGTGTTGTTGGATTTGATAGTTAAAAGGGTGAAATGTTTTCGTTTACATTCCTTTTTATTTTGTACTCCGTGATAATGCTATTGTAAATAAATGTGTGTGTTGTTTTGAAGGGAGTATCATTGGTCTTTCTACACCATCAACATCTCTCGAAGGCTGATAGTCGAGTAGTACCATTGAACAGGAGAAAAGGTTGAGTAATAGTTAGACATTCTCAACATTCGATTAGAAAGGAAAAAGAGAGTTTTGAGGAGTTCGGGGGTGGGGGATGTTGTTGGAGTTGATAGTTAAAGGGGTGACGTGTTTTCCTCTACGTTCTCCTTTATTTTGTACTCAAGGATATTGTAAATATATGTGTGTTGTTTTAAAGGGAGTATCATTGATCTTTCTGCACCATCAACATCTCTAGAAGGCTGACAGTCGAGAAGTACCATTAAACATGAGAAAAGGTTGAGTAATAGTTAACAGTTGCTGTTGATATATACATAGTTAGATATCAAACTGTTCATAACAGATCTCTATATCTTACTGCGCAAAATGTAAAACTTTGCAGTGTAAAAGAATAATTGGCTTTACAAAGAGTAATAATTGGCTTTACAAAAAGTAATAATTTGCTTTGTAAATCATAATTTGTTTTATAAAAAAATAATAATTGGCTTTGTAAAACAAAGTTTCTAAAATGCAGCTTAGTATAAAATAAAACTTAACTTATGAAATATAAAAATCATTCAGAAAAATTATAAAATCTCATTCAAGAAACTGGACTATACCTGTTTTCTGTTTTACTTTCCACGTTCATAATGTACCAAATGCTAAAACAGGCTGAAGTCCATTCCTTTGGAAGAGCAGGACTCTGAAGATTGCTAACCACTGTAGAATCACCATCTCCCTTTAAAAAGGCATACTCCCCTAAAAAGTAATAACATATTAAAGAAGGAATATTTTTATATAAGAGAAATAAATCATTAAAAGAATGTAGTTACCATCAGTTAAGCAATACATCTCCCTAAACTACAATTATACACTGCTCAACATTGAAATTGCAACAGCAAGAAAGGTCATAAGGTTATGCAAATTGGTAGAGTTGTTGGTGTAGCTAAGATATGCAAATGATCAAATTTTCAAGCGCCAAACTCCAATATGCGACTTATGGGAAAGACTTAAATGGTATAAAAGCCTGTTTGATTGCAATTGTTTTTTGGTTTTATTTTAAACAAGAGAATTTAGAAATCGGACTAAGTTTTTGGTTTAATTGTATGATGCCTCCTGTTCGACAGTGTACCAATTATCCTTATCGCAAACAGAGAGGGACAGAATCCTTGAACTCAGAGCTATTTTTTAATCACTCTTGCAGATCGCTACGTGTTTCGGCTGAGATGTCAGCACTGTTCGACGTTGTGTATACCGGTAGTTACGAAAACAATGACAAACTCGGATGACAGCAAGAGATGCCTAGAGATGAACATTTGCCCAGTCAGATCGTCAGATTAAAAGAATAACATATAATGATCCTTACTCTACTGTGAGTGAACTTCAATGCCACATACCAAGCTCAGAAGGCTCACCAGTGTCTATACCAGTGGTTCCCAACTCAATTTAAGCCGCGGACCACTTTTCCACTTCAATTGTACCCGCGGACCACTTTGAAAAATTCTCACGAGCTGATTGCAAGACCTTAATTAAAAAGGGAGAAGGGTTTTTTT
>QLNU02003225.1:55068865-55129044 GCA_006491805.2 Dysdera silvatica | reverse complement strand
CATGCTAGAAACAGTAAAACCAATCTTTGGTTTTCCCAGTGGTGGATTTCTAAGTAGGCATACAAGGCACAGGCCTAGGGGCGGCACTTCTCGTGGGGCGGCATCAAAGAGTTTAAAAATAAAATTTTCCAAACTGGACAATGTTGAAAATAATGTTTCTTTTTAATTATTGCCCTGTTTCCCCCAACAGCGATGATATAGGCGACTACTTTAACTTGCCTGCAAATGCAAACTACAGAATCGAAAGACAAAGAGATATGACCATATGATCATATTGTTTACATTACAATATCCGATACTTCCCACCAGAAGGAGGTGTATCTGGTATCAGCATGTGGAAATTGCCATTAGTTGTGGATGTTAACTTTCTGACTTTGAGAAAGGCCAGAACGGAAACGTTTTACAGACATCATTGAAGGTAAGCAAAATGATGGTCGATGTTGGCAATGGGTTTTCTGTGCAACATGAGCAGTATTTCATATCTATCACAGTTACTGTGCAGTTTCGGGCTCCTATTTATTTTGATAACACCACTCTTTCATTATAATTTTATATTTGTGATTGTGTTTGCCTTTTTTTTTTCTTTTACCAACCAGATCAAATCAGAGATTCCACAAATCCATACTGTGGATCCATAAAGTGTCTCGAATCCACGAAGTTGGCGAATATGGTAGCAATAATTTTGAGTTGTATCTTATTAGTTTGAATAATTATATGAAAAACTGACTTTACATAAAGTTAAGAGCATGATATGCCTTTTTTTATAAATATCCCCTTCTTCGTAAAAGTGTGAAGGAGTAGCAGTACAGGCTGTGCCTAAGGGTGGCACTAAATTTTCCTAACGAGAATGGTGGCTATAATTCAGATATGACAACATTTTTGCCGCCCTAGAACATAATTAAACGTGTACATTTACAAATTCCATTGCCTTTCCACTCAGATAAGAAGTAAGAGGAAAGTTCAACTTTAGTATTGTGGTGAAATTTTTCCAATGAGGGAGTAATAAAATACTCAAAATTAAAGCCCTTAAAATATGCATTTGTTCTAGAAATTCATCGTTTTTATGCATTCATATGCACAAATGCTAAGAAGTGATCTGTAATTGCCCACATACAATTGTGTATAATCTAGGCTCTAATCATAACAATAGTACCAATAAAAGAATTGTCAATATACCAGAGAACTGAGCCATCAAGCATCGCATAGAGCAATTAACAATTTTGTGGAAAAAATATCATATGGTGCAACAAAATAATATTTGGAATAAAATAACATAAGGGGATTGACACCTGATTAAATTAAAATGAAGTTATCTGCTTTGCTTTTTAAAAAATTTATGAAAAAACCCTTTTTGGTCCCAAGTGCGAGGAGGTTATCAAGGTAGGCCCTTTATGTATGTCATAAACAACCCACTGCTTATGACCCATGTGAAGGACCTCCCTTGATAACTTCCTTGTATGTTGAAACAAAAAAGTCTGGTAGAAATTGGGTATCTGACTGCTATGACCCCCTTCCTTTCGCCAACGGTAAAGCTTGGCGAAGCTATGTTCGCCAAAGCATCGGTTGGGAAGTGAGAAATTGCAACCGTAAATTACTTTTAACCAACAGAGATAGTTAGGTGGAGAGGTGATATAAAGAAGTTAAGAAAGAATAGAAAAAGGCGGAGCTAAAATAAAAAGAGGCAGAGTTAAACGAGAAGGGGGAGAAAGCGGGGAGGAGTTATATCTTTACAAACACACTGGACTTCCGATTTCTTTTGAAAATATAATATTTCCAATTTAGTTCTTTTTCAACATACAGACATGTTCAAAGAACTAATGTATATTCTACAAATCTGAAGTTCTATAAAACTGAACCAATATATTCTACAAATCTAAAGTTCTATAAAACTGAATCTATATATTTTATACATCTGTATATTTTATATGCGACATTTATTTAAGACATTAATTGCTTTGAAAATAGTTCGCATTTATCGCCATAATCGATTTATTATTATTTCTACGCCTTTATTGTAATTTTCTCAACTGAGGCCTAAAAATCTTAGAGAACGTTAAAATACCAATATAAATATATAACAAATCTTACAAATTCTATCTATTCATGTTATAGCCGTATGCAGAAAGTTTATAATGGAGGGGTGGGAATATAACATAACATTTTTGCGTGAATTTTCATATAAACACACAATCCTCGTATATATTTAATACATAGCTAGTTTTGAATTATAAAAAAAGAAATACTACTTGTCTAGAAATATACATATTATATAAAATATCAGAAAGTCTCCTTGTTATATAAGACAGTTAATCCCGTCCACGCGGCTAAGAAAGGTCACCACCAAGAATTTTATTCTGCCCCCAAGTTGTGGTACGGTCACCCCCCCCCAAGAAGTTTAGTCCGCCCCAAAAGTTTGGTAAGGTTACAAGCTTGGCAAGTTTATTACTAGTTTGGCGACGGTTAGAGAGGGGAGCAGATGCCCAACCATGGCCAAAAGTCTAATATTAATAGTTTCACATAGGCTTTCACAGCTAAAGTTCTTGCAAAATCAACTAATTTTTGGCCCAGATTATACAGAGAAGCAATAGAGTTCATCAAGCATCCTAATAATTTTAATAGAGACGATGCAAAAACCATTCCCGTTGCTTGGCTACCCATTCTAACAAAACTGTAACGTGTAAATGTCAGTTTTTATTTTTCGATTTCATTTCCTTCTGTTTTGGCTTTTATATTCATCTCTAAAATTTCATAATAATTTATTTCAACGTATTTATACTGTTTCCGCAACTTATGTATATTCTACAATTTTCTCAAAAGTTTTTCATGTAATTTAACCTCTTCTGATGATGATTCGCACAGCTCGAATCGAAACGTAAAGTTTTAGCAATAAATAATCGTTTTGCTATACAGCTGACTACCTGAAAATTTGTTGTTGATTATTATATTAATAGCTTTTATCGAATTTTTGGAAAACAAATCATTTCATTCCAGTCACGCTTCAATCCACTTATTATATTTTATTTAATAATAATTTGTTGCTCCATATGATGTTTTTTTCTGCAAAATGGTTCATTGCTCCATGTGATGTTTGATGATTCAGTGCTCTGGTCTGTCAACAATTCTGATTGTTACTATTATTATTATGATTGTTATACCAAAGTTGATGTTATTTTTATTTTATTAATGGTGTTAATAATAATATTATTATTACAACTATTATTTTTACTATCATTATTACTTCGCTACTACTGTCACTATACTTACACCTTTCTTTTTATTATTCTTTCCCTAAAAATATGTTCTTTCTATATGTATAATTATACATTTTTACCTTAACAAATGATATTTTCATCAAAGTTTGCACTTCCAGTTAATGTGCAGTAGCTATTGATGAATATAGCCGATCTATTTCAACTAATTAATTACAAAAATTATAATTTATATTTTTTAAATATTTTTATGCTTTATTGTATTTATATATACGTACAACAAATAACAAAGGTAGGACTGCAGTTAAATAAGCATTTTGACAAAATATACATACCCATACAAGGACTATCTCTATAGATAATGTTATCTAAGGCTACAAAACCACTCGGCCCATTTCCTCTCACGACTTTGAAATACAACTGAAAGTATTTAAATTTGTAAGTTTTGGGAACTTTAACTCTACTTTTCTGCCAGCCAACAGAAGAAACATTTTCAATGCTCCATCTTTGAACAAAGTATTCCATCTCTTTGTTTTCGTTATTTAAAAACATAATGCCTCCTGACAAATTTGGCATATCTAAGAAATAAATTCAATAAACTGAGAATCAATCAACATTTCTATATAATGTATAAATGACAATCAATAAATGCACTGCACAAAATAATTTTTGAAATTATAAAGGTTAACTGATCTTATAACAACTCTATTAAATCACAGAATTGAAAATGATTAAATATTTTTAATAAAATATTTCATAAAAGAATTAATACTTTAATAAAATTTAAACAATTTATTAAAATAAGAAAGTAGTTGAAAATGTCATTGAGAAAAACAGAAAAAAAAATAGATTTGTACAGAAGAAGTTTTGAGAGATTTGTTTAAAAATTAGTATCAGCAATCGATCTTACCTTCGCCTGATATATGAAAATCATGTTTCACGCAACCCTCACGATCTGGTGAGTAAGCTATAATTTCGCTAACAAGTATTGCCGTCTCATTTCCTTTTAAATATGGAGAAGTCATGTCCGCATAGACAAACATCTCTATAGAAAAATAAAATGAGCATAAGCATGGAAGTAAAAACTAAAATTTAAAAAAAAAAACTGGAAAAAATGAAGTTTACTAAGAAGTTTTTCTTATTGTGGCAGTTTCTTAACCTGGGAAACATGTAATTGAAACCTCAATTTATATGCAGGGCCTAATCACCACAAAGACGTCCAAAGCCTGGGCTTTGGGCCCCGCAATTTTCACCCCCCCCCCTCAAAAAAAAGGCAAACTGTTATTTCATTTTTATATATAAATTTTTTACTTTTAGCAAATCTTACCCTAAAAAGTAAAAAAAAAAAAAAAATTGCCGAGCAGTAGCATTGCGAATTTGTTATTATAGTGTTACCTCCCAATAGGGGACACCTATGAAACAAGAAATTTTGTCCCTTAAATAGAGGTGTCTCTTCTTCGGAGGTACATGCGTTGATATATACATATACTACAGACTAGAATAATCATCCCTTATTTGGAGGCATCCCTTACAAGAGGTAACACTGTATTTACCTATCCAACTTATGATGGGACCAATTCTGCAATGTCCCTTCGAAATGGTGGAAATCCGCTATTGAGGGCATTTCCAAATTTTCGTGGGGACAAAGGCCCCAAATATGTACCTGGCCTAGGACTGTGCCAAGGCATGATCAGGAACTAATTATATATCTGCATAAATAATTGACTTACAGAAACAAGTGGAAAAAAAGTGAGAAAGGGACAGAGTTCTGTGCTCTGTGCTAGAAAGAGATGAAACGTAAGAAAAACATGAGAGGAGTGGAGGAGGGTGGAGAGGAGAAAGGAAATCTTGAAGTATGAGAATAATTTTCAAAAGTATGTGATTTGAGTAATTTTTTTTATATTGGTAGGTTTTGCAGTCCAAGAGTGAGATATGGTGCATTATCTGCGATGGAACTGATGACTTAACATAACCTCTGAACCACAATCCCTTTTCACACAATTTACTGTCAATCAAGCATAGCTTAGTTCACCTGAAAGCAGAATGCCACTGACATGAATGTAATTTGTTTGCAGCTTTATATGCTAAAATCAAGTAGTGGCTTCCCTGAAATTGGACTGATAGCCAAACGCACATGATCTCTGAATCATATTGCACCTATGCATGACCAAGCTTGTAGTCATTAAAACCAGCTCAGTGATCACTTGTATAAAATTGCTGTAAATTGGCTAAATATATACAAGCTTTACAGTTCAAAACTGCTACTAAAGTAAGCTGGATATCCTTAGCTTACTATGACCTCCACGATATGCTATATATTATCATTACATACAAATGTTCGCAAACACACTTGCACAGATTTATTTTATTTATATATTTCTTCCATGAATACAACATTTAAACCACAAATACAATACTCTCGATTATCCAGCCTAGTGTCGAAGAAGGGCTGGCCGGATAACACAGAAGGCGGATAGGCCAGAGTTCTATAAATGCTCACTTCCTAACCTACCCATACCCTTAAAAACATTCTTTTTATGCAAAAACACACTTTTATTCGTATTTTCTGACCTCTTTGTACAAAAATACTTAGAATAAAAATATAGTATTGTACAGATTTTAAGATAAATTTTATAATATGTAACTTAATTGTAAGAAACGTAAAATTATGCACACTGTACAGTATGAATACATATACTTTTAAAATAAAACATTAACGTAAAACATAGGCTCAATTCTTACAAAAGGTATTTAAACTTATTTCACTGTTTGTTGATAAATGATTACATAAATGTGAAAAGATAGGCCAAAGATGAAGGAGCAAAACTAACAGTTTTCAGTTTCGAAAAAGTTCTTCATAAATGACTGCTTCTCCCTTTTAGCCCTCTTCCACGATGCAATGTCTCGCCACTTACGCAAGCAGGTAATATCAGCTGGTATAGCTTCCTCCTACTCACTAATGTACTGCAGCGCTGCCTTAATAGACGAACCCTTCTGAATGTGGGATAAGATTTTTGCTGAAGAGGAGGCATCCAAGGATGCCTCCTCTTCTATTACTCTCCCCCTCCCCCGTGTGTCTGTTTCCACAATATCGTTATCAGTTATTTATCAACTTTGTTGTTTACCATCCATTCTGTAATGTCCTCTGCATTGACATTGTCACAACCCGACACTTTTTTTAAGTAACGAAATAAGCTTATTGTTTTCATTTTCCACTTCAGTTTCACATACAAGTTCGAAGTTGAAATGTCTGCCTACATGGTTCAAAAGAATTTTCCACGACTTTAAAAGTCATATGTTTGGAATCTCATCCCATGCTTTGGCCAACCACTTTATGACATCTAGAATGTCTGTCTTTAGCAGAATGGTTATACAGTCATTTGTATTATCACTCGCTGATATCTGCGAACTGAGAAGGTGCCGACGATACTTTTTCTTTATCATTCCAAGGATGCCCTGGTCCATCATCTGGCAAACAGCTGCCACAATGGGTGGTTGAAATAAAGCTTTGATGTCTCCATCTATGAGTTCATAAGTGACAGGATGCAAAGGTTTTGTCAAGAACTAGTGCAAATTTTCTTGGCAAATTTTTGTCTTTCAAACGTTTTTCTACAATTGGTATGAATTTACATAGAAACCAGGTTTTAAATATTTCTGAATTTGTCCATGCTTTCTTTTGATGTGTGTTATACAGGGGTAATGATTCCTGATTTTTCATTTTTTTAAAAGCTCCAAGGTTCTCTATTTGTCCTATTAATGTAAGCATATGCTTGTGGTTGCATTACTGCAAGTCAAGATTGTGACTCATTCCTTGCATTCTGGTGCAGCGGCTTCTTATTTTGATGCAAGCAATTTTTGCAGGGAGCACCTTATAATTTAAGCTGTTCTCTTTGCAGTTGTACAACTGCTCCCCAGAAATTCCCTCCTTTTCAGTAAGCTTAAAAAAAAGACAGTCTTTGAACAAAGATACAGCTTCTTTATCAGCAGATGAAGCCTAACCACTAATGGTAATCTAGCGAATACTAAATCCACCGATCTAACCATCCATCACTTGCAGTAAATTCTGAATATTTTTCTTCTACTTGTTACTTAAGTTGCACTGCTTTTTTCTGCAGTATCGGCCCAGTAATAGGCAAGCCTTTTCCTCTTAAGTGTTCATGCCACAAAAATAAAGCTTCCTCAACTTCTTTATGTTCACATTTCAGCATTGTTTTTCTTACTTTCATTCCACTTCCACTAGCTTTGGCAGCACACCACTTTTCAATTTTTGCTTGATTTTTCTTTTAGTCTCCAACTGTACTTCTCCTGACTCCTTAAGTCAGAAGCAATAGTTCTTATCGTTACCCCAGAGTCCAGTCACTTTATAGTGTATAGTTTCCCTCTCCATAGTCACTACAACCTTTTTTTGTTTATCACCCATTTTGTAATCTTTAATAAAAGAAATAATGAAGCACACCAAACAACAATTTACTAACTTACCAGGAACAGCAGTAAACGTACATACTATTCAGCATTTGTTCACATCCAATACACATCTGATAAAGCAAAAAACAGGTATTGTCCAGCTACGATAACTCATTGTTTGCATCGTGTGGTTTTGGACGACTGCACTAAAACTCATCAACTTCTTAAGAAGTGAAATCGCCCAAAATCATCCACCTTCCAAGCGTAGCTAGACAGTAGCATGGAGGAGGGAATCCAGAAATAATCATTTTTTAACTAGGTCAGATAGTCGAGAGTCTACTGTACGTCACTTCTACATACATAACATTGTACAAAATACAATTTTACTATGGTTATATGAAAATGTTAGACAGAATTTGATGTAATTATATGTACTTCATGTAAGGGATCCCAAGAAAATACTATTTGTATAACCAGCTTGTGAATCTTCATATATAACCCGACAACTCAACCCCCTCTATTACTTTCTGCATTGATCACTTTATTTCTTTTTTTTTTTTTTTTAATGTTTAAAAATACCTTATTTTTCTGTATTGCCTCTAGTAGTAAATTTCAAAGTTTTGGACCTTTGTGATCGATATCACTCCATCCTATTTCAATTATGATTTTCGGTAAATGTAAATTCCTTCCTTCTCTTAAGCTCTGTTCCTCAATTCGATTACTAACTTCTGTTATTTCCATATATTTCTTTTTAACTATTCTCTTATGTATTTTGCTTAATATAAAATATCCATTAATAGTACTTACAAATGAAATTCCTAATTTTCTTCCCCAAAATTTCATATCCAACATTAGGACCTTTGTTTATTATCTTTAAAAAATGTTTCTGTAACATCTCCAATATTTTCAAATTTCCTTATACCAAATTTTCCCAAACACTGTTTTAATATCCCAAATGACAATATACAAATGAGTAATATAATTTTATTCGATGATTTTTTTTTATAAATTGGGACACATTTTAATCATACTCACTCCTTTATTAAATTTGTTGCTTATCTTATTGGTATGTTCATTTCAGTCCAGTCTGTTCATCATTACTGTATTCAAGAATTCAACTTTATCTACATTATTGTCATTTCTCCAACTCTAAAAAGTTGTGATATTCCTTTATTTTTATTTCTAAATAGCAGTCTTGTTTTTTCCATTTACCTTCGTCTGCTTGCACTTAAACCACTCCTCAAACTTTTTTGCCTCCTCCCTTGCCTTCTTACGCGCCATCAGTACATCTTGATCCCACAATATGATGCTTGTATCATTGGTAAATGAAGTTAATTTTAATTAATTTCAAATTGCTATTCAACTTGCATGAATAGTTTTCTCAATGACAGAAAGATAGCAAAAGGTCATACTGCACTAGGATTTACGGTTTTACATGAAAGCAGAATCTCTGCTATTAAGGGAACCAAACCCCAGAATATGGTGCACAGAGAAATGGCAAACGTTCCATTATACCATTGGGATACAAACCTAGGTTTGTGACACAATATTTTAGTGTAGGACAGTGAACTTAAATTTTTCCGAAGAATCTAAACCTTTTAAGGCCTAGAAGACCACCCCCCAACCTACAAGACTACAGCAGTCAGTCAGTAAGTTCTTTTTTTTTTTTTTCCATTGAGAGTCAAACTTGGATTAACAGCATGGCATTACATTATTATTTATTTCCTTTTCTTTTTTTACAGTTCAGCAAATTTATGTTAATATTTTGGCAGCTCACCTGTGCTTAAAAGTTGTGCAAAGAAGTGCCAAATCACTCCCACCTGTATCAGTTTTCGCTAGTGGTAATTTTTCATTACAAAGTTAAAAGTAAAAGTTTAAAAATTCAAATACCTTCCCATTTCCCATGGCCGCTTAAGAAAGGAACTAATAATTCACTAATGCTTTAAGAAACTTTTACAGAGTACTTTGGTGTGTTGTTATATGTATAGTAGCATATGAGGGGGGGAAACACATTTAATGCATATTTATAAAACACAGATTATATATATATATTATAGACACCTTACATAAACGTCATATATTACACACTTTGTTTTCAAAAGTAAACATGTTCATAATAATCTACTTATATCTTGTAAATGGATTATAGCGATTAAATAATGTACACCAGAAGAAAATTCAAGGACTTCATAATTAATTTGTTTATGACTTTAAAATGTACCTTCTTCGGGCTTATCGATCATCGGCGATTGCTCCATCAGTTCAGGAACAATAAGTCGGCCAGTGCCAAGAAGCCACGCAAAATCTGATGAACTATTTTGGAAATAACTGCAGTAATCATTGTTAAAATTACAGGATGCTGGTGGAGGACATATAAAATTCTTTATGAAAATGTCATCAATTGCCATTTCAAAATTTTCATTTGTGCCCTTCACTGCTTTAAAAACAATCTGAAAAAAATGCACATTTTCTACTGAAAAACTGACTTCAAAAACTTATAAAATTTAAACGATAATTTATAGTCAATTTACATGTCGATAACCTATTGTTAATTTGAATGAATATTTATGAATTTTATTTAAGCTCTGTGAATTATAAAATGCAATATAGATGCATACATTGTAATTTAAGGTAATAAACATTTGAATTGAAATCCTCAAGGGAGAGGGAAAGGGCTAATTTTTTAACTTGCTGATAATTTAAAAATCTTCTACTATAACTCTACTTTGAGCTCAAATGTAGTTGTCAAAATTATTAATTATAATAAATTGCTCATGAAAGATCACAAAAACTCGCCCCGGTGGCTTTGTGTGTTGACCATAATTTGGCAATTGTGTTAGCCCTGAGAAGGGTAATAATATCTTACAACCTTATGTACTGAGAAAGGGAGCATCATTCCTGTTTTTGGTGGCCTAGGGGTTAAGGCACTCCGGGCTCAACAGAGGGACCCTAGTTCGACTCTAGGCCAAGGACGATGTCTCTTTTTTTTTTCTCCTGTACCTAATAAAGCATTAACCTGAGCTCAAACATGGGTGTCAAAATTATTAACTATCCTCCACTATACTTTACTCTTCATTTCAAGGATAATTTTATTTAGTAAAATTAATAAAAGAGATTAAACACTGAGTTAGCTAGGGCAAAAATAGAATTCAAATAAAATAAAACCGTTCTGTACAAAAGAAAATTAAGGATGCAATTTAAAATCTTTATTTTCAAATGTTATATCTGAAGTAACGAATTTCTGGGTTGGCACACAAAGCCTACATCTAAGAACGGCACTTGTTTCAGGGAGGCAGATAAAAACCCAAAAATATATTATTACATATTAAATAGAATTATTAATTAAAATATTAGCTTAAATAGCTATATGAAAGATCCTTACACATAGATCAGTATAAGTAGTTAAAAAACCTTCACATATAAAATGCTTAGAGTGCGATATGTGTGACTTTTTGTTTCTTAAAAAATATTCCTTTCTTTTTAGAGATGAGAAGAGAAGAGAAGGAATGATCGTATAACCTGCACTGAGGGAGTGTCAGTTTTCTAATTCTGCCACTGTATATCCGTCCTGCTCTGATATATGAATACAAGACTGAACAGTAAAACACGACGCCATGAATAAACTGTCTGAGTAGCTTTTACACAGTTAGCCCTGAACTTCTTGTACTACTTAACACCTCTGTTACCAGCTCCTCGTGAATCGCCTATATCCTTTTGTTATGTATTTTTTTTTTCTAAACCCAAGTGCAATCTTTCAACACAATAACACTTTATCCTGTTTGTCCCAACTAGCCACCAATTAGTTCCCGGAGCATATCAGTTACTTCATCATACTCAAATGCCACCCCACCTGCACACGCCAGATATCAACCCCATACAAAATCCATGGGGCATATTGATGAAGGCTGTTTATAATCACCAACCATTGTCTGCATCTGCACTTGCTCTATGTCAAGCGCTATTAAACTGTTTGGGATCGCAGCTTGTTTAAGTAGTTTTCTTTCAGGTAATGCAATATATACGAGGGTGGGTTGAAAAGTTTCCGGCCTAACAAGGAAAATAAAAAAAGCTGTTTAATGCTTACTTTATTTTTCAACGTAGTCCCCTTCCAAAGATATACACTTGCTCCAGCGGTACGGCAATGCTTGGATCCCCTCTCTGTAAGAGCTTTCGTCTGAGGCCTCAAAGTAGGCATTCATTGCTGAGATGACTTCGGTATCAGAACAGAATTTCCTTCCAGCCAGAAATTCTTCTCAAAGGTTGGGGAAGAGGCTGTAGTCCGAGGGGAGCCATATCAGTAGAATAGGGTGCATGAGGAAGAATTTCAAACTTCAGTTCATGAAGTTTTGCCATCCATCACAATGACAGCCTTGTGGATGGGAGCATTGTCCTGGTGAAACAGGACTTTCTTCTTGGCCAGACCTGGTCTTTTTCTTTGATTTTGGAATGCAATTTATTCAAAAGATTAGCATAATATTCAGCATAGATGGTCCTGCCTTTTTTTAGACAATCCAATAATAAAATTCCCTTAGCATCCCAAAAAACTGTTGCCATAACTTTTCCAGCAGATGGCGCAGTTTTTGCTTTTTTTGGTGCTGGTTCGTCCTTCGCTGTCCACTGTTTTGATTGCTGCTTGGTCTCTGGAGTATAGTGATGGATCCATGTCTCATCCACAGTAACGAAACGCCACAAAAAATCAGTTGGGTTTGAGTTGCATAGCGCCAAACATTGTTCTGATATCGTCATGTGCTGCAGTTTTTGATCCAAGGTCAGCAAACACAGCACCCATCTTGCCGACAACCTTCCCATACCCAAAATATTGGTTCAAATATGATATGATCATTCTTTGGATATACCAACAGACTCAGCAACCTCCGTCAATTTCAATCGGCGATCATTCATAATGTTTTTGTGAATTTTTCTAACGATTTCATCTGTAGTGGCTGATTTTGGTCTTCTAGAACGCTCCGCATCCAGAGTGCTTGTACGACCACGTTTAAAATTTGCAACCCATGTTTTAACAGTTGTAAACGAAGGAGCAGATTCTCCCAGTGTAGCATCTAGCTCAGTTTTAATATCCATTGGAGATAAGCCTTTTGTAAAAAAATATTTTATCACAGCTCACACTTCAGTTTTCTCCATACTCGGTTAAAAACAAAAGAAGAAAATTTTAAAACTGCACAGTATAAAAACAATCAAACACAAATCCTTTGAAATATGCAACAAGTATTAAACAAAGACGGCACTTTGAAGTGCCTTTGTCAAAGTAACTCCGGGAGCGCCATCTCTAGATGAGGCCGGAAACTTTCCATCCCACCATCGTAACTACTAAGTAAGTGGAAGGATTAATCTGTCCTTTAAATGTATTATATATTGACACGATAATAACCGTGCCTTTATAAGATGCTAATGCATTATTTATAGATGTGTTTATATGTCCCGGTTCAGACATCCACAAATAACTACTTTTTCCAAGAGCTCCATACATCTGCTGATTAGCAAATCAAACTCCAAACTATGGATTAGTAAAAAGCGTAAAATGTCCCCTATAGTTGGTATTCAGACCTGGGCTTTCTGTATAGTAGATAAACACACATTAATTACCACTACACCACTATAAGGCAATACAACGAGAGGACTTTTTTGTTGCAACTCATAAATTGTTTAAAATAACTTACATACCTGAAAATCTTCTTCTGCGTTAAGGTCTATTTGCCCATAGTGCCAGAATTTTCCAACATCATCTGTGGCTTCCCATGGAAAGTTGTCAGATCCGTTGAATCTAGTAAGAACTGTGATGTTTCCAGTTCCAACCCCGGGTCTGTAATACCAGAATGTTAAGCAATGCTTTCCCCACTCAGCTTTAAGCAAGGGACTAATGAAACTGGTTTCTTCACCCGATAAGCTTGTGTTGGAGATAGCTTGAAGATAATAGCCTAGAGAAACAGATAGAAATAAAGCAGACAACATTTAGAAATGAAAACTAAATTACAAGCAGAAGACCAGTATAACCTGTCTTTATATAAGATGGAAGGTGCTTTGTGCTCAATGCAATATCATGTAAATTACTTTTTTTAAAAAAATGAGTTCCTGTAAGGAAGCTACCAGTTCATGAAATAAAAACATTCTCTATATTTTAAAAATTATTCAATTCAAGCGTTTCAAAGATATTTACATCTAATTAAGATCCAGATATGCTCAGATTCAACCGAAGGAAATCGATTGATTGTGCTTTTATGGAGCAAGGATAAAAGAACTCATGTGCACCAGAGCCTACAGTTTTCAAAGGAATCACAACCTCCTGGGCAATGGTGAGCAGTGGCGTAGTGTAAGGGGTGCCACCTGGACGAAAGCCCCGGGCACAAAATTTCAATATTAGACTGGTGGAAGAGAGTGCTAACAGGTTTTAGTGGGTGCTGTACTTAACTTGCCCAGGCTGCTGGCGACCCACGCTATACCACTGATTGTGAGTATTATTCAGATAAATCTTTTTTTTTTGGCACTGTTGGGAGTCAAACCTGGGTTTATGGTATGCTAGGTGGATATGTTACCATTACATCACAACAAGGTCCCATTTGAAGAATATTATACTTCCTTTTAATTGGAAGGCTATGGAAGAGGAATTGGTTGTAAGACCAGACCAGAAAGCAAGGATAGTAGAGAGAACGAACAGAATCGTTACACCTCTACAGGTAATTAACGTTGTGGTAGATTTTACGGACTATAACTGAATGAGAGGAAACATGTAAAAATGAAATGTTTGCATATCAAAACGTGGTAGTCATGAAAAAAATGAAAAATAAAATGATAGTAAAGACAGAAGGAGAAACTGGGTAGTCTGGAATGGTCCAATGAACAAAGGGTATAAAGATATAAATTATTTCCAAACGATTAGCCACAACTTAAGAGCTGGTTACGTTATAGAAGGCAAAGATTTATGCAGTATAGTGTTTAATGCTACAAATTGAAATTAACGAACTGAATTTGTATACGTTCCCCTCAAGGACCAGTTCGAAATACCTCTCTTCCTTTTGCGTCAACAAAAACATCTGCTTGTGTGACTGTTCTCTCAAATCTTTGATTTTTTCTTGAAATTCCAAGAGTTTCCCTGCAACAGTTCAAAGATCAACAGTAGACCACATATCAGATGCCATATGAGCCTCGTTCCCAAAATCTTAAATCGCTATTCAACTGATACGTTTGACACTATAGGAATCGTAAAGCTCCAGAGTTTGACAGCGAAAATGGTTTGGACTCAAGACCTATCATCACACTAAGCTCTTTTATTGCCACAGTTGGAGTGATGTTCAGCAGCCCATACTGCACCTGCAAATCTACCTCTATGCGCTTGTGCAAATCTTTTTGTCCAATAGTAGCTCCATTTCCCAAATAACTCCTCCCACTAAAATTTGCAACAAAACGGAACACTCGGATTTGTGCGTGTGCAGACATTGCCCCGAGTCCAAATTAAGCTCATCCTGCTTCACGCCCTGAGAGCAGTAATGTTTTACCTTTTTTTTAGCTTGTTATACGACTAAGAACTTTACTAGTATGGAGTGGTGAATTGTCCCTCTGTTTGGTTAAGGAGCGGATCGAAGTCCCTCCTTTTAAGTGTTTTTATATTCTTGTCTTCAATCAATATCTCCAATTTCGTAGTATTTGAGTGTATATATATGGCTGTGTGTAAATAAATAGGAAATAGCAACTAAACGCCTCATGCTTGGATATTTACGCTACAGCACAAACAAAGCAATTGGTGTGTGAACAGTACCATGAATAAAATTTTACAATGTCTTAATTATAAGATCATCATAGTGCATATGATTGCTTAATTGAACTTCGTTTAACCAAAATCTGGGATAACCGAATTGGCCTACTACACATTTTTTTATTATTATTTTTTAAATTAGACACCCATTCAATATTTTTAGCAAAAATGCCATATTTGTTTCCTATGCCCACTACGACAACATGGGACCCTTCTTGTGGTGTAAAACTGACGATTCCGGGGTCAGAATGGCTTCATGATGTGTTTTAATAAACGCATTGCATCTGCATGGTTCGAGCAAAGTTCCATTGTATACCAACTAATATGTCATGTATATATATATATATATATAGTAAATATAAATATGACTGGAGTATAGTTGGAAGAGCCTATGGAATGACATCAAAAGGTCCCAGGTTCGGTTGCCGACGGTTTTCAGAAATATTCTTTTCTCTCGTATTTATATATAATCTTCTAAAAAATTACATTTACAAGATGTGAATTTCAACAGACATTAGCGCTGGTTCCATATTGTAGTTAAATAATTAATTAACAAAATAATTTGCTAGTCAACAGTGGTGCCATCTGGTAACCAACATTAAAAAAATGGGTTATCTCCCTCTATATATGTGCATGTGTTGTGCATTTCTCTTGTAAATTTATTCCTCTAAACCGAAATGCCCCCCCCCCCACATCTCAGTAGTCAGGTGTTAGAAGATGTCATAGCTACAAATTAAATAGTTAAATGAGCAGAATTTGGTAGCGGTAAGAATCTATAAATTGCGCCACAAAAGAAAACTCATAACCACAGCGTGTTTTTGGATAAATATTGTTTCTTTGCACCTTCACACTAAAAATTGAATCTCCAGATTACCCAAACTAGGGTCTGCTCTCACTTTATTTTGGTTACTCGGGGTTCTACTGTATGCAAAATAAAGTTACAAAAATCCCTTGCATTAGCTATAGGCAAGATAAAAATACGTCTCTCTCTCATATTTAGTCAAATATAGTGTAATGGCAACAGCAGAAAACAATGTCTCTAGAAAAACTTTAGTTTTAATTGCATAATTATAGAATCATGGCAAACCGACTGTTGTAATTTTAAAAAGAAAAACTACCTTCATTTGTTAAAGTCGTGTGGTCCAGTTCAGGTCCCTTGAGTCTATTTACAGTTCTCATCCAATAAAAATTTTCAGTCTCGCTTTTTTCAATATCCCAACCACATAAACCACTTTCAAAGTCGCAAACACCTGTAATCAAATACAATGTACAGCAAAATATAATATACGAAAATTTTCCTAAAGCACAGTAACATTATACTTAAAATGAATAAATACATATACAGATATCATGTGTATGTGTGAATTCAAAATTGTTTTCATAAAGCATTGACTTATAATATTGGCTGCTTCCACAATAACAAATTAAATTTATGTATAAGCAATCTTAAATATAATTGCATAAACGTTTCTTTACTCTGCGCTATTGCAATGCATTTGGGCCTTTTTTTTATACTCTTTACATTACCATTAAAAATTCCAAATTTTCCAATAAGAAAAATATATAATGAGCAAACTCTGCCAATTTTGGGCTCAAGTCCAGTTAGCCCACCTATTATGGTGTCTCTGTTGTTACTAACTGATTATAAAAGTAGCCCTAATTTTTATTTATACTGGGGATTAGAGGAGTTTTCTCAAATGAGGCTTGTATTGACTAGAATTTTCGATCACATCAAACTACAGTAAAATCTGTCCATCTCAAATCTTCAGGGAACAAAAAAAAAATCAACATAGGTATTTTCAATATACATTGCATACAATACATGCAAAATTTAAACTGTAAATACAGAAATTCCATATCATAGAGGTTTTTGAGGAAGGCAGGTTCAACTATGAATCGAAAGTTAAGTCAGTAGTAAAATAATAAGACAGTGAATCTCCGTAAATGAAATTTGATTCTGCAATAAAGTGATTCCCCTTTTAATTTTTTATGTTTGCACCTTTCGAAGAGAGTCTCACAATGAGCTATACTTTCTATTATCTGCCATTTATAGTCCGGCTATGGAATCAAAATACTTTATGTGAAATTAATGAATACAACTCAACAGCTATTCATAATACATAATCATAATACATATTACAGACTGAATAAACTATTATTATTCACAAAATATTGTATACATTGAAAAGACGAAATTATTATACACACCTGTTAAATACTGTGTTGCTTTACCTTTTTCATGAATAACAGCAACGATATACCTTGGAAGGGATTTGTTTATGGGCTGAAAGCGAGAGGGGGGGTACTGTTGTCCAGCAATCGTACAGTTTCCGTCTTAAATCTGAACACACAGAACATGATGGCGAGTCCGAAGCATGAAGAGACCATTGCAGCTCATTCCATAGGTTTTTGAAAGGATTTATTTATATTTGGTAATTTGAGGACCTTGATTTGAGACCAGATAAGTGTTCCAACCCCACTACTAGGCTAGCAGAACCACTCTTGTGCAACGTTTGACCAATGAGGTGGTGCATTATCCACTAGAAACAGCACATCATTCTGTGGGAACAATGTGCGTAGAAAGGGGTGAAGATGATCTGCCAGCAGTTCAACATAGTCTGAGCCTCTAAAGATTCCATTCAGCATAATGAGAGGACCCAGTGAGGACCATGTAAAGATGCCCTAGATAGTTATACTGCCACCACCGGCCTGTATAGTGCCTGTATGGCACGAAGGATGTTATGCTTAATGCACCTGACATCACACACACACAAGCTCTGCCATCCGCCTGTCGCAACTGGAATCATGATTCATTGGACAAGATGACATGTTTCCAGTCGTCTACAGTCCAGTGGCTGTTCGTTTTGATAAATTGCAGCTGCAGAAATTTATGTCTTACAATTTGCAGTAGAACCCAAGATGACCATCAGCTATTATAGTTGTGCCAGTTACTGATAAGCTGTTCTTGTGCAAACACTGGATGAAGCACCTGCATTAGAATCTGTCGTAATCTGACGTAAGGTTGCTTTTATTCCCATTAATATGATAGGACTGAGTCTTCAAGCATCCTGCACATCAATTGCTGGGTATGGCTACATTTTTCATGATTCGGACAAGTTTTTCTGTTTTTGCACAGTACTGCATGACATGCGAAGAAGTCCGGCGATTACTGATATCGAACTTCTGGTCTTGCAAGTGCTGATAATTTGTCCATGATCAAACTCACTCACATCGCTGTCTTTACCCATGATAACGTTCTCTGGCATGCCTGTAGATACCCTGATATTTATACAACATGGCACTGATGTCAGCTAGCTACTTGCATCTCATTGGTTCCCATCATACTCATTTACATGGTAACATCACAAGTGTATACATTGTTTTGTCTTTTCAATATATCGTTCATGCCACCGGTTTCGAAACTTTTTGGATGGCAGAGCTTTCGCTTTTCAGGAGAAAAATCAATCACAAAGCATTATCATCACCCTTATGCCAAACACATACGCTTGCATTTCTACCTATTTTTACAGAACTATATTTTTTAAGTTGTTAATTGATGTTTTGTCATGTAGAAAAAGTGTGAATTTTTTCCAATTCAAAATAACTTAAACTTTGACACAAACTTAGTTTTCCTCATTGGCATATGGGGTGGATGAGGGTTGCAATGTCCCCATTGCAATGAAATTTTGTATATTTAACATAGGAATATGTGAGTTGTAGCTCTGTAACACCCCCCCCACCCCCTACGAACTTTCTGCATATGCTTATGTTTTTCTCCGCATTGAAAAAAAAAATGGAACTTCAAGTAACGTTCTTCCAAAATATAAATTTTGCACCCAAGTGTGTTTGGCATAAAAAGGTAGCGATATTTTCACCTACATCGATACTAAATTGAATGATAACAATATTGATGATGTATAACACTCTTAAGTATTTGGGCATGTTAAACATTGAGTTTCATTTTATTCGAAATTTTACTTTCTTCACTAATTTCAAAGAAATAAGGAGCACATAAATCAAAAACAATAACAAAAAATATGCAGTAAGACAAAATATTTGATAATTAAGACCAGGAATTGTAAAACCACAATGTATTACCCACCTAAACATGGGATTAAAATAACTTTTTCAGTTGCAAAATCAAAAATATTTCTTGGCGTCAGAAAATAACGATAAAATATAACCCAAGAATAGCTTTGTGATAAAGCACAGTTTGTGGAATTGTTGATCTAAGCTACTGGTCGGCAACCCATGGCTCTTTGGACATAAACAATTGCCGCTTTTTAACTTCCAGCTTTCAAACAATTCAGCAACAAAATGCACATTGATTCATACATGCTTGGATATTTGTTAATGTTTTGAATTCTAATGATAGCTTTTCTATTTATTTAATCTAAAGACATAAAACACAAATGGCTCGACAGGAACCAGGGAAAAAGCCCATGAAAAAACTCGACAAGTCCTAAACTTAATTTTTCGGAGACATTTCTTTAACAAACAACACTTTCCACTGTTATCCCATTTCCTCAAAAACTTGCCTCCATAGCTGTGACTAGGGAAAAGCTACACATGGCTTAGTCTCCACGCCTAGAAAAATGAGAATTATACAAAGGAATGCTGTGTGCAGATTATTAGGGATGGAGCAACAGTCCCCGTCTATATCTTAAGGCTAATTATGCCAATAACCTCCCCCCAGCTTGAATCGAGGTGTGGCTCTTTGAATTCGCCATACGCATTTCCTAATTAGATTAAAAGCATAATCAAACAAGGTTGCCAATTTCAGATTTAAGTAATTGGTTCCAAAAATATCAACTCAAATTCATCTGAAACATGTCATACAAATGTATTTCTAAAATAAACTCCACGTTTGAGCTCAAATATGAGTGTCGGAATTATAAAGTATAAAAAATTTCCCATCAAAAATCACAAAAAATGCCCTGATGACTTTGTGTGTTGCCCATTATTTGGCAATTTTGTTAACTCTGAGAAGAAGAAGAATATCTTACAACATTATATATAGAGAAAAAGACAGTCATTCATGTCCTCGATGGTCTAGTGGTTAAGGCGTTCTGGGCTGAACCTAGTTCGACTCTAAGTCGGAAACGATGTCTCTTTTTTCTCTTATACCTAAAAACTCTGGTTTGAGCTCAAACATGGGTATCAAAATTATTAAGCAAAATAAACTTCATAACAAGCAAATACTGGAGACAATTAGCTACTAGCAATTCAAAATTGAATTAGGTTTAAGAATTCTCACACTGAGGTAATAAAATCATTTTAATTTTAAAACCATACCTGAATTTGGGCATTCTCCAAGAACCATAGATATTTCATCAATGGCGATTTCACCCGCAAACTCTGGCCCACCATCTGCTTGAATTTCCAGCTAAAGTAGCAAGTAGGAACAAGATTAGTATTCAAAAACAGAATTTACATTTAAAAAATTTGCGCAAGCCATTTATGATGCACCTTCTTACATTTTACATCAAACCATGACAATCAAAGTTAACAGCAAAAGATGAAAAAAAAAGTTCTGCATAAGTGAGAAATATGTTGTTTTCTACTGAATTTTGGAATTTTGCAGATAGACTGAAATAACGTGTTTCATGTACTTGAAAATATGGCTGTTGAATATGGTCAGGGAAGCTAGCAATTACTTCATGCAATATGTCTTAAATGGGTAAAAATAAACAACAGAGAAGTGAAACAAAAAAGTCGAAATCATCTTAAATCCAGTTACAAACTGAACTCTGCTTATGTGAACCAGATTTTGAAATATTTTTTAAAATAAATATTAGTTGTTAATTTTTAGCTGGATGCTAAAGAGAATTTTCATAATTTGGAAACTTTTAAAGATTTTGATAGCTCACTACTAATTCTTAACATGATCTAATCATAGTGTGATTAAACATAATTGAGCTTAGTAAGAGTCCAAATCCATGATGCCCAAAAGTTAAAATAAGATCATCAGCTAAGGTAAAATTTACAAAATGTTTGTATACGGATGCTACATAGAAAACAAAACAAAGAAACAGATACAACGGCTGCAATATACACTTAAACACAATAAAAAAGTGCCAGTATTATAAAAAACAGGTACCACATTAAAATTTAGCTTTAAGTAGAAATTATTATACAAGAAAATTCAATGATAAGAATTCAATTCAATCCAAATTTATTTTTGGGCAGACACAATTACAAATCACAGTATAAAAAAGCATAGCAATAATCGATCTGCTCGGGCAGCTATGGGTAGAGATTATAAGGTCTGACAGAGTCCCAGCTGCCCGAGGCAAAATAACTAAATAAATTAAAATAATTATAACAAGCATAAATCAATAAAGTTATGCAAAAAATCAGTTTTACAAAAGATATTTATGTAGATATTTTTTAAAAAGTGGGAGTGAACTCAAAATTTTAATTCTGTCAGGAAGAGGGTTCCACACCCTAGGGCCCATACAACCCATGCGTACCAATCCAAGATTTGTTTTGGAGAATTCTGGTATTAGATTATTTAGATTTCTTGTGAAGTGATTATGTCCAGGTGGGATTAAGGACATAAGATTAAGATATAAAACGATTCATATGGCATTAAACATAAAAATATAGATCTTGTAAATTAGTAATTTTTCAATTAGTAATATTTGAGTATTATTGGAAGATGAATAAAAGGAGTGAGACACATGACTATTGTAAGACAAAAGTGAAATAAAATGCTTCTGAAGAGCAGTAATCCGTGAGAGATTGTATTTTGTGGTACAGCCCCAAATTAATAAGTAATAATATATATATTAGAGAAAATCAAAGAAAGGTAAAGATTTATAAGAATTGGAGTGGGTAAATAATATGCAATATTTCTTATTATTCCCAAATTTCTACTAATTTTTATACAAATAGTGTTAACATGAGTGTCACATTTTAAATTAGATTGAAATGTTATAACAAGAAAATCAATTTCTGTTGAGAATGAAATTGATTCATTATTAATATTAAGATGAAAATTATTTAGATTAATATTTCTTTTATTTGTGAATAAAAAGCTCTTAGTCTTTGTTCTGTTAAGGGTTAAGTAGTTAATGTTAAAGAAGTTAATAATGTGTTTAATATCTTCATTAACTATTGTGATTAGGTTGTTAATATCAGTATGTTTAGAGAAGATACTTGTGTCATCAGCGAAGCAAATTGGTTCGAAGGATGTTGGTAGATAAAAAATGTCATTGGCATAAAAGTTAAATAATAATGGTCCAAGAATAGATCCTTGGGGCACACCACATAATGAATCGCGGAGTGTAGAGTGGCAGCCATTCATGTGAACATATTGTTGTCTGTTAGTTAAGTAGTTTTTGAAAAGGGTATTGCAAGGACCACGGATACCAGCTAGACTAAGCTTATATAGTAAACGTTCATGGTTAATTGTATCAAAGGCCTTCGACAGATCAAAAAACACACCAACTGCTGCTTGTTTAGAATCCAGAGAAGAGTAAATAAAATCTGTAACTGCAATTAAAGCCTGTTCCACTGATCTACCCTCCATAAATCCACATTAATTTAGATGAATGATTTTGTTTAATGGGAAAAAGCTATATAATCTTTTATAGAGTAGCAAAATTGTCAAATTTGGCAGTTCTTGCTGCTATTTCCAAATCTGTCTATTTGGCAAAAACTGTCAATATTGATATTGGTCTGTAATTGGCAATCTCATATCTATTTTCTTTTTTAAATACAGGTGTAACTGCTGAAATTTTAAGATCTTGTAGAATAACACTTGTGGAAATAGATTATAAATGTGGGTGAACGGCTGCAGTATAATATCCGAAACATATTTAATAGCAGCTGGGTGAATCTGATCATGTCCACGGCCCTTATTAAGGTTAATTTCCTTTATTAGTTTAGCAATTTCAGGGGGTGTAACTGGTGAAAGAAACAGCGAATTTTTAATGTCATAGTTGTAGCATCCACTATTCAAATGGGACATTGTATTATGGGCCTATGCTGATCCAAACGGAAAATCGAAAAAGTAGTTATTGAAGGCTGTAAGTATTTGATTTTGGTTGGTAATGATTTGATTCCCAATAACAAAACTACTAATCGGGTTTTTAGATGCTTTAGTTCTACCAAGAAGTTCATTTAATCCCAAACAAATTTTTTTTTATCGGAGTCTTTAAAGAATTTTTCGAGATAGTTTTGTTTTGCCAGTTTTAGTTTTTTGTTTAAGTTATTTCAAAATTTATGAAATGCAGTTAGGTGATCAGATGATTTGTGTTGTACAAAGCTTGAGAAAAGTCTATTCTTTTTTATTTCTTTTAGAAGAAAATTATTGATCCATGGTGTTCTGATCCACTTACTTCTTGAAATATTTTTAAAAATGAAACATTTGTTGCATATATTAGTAAAAGTTTAAATAAATAGATTATAAGCTCGTTGAGCATCATTCAAATTAAGTAAAGTGGTCCAATTGATTTTGTTAATTCTGATTTAAATAAGATTACTTTACGAAAAATCCCTTTTCGCAAAACAGCTTCTAAATTTATTATGATGAAAATCTTGAATATTATTAGTTATAAAAGTAGGTAGGCGATCACTTACATGGTATGTAAGCACTCCTGAAAGGTGTGGATAAGCATTAGTTATACAAGGGTCAATCATAGTTTGGGAGTGAGATGTTATTCTAGTAGGGACATTGATTGTAAAATGAAAACCGTTAGTATGAACTATATCTTCTAAATTTTTAGCATTAACATTTTGGTTTGAACTCATGTCAATATTTAGACCACCAAGTATAATTAATTTCAATTTTTCAGTGTTAACAGAATCCATAAAGATCTTTAAGAAAGTTAAAAATTCCGCAATGTCATCATTCGGTGGTCTATATATTGTAGAAATAAGGATTCTAAAAAGATTTTATGACTATGATTTCAATGTATAGAAATATTCCACTCCAATGATTATAATTTGAATATGAGATTGATCGATGTACATAAATTATCATGCCACTTCCACGACCATTCTGGTGGCATTCAGTAACTAGGCTGTATTGAGTTATATGCAAAGAATAGTTAGGTTGAAACCACGTTTCAGTAATATAGATAAAATGAGTAATATTTTTTAGTTCATTCAATAAATCATTAAGAAAATGAATTTTATTCAAAAGGCTGCAGGTATTTATATGTAGTGAGAATAAGTTATTTTGGGAGGATTGAGTAAAAATTACTTTTGAACGTCGGAAATATTGACCACATAGGTTGCTGGTGCTATTTACAGGTGTGGAACATATCATAATAATTAAAAAATTTTAGAATAACCACAGTATACTAATTAGGAACACAAAACCTTGACAAAAAATAAATAAATAAAATAAAAAAATTATAAAATAAAGATACAGAATTAGTAAGTATGTATATGGGTACATTATACAGGGTATACTATGAAACAGATGTTTCATAGTGTAAGGAATAGATAGAAGAAGGTATAAATAATCCTGTAGAAAAAGTAGAAAAAATACACAAAACTCAAAATGAAAATTAGTAGAGGAATAAATTATCTTATCAAAAGTATTGAAATATAATACAAGCAATATAATGTAATAAAAGGCGTAAAGTATGAGATTTTCAAATAAATTACCAACTGTTGAAAGATTAAAATTAACATAAACATCGCTCAAAGAGAAAAAAACATAGGAAATAAGACATTCACGAAAAAAATTATTTGCACATGATAACTATCACTTGAAAAAAAAATTCAGCCACACTGACAGATTACATAGAACATGAGCAGCTGGTTTTAGTGACATACCCTGTATTTTCCTTCCTCCATATTTAACGTATAGTGAAATTGTATCCATTTATCCGGTTGTGTTCCTCTTTGTCTCCAAATGATATTTCGCTGTAACTCCTTGCCATCATTTTGCACAGGATTAAGTTGGACCCTTAGTTCCTTGATGTGTGTACCGAACATATAATAGTAAAATGAGAAACATGCAGAATCAGGGTAAAAACTGCTAATGACAGCCGAGCGAAGAGAAGCCATTTCGCCATTCTGTTGTACACTCCGATAAGAAGAGATAAAAATATAGCGTCCTGAAAAATATCATCACTGATGAAAGTATTGTCTAAAATCAAAATAGTAGTGGAAATTATTTATAACGATGCCGGTTATAACAATAAACTGTATATAGTAAAATATATGTATAGAAGTCACACTCAAAAGAAATTTGGTTCCTATTTTGCTATACGTTAAGTCATTTATAATAATCTGTTTTGAGCATTGTCTATCAGAACCGAGTGGGTTTCCACCTTACACACAATAGACAATATTCAAATCACATTGCTATGGTTCAAAAATTTGTATTTTGTACATTTCACATAAAATAACAAATATGTTTAGAAATAATATTACAATAAAAAAGTTCAAAAATCCATTAGAATACCACATAAGTTAAATAGATATCGCTTGTAACAACTATCGGTTACAACGACGAAGTTCTTGTAGTTCCTTCGAAAAGGCATTGTAAATTATTTTCACTGTGTAATCAATCACTTAACGAGGAAGTAAAAAAAAAAATATATTCACAATGTTCTACTAAAAATTATATTCAAGACACTGTAATCTATAAGATTATTATAATTGCTTATATGGAATATAAATTGGATTTTTATTATTTCTACAACATATTTGTAAAATATACCAAGCTGATCTATATATTGTAGTATGTTTAGTTAGGTTTTAAAAATATGCAAGCAACTACTGCAAAGTGTTTTTTTTAGTATTTTATATTATCAGATAAGTAAAGCATATATTGGAAAACACATCAACAAAATAATAACATTTTATGTTCTTATAAGAAAAAACAAATATTAATTAAGTACTGTGCAACTGATTACTTGGGAAAATTTTAGCATTTAAATATTGACAGATTTTCCTAAATATTTATATATTATCCATTTAAAATAAATAAAAAATTTATACTGTGGTCATTTACTCTGAAAGTTTGTTTTAAGCTACTTTGATGCAACATTAAACGATTTGAAATTATAATTCTTGTAAATATGTTTTTTTCAACTTTACCCGAAAAAAATGAAATACATTGAGAATTCAAGAAAATACACTTAAATGTTTAATTAAACTAAAAATGAATTAACATTGAAAAGGCTACGCCTTCAGGTTTGTCAAATTTGGTGAGAAATTTCTTGATAAATATCAACAACGCATGCCAATTTGGCAAGAACACAGGGGTGATTGTAAGTCCAAACCAGATTCCCTGAACATACCAGAAAATTCCCTGAAAAGTTACGTAATATTTTTGGTAAAAACACTGATTTCCGAAGGAATATAAAAAAAGTATAGGAAACACAATGCCATTTTTGCTATTTTTTTAAAAAGAATCACAGAAGGGGCAAGTTGGAATTTACGGAAATACCGGAACACAATGACCCCTGCAAGAACATGATGTGAAAAGTGTTTGTATAAAAAATTTTATGGATTCAAATGCAGTAAAAACGTTTTCAATATTAAAAAAGTCTTTATATTGTAATGGAGCATTTTCCAATAAGCTTCTTAGAAATTTCTTATATAACCATTCTAGATTTTCTTCATAAGTGCAATTCATGTGCTTCTTACGAGTTACTAGAAGAATCCACTAGAATTTTCATCATTAAAAGTTTTGTTCACACATATTGAAATAATAAAATCATCTCTATGATTTATTTATTGATCAATAGAATTGTTTTAATGACTTTTTAATATTCCATGGTAAGATATATAGTAAAACTTTTTTCTTCTAAATTCCATGCAAAACAGTACAAAATTTAGACTAAAATAGTTTTAGCACTCAATAGATATCTACATATAAATAAAGAAAAGATGTCTAATGTGTCTTGTGATCTTACCGTTGCCACCCGCAGGTTTCGTAGGTCCTGTATTTGGAATTTGTGACACTTCGCCAAATTGCCATTTTAAGGTGTCTGCTTGTGTCCAAGAGCAAAGGTGGAAGTCATCAAATGAACACTCAATTAACCGTGAAGCTAAATAAAAATATAATAACGCACTATATTTCATGTAAAAATTGCAATCTGTGTATGAATATAGATACAAGAATTTAATTTTAGAATAAATTTATCCGAATCAAAGATTTCCTATAGAAGTCTTAAAAAAATGCAAGTATTCACAATGGTAAAATATACTTTCCATTAATCCACTGACTATTTTTATATCGCTTAAGCATGTACACAAGTTATTACATATACCAGGCCTGTACGGGCAATTTAGGCAAGGCAAAGGACATATGGGGCACAAGGCACACAGAGATTGTTCTATATATATAAATAGCTTGATGGGGCAACTGGGGCCAGCCACTGCTGGCCCCAGCTTGGCTACAGGCCTGACATATACCCATGCTTTCTGTATATGTTTCATTATACCAGGGCTGAAAATAAATCGGGTTGCCTACTTACTCATTGCAGTACGTGTTTTTTTTTGTTTTTTTTTCCATTTTTTGGTGGGCAACTTGAAAAATTTCAATAGAGTGTATAAATAGTGTAACTTGGTTATAACAAATTCACAATTATAACAAACAAATTACTTCCAGGCTTTAATAACGACTCGATTTAGTCAGCACTCCTACAGGAACTCGATAATAAATTACAATTTCAAAGAGAAACACCTCTCTATTTCCCACTATTTACTTTTACTTACTCTTTTTTAAAGTTTGCCCTTCTCAACGACAAACAGAATCCAACTAACTAAAGTTATACATTATAAAAAAGAAAATGCTATCCACATTACAATTATTAAAAAGAAGGGGCTGACACGATATCACAGCAAAATGACAACAACGTAAAAAATGAATTAACAATGTCTGTTTTTTTCCCACATCTATCTATACACAGGGTGGTTAGTAAAGTCCTTATACATATAGATGTGCTAGAAAGAGCTATATGTATGAACATAACGTATAGGTATAGTAAAGTGACTATGCGCTAAAAGATGGGACTGCATGCAGCGTCCCTAGCGAAAAAATTCAGAACTTAGAACTGCTATCTCGAAAACTATTCAAGATACGGGGAAAAGTCAATTACAAAGTTGTTAAGCACCAGCTAGTTAGTACGAAACGATTTTTTTCCACCACCTTAATAGGGCAAAAATCGTGATTTAGGAAGTTTAAGGGGTACAGGATGCCCCTGCGTGACAGCTTTCCCTTCGTACAGCTATGCATAGAGGGGAAGCTTCAGGTAGGGGCGATATTTTCATTGCACACACACGGTTTTTAATGTGGTTTAGTAAAGTCATTATACACGCTGATAACTGTCACACTGCGAGAGATAGATGCATGAATATGATGTATATGTACGTACTGTATACGGAGTGAAGTGACTATGCGCTACAAGGTGAGACTGCGTGCAGCGTACAAATACAAATTTTATTTTCATGCCATTTTTACATTTATATTTTCCATTCTAACATCATCAGTTGACATTACATACCTAGCGGAAAAATTCAGAACGTAGAGCTGCTATCTCGAAAACTATTCAAGAAACGGAAAAAAGGTTAATTCCAAAGTTGTCCAGCATCACTGATGCAGTACAAAATGGTACATGAATTGCGGGAATAGAACACGTCAAACGCTAATATGTGGGTATTTGGTTCGGCAAATGTGAACAGCGTATTACTGTATGCAGAGTTCATACACGTTATGTAAAAAAAAAAAATTCCAGGGCATTTCAAGGATTTCATTAAAATTTCCAGGTAGGTTTTCATAGCGTTTTGCCCCACCCCACTCTTCAATCAAGAATCATAATGTGGTTCAGCATTAGCATAACCAGTGATGCAGCTAAAAAAAAATTCTGGGGTTCTTTGGCTATATATATGGGAAGGAGTTCAGCTGATTTTCCCATTATTGTACGTAAGTAATATGCGATTTTCTCAAAAAAAAATTTGGGAGGCAAAGGGTTATTAAATTATAAAACCGAAATTTTAGATTTGATAGGTTCGGAAAATATGTATGCAAATATTCTGTGAATAAAGTTCAATGAATATTTACAGAATGTGGTCTTATTTTAGTGATTACAGTTCTACTGTAATTAAAAAAATAATAATATACATCTGCATGTACAGTAAGTGGAGATTGCATAGAGCTAAAAGCAGGGCTAGAAATTAGGAATGGAAAGTTAGGCGTCAATGGCACCTAACAATTTTTTCTTAGTCGCCAAAATGATTTTCTTAGGTGCAATTTGAAAATTATTTATTTTGTTCCTGTAGTATTACGCTGTGTGTTCATACATATAGCACAATTACTTACAATGACGATGATAAACAAAACAGGCATTTTACAAATTATAAAGAAACAGTTATTTAAAAAAAAAACTTTTTAAAATCTGGTTGCCCTATGCATCTATATGCTACATTTCTCCACCAAAGATAATTACAGGCAGTGGATTGTATTCAGACATTCTTGGTCCAAACAGCTTAATAAACAAGTAATTCACAGTAGGAGGTAATAGACAAAGTCTTGTTTGTCTTTTAATTAAATTAACTAAAATCTGTTTCACATTTCACTGTACTCAAAGGAAGAAACGTTATAAAATGCGACACTTTGCTTAAATTATAAAATGATGAAGATGATAGAGATTCTGCCATCAAACGCTGCCAAGGAGACTCGCATGAAAATTCATACATATAACGTGATGGTATACATAAGAAATATAATTTTTTATTTGAGGGGACATGGTGAAAAATTAGAGACGGCCCATTTTTGAAGATACATTATGCCCATGGTTAAAAATTATGAGCACAACGTTGGGTATCAATGGCACCTAACAGTTTTTCTTCAGTTACTAAAACATTTTACTTGGGTGCAATTAAAAGAAATCTGTTGAGATAAACACTAATTGAAAGTTTTCATAAAGGTGCCTTTTAATGAAGCTGACGTCATTGCATATTCCGCCCCTGAACAGCAGGATCATGATAAGTGTCAACTCCGCTAACCACCCAGAAAGTCAAATTTAAATT
This sequence comes from Dysdera silvatica, assembly GCA_006491805.2. NCBI lineage: Eukaryota > Metazoa > Arthropoda > Arachnida > Araneae > Dysderidae > Dysdera > Dysdera silvatica. Next base: position 55,098,660 of record QLNU02003225.1, on the reverse strand, counting down.
CACGGAAAACATACGGGGCACTTACGAGCAATTTTATGCTAAAATGAACAAATGAAATTTCATCGATCCTAATCCTCAAATGCAACAAAAAATCGCCAAGTATCGTGTGTGTGTGTGTGGGGGGGGGGTGTTATGATTAACTTATGTACATTATAAGATAAAATAATGAGATGTTTTTTCAAATTAATTTCTTTTATTTGACAACAAAATTTATATTCACAATTTTTATTTTGTCAGGGGAGAGGAGGGGGACTTTTTGTGAAAATTTCCAGAATTTCAAGTTGAGATATAAACGGGATATACGCTTTCGAGGGGAGGGCGGATCGATGGAATTTTGGAAACTTTACTACCAATTTTGTTTTGCTTAGCCTTAGTGATCGAAAATCAATAGCAAACTTAAAAATTGAAAATGAGCGTGAAGCCAAGAAATATTGCTAAACGTACACTATATCCCTAAAAAACTTCCTTAAAGGTAGAAAAGGGTACATTGAGACGTTAGTGTAACACTAGGGGAGAGAATCGAGATATTGCAGTTGGCCAAAGCCCACTAGATTGCAAAATATGGATTTCCCCATTAACGAAAGTAACAATGATTCTGAACTTGCGACGTGCGTTCGTGAGATTGGCAAAAGGAAAAATAAAGGATTGAGCAATCGAAATTTGCATTATATAAACAATAAAAATAAAGTTAGGTGCCAAAAATAACGACAAGGTCTAAAATCTTGGTCGTCAAAACAAAATTTATAGGTGCAAAATATGACTAATGACCACTAATTTCGAGCCGTGGTCAAAAGAAGAGTAAAGCTCTGTGCCACTCCAACATGAAAGACATGGCTTCTATGCAAAGCAAAGTTGCCGCAGGCAGTGCCAGCAGTGCAATCACTGGTCTTACATTATCCCCAAGGAAGCTTACCTTGTTATTCCCTTCTTTGTTCTTTGTCTGTACCTACCCTGTTGGGCAACAGCGTCCACAGGAGTTTTCCCAAGGGGGTGAGGAGACAAACGTTTTCTTTGTTATTATTAAATAGAGTGGGTGGGCTATAATAAAACTCAAAAGCCCGGGGTGGGGCAAGACCGTCCCACTATGGCTGGTGCTAATACTGTTTGGCGATTCTAGTGTTCATTCAGTCACACAGATAGCAAGTTACTTTAAATGCCAAGGAAACTGGAAATGCAGTGATTTTGGGGAAACTTTGGAGCCTAAATTTGGCACTACAAAATATAAAGGTTAAACGTAATTTGGACAAAGGCGAAACTGAATTTCCGCGCTCTGGAAAAGTTGACGTTTTGACGCAATCTGGAGCAATTTTACAGAAATCGTTAAGTTTGGCGAATATGCCCAGCAATGTCATTTCTGGGCAGCTATCCTCCCATCCTTCGCCCGTAGGACAGACACGATATCCTTAAAAATCTTCAAACTGATTACAAATGGAAAATAGGGTCCGGCTAAAAATAAAACTTTTAGAGCGGGAAATTTACTGACAATCTGCCAATTTTTGGGGGTTGGAGATATAGGCATCTGGCCAGCCCAAAGTTTCTTAAACGACAAAACAAAGCATTAGGGAAAACGTAAAAGAAAGAAGGGAAATCTACAGCAGCATATATTCCAGGACTTTTCCATGTCTGAAATACCAAAAAATGAATTTCAAGGACTTTCCAGGTTTCTAAGTACCCGTACGAACCCTGTGTATGTCATTATGTCTGCTCAATGTGGCCACCGTTGGCTGCAATACACGTTTGTATACGGTGGAGCGTTTCTTCTTGCACATTCAGCAGCATTGCAGGTATGACGCTTGTACAGAAATCGGTAATATGACTGCTGACATCATCCACAGTCATTGGTTGGGTATGATAGATGTGTCTTTTGAGATAGCCCCAAAGGAAGAAGTCCAAAGGCATGAGGTCCGGTATCTGTGCAGGCTAGCCCACACTACCACCATAGCCAATGACCTGTTGGCGGAAGGTTTGGGATAATAATAATTGTACTTCTGTTGGATGGTGAGGAGGAGGAGCGCCGTCATGTTGGAACCACATGGTTCTCCGCTCACTCAATGGAACATCATCCAAATGTCTGATAGTGCACTATGTAGTAGCTACAAATATCGACATCCCGTTAACGTACCCTCGTAGAACACAAGTCCAATGAGTCTGTTATTCAAAATACCACACCACATATTAACAGACCACCGCATCTGATGTCGGACTGGTTGTCCCCATGGAGGAATTTCAAGTGGCCAATAATGGTCATTGTGTCTATTTAACACCCGGACATGGGTGAATTTTGATCGTCCGTCCAAATGGTATTCGCTAAAAATTTAACTGCATATCTAAGGTGTTCATAACAAAGTTGCACCAATCAAAACGTCGCTCAGCATCCCCTGGAACTAGTGACTGCAGCAGTATTCCATAGTAGGGGTGAGCTCCCACTTGCTGCAAGATTTGCCGCACACGACGGCCTGTTAGGCCACACATATCATACCAACTTCTCTTGAACTGCACCGTGGGTGGGTTAAAACGTAAGCTAAAACGTCCTCTGGTTGCACACCCTGACTTACACCTGCGGGGTGACATGAATGGGAATGAGGTGTAATGCTACCCATCTCTTTCAGCCATCGAACCACATTAGTGATGGTTATTGCAGTCGGATGGGGTCCCAAAATAAAACGTACGGCATATTGTCATGCACTTTCTCTTGCATTACGACCACATTCCCCATATAACAGCACCATCTCGCAATACTCGTTGTTGGAATAATTCGCCATATAATATATAACTACAGACGTTTAACGCACGGTTTCACTTCTCACACTGTCTTACACTCCTTGCCTGTCCACTATTTTATGCTTACCGATAACGTATGACGTAGCGTACACATTTGCATATCATCCGCTTTGTGACGAGATTATGTGTGCAATGAAAGTATCGCCCCGACCCGAAGTTTCTCCTCCACGCAGAGCTGTACGAAGGGAAAGCTGTCATACGGGGGCATCCTGTGTTCCTTAAACTTCCTAAATCACGATTAGCTGGTGCTTAACAACTTTGTAATTGACTTTTTGCCCTTATCTTGAATAGTTTTCGAGATAGCAACTCTGAGTTCTGAATTTTTCCGCTAGGGGCGCTGCACGCAGTCTCATCTTGTAACGCATAGTCACTTTACTATACCTATACATCACGTTCATACATATAACTCTCTCCGTTCGACAGTTATCTGCGTGTATAAGGACTTCACTAACCACCCTGTATATATCGAATAAACGGACATAACTAACAATTCAACCAGTCATTGAAGTAATGCATTACTTGTAATGCCATTACTTTTTCTGGGTAATGCTGAGTAATTCCATTGGATTTTTAAGAAAATAACTGTAACTTAGTCATTTTTCAGTAGTAACAAACTAACAGAAAATTTTGTTACATCTCCATTACTCCACACATACATTCCACACCAACCACTTAGAGCAACACTTTAAGTCTACACAACATGCTTATTTCAGAGCATGTATAAACCCTATCACTTTGCCTCACATATTCAAAACAATCGTGCACCTGTTGCAATTATTGTTTTTCTGCACTCCCCCTTCTAACCATCTATCACGATCCCAAACCCTTCACTCCTCTTTTGTATTATTTATCAAATACTAACCAATGAGCCTAAAGCAATTGGCATACTGTCAAGAACATTACATGATATTTACATCAGTAGTACATGGATTCAGCAGCCTGAGAAGGTTATTTATTATCACACTAGATTACCAATAAATGCCTCCATTGGGACGGTGTTTAGTATAGGTGGATTAGTTCTTTCTTCACATAGAACAAGATTTTTCGATCAAAACCTTCGGATGCAGCTACTTTTGAAGCTTTTGAGTAATTGCAGTTTTTATTTACATGCATATGTTTCTTAAATCGTTATTCTCTCTTAAAAAGAGAGAAATGACTAAATTGCAAAATTTTATTGTGTACACTTGAAACTGCCAAAAGTAACTGTTACACTTACTATAGAAACAAGTGCAACTAGTTGCTTTAAAATGTAAGTAACTGAAACGCAGTTACTTTTGAAATACAGTAACTGTAACTCAGTTACTTTTTAGAAGTAACTGTAACTCAGTTACTTTTCAGAAGTAACTGTGAGATAGTTTAATTTAACAGATATAATGAATAATTTTCTTCCCTCCAATTTTAGTTTTACCTCCGTACTACGAAACACATGTAAATTTCAGTAGCATTCAAATTATTCTCACACTAAAAATTGTACATATTTCTACTACTATTCTAACGAAACAATACAGAGTTTCACCAGGGGATTCCATAACAAACAGTTATTTCGACACTGGCGTAAGGTTTAAAAACACGACGTTTCGGGAGCCAACTGCTCCGTTTGTCAAGTGAAGGCAGAATAAAGAATTAGTGAAAGTCCTAAGCTTTAACCAGATTAACATTCGCTGCAAGTATTACATGAAAATGTGATGAATCTGGGTAGTAGACTTCTGGAATCATGGGAAACCTACGGTTTGAGGAGTCGTGCAATAAACATCGCAAAACCTCTACCAGAACCTTACAGGATTTTTGCAAAACCTTGAGTTGGGGGTGTTCATCTGACATCGTCGGGTGCGGGGGATTTCCCGGCGAGGGTTTCCCCAGCTAGAGCTATCCCACACCAGATGACGTCAGATGAGGATTCCCAACATGCGGGTATATAAGCTTAGGACTTTCACGAACTCTTCATTCTGCCTTCACTTGACAAAGGGAGCAGTTGGCTCCCGAAACGTCGTGTTTTTAAACCTTACGCCAGTGTCAAAATAACTGTTTGTTACGACTATTCTGTTGTCCTAACTACTTTCATAATTTTTAACTATCTTATTAAATATTAACCTTTTTTTAAAACATAAAAATAATACTAATTGATTATATTGATTTAAAAATTATACACATTAATGGTTATACAAAAGCAGGCTTTTTGATAAATTGTTATATCTATAACAGTTATGGCAAAGAAATTTTTCAAGGCCCTTGATGTTTGATCATATAAATTACTAAAATTCTGGATAACGACGGTTTTTCTGCAGACTAGTAAGACTTTTGCCACTATTAGTATCCCTATATGTTTCATAAACACATGCTAATAGCTTTTGCAAACTATAAACATATATCTCACCCAATTTCAAGTAAATTTTAACAAAAACCTGTCAATTAACATTGGTAAAACCAGTTAAATTTATCCATTGGCTAATGCTATATCCATTTTATTAGATCAAAATAGGACGTATTTACACCTGGATATGGAACTTTTTCAAGTCCAAACATATATGATGGCATAAGCATATTAGATCCAGATACTTAGAAATCACAATATATTTATAAATATTTAAAAAGAATAATAATAATAATAAATGGGTGATACATAGTAAATATAAGTGCACAAAAAAATTACATTCATATCGTGGATCTGCATGTTCTGGTGTGAGAGAACAGTTCTCACCACTTCTCACTGCTACGTCATCTAGAGCAATGAAACCATTTCGATCTTTTCCGGTAACTCCCTCGAAAATATACTGAAAAAGAGAGGGTTAAAATAATTCAAATTAACAAAAAAATTCGTTTTAAATACGTTTGACATCTACATAGATGAGGTTTACAATCTCAGAAAATGAAATGTCATGCAGCTATAATTATCTACTTAAAAAATAAAAAGAACTTGGGCAAGTTATTGATTCATACAAGAGAACGAAATTTTGTTTGTTTGCATGTGAGTTTCATGGTACGAAGGTCATGTTGCATCGGGATCCAGTTTTTTTTTGTTTATTTATGGTTTTATAACTCAAGGACTATACTGGTTATGCTGTGCCGGGACCTACTGTTTTTCGAGGAATCTGAACCTCTGGACCTACAATTTTTGCACGAATTTGAACCTCTTAAGGCCTAGGGAACCAAACCCCGGACTACAGTGAGCAGTGTGATCTTTATGAGATCTCTGAGTAAGCATTCTTTGCACTGTTAGGAGTTTTCCAAGGAATTTAAACTTTTTAAGGTCTACAGAATCAACCCCCAAGACTACAGTGAGCAGCTGGCCAGTAAGTATTTTTTTTCTTGGTATGGTAGCGAGCCAAAACCGGGATAATCACATACAAAGTGAATGGATTGCAACTGCACCATTGTAAGGACAAAAAAAGAACTGGAAATCTGTCCTACAAGGTATAAAGTATTTCAGGTAAAGACACACACACCCAATAATTTCACAATCAATAAGCCCATATTAGTACCAGAAGTGAAAGCCCTAAGAAATCCAGGTCCCCTCCCTCCCCTCCCCCACTGTCCAAAAAAATTGAGAGTGCTCTGTTTTCTCAAATTGGTGGATAGTAAAAAAAAATGTAAATTTAATTGAGGACGAAAGACATAATATATAAAATATATTATTGTAATTGTTTAATTCTTTTCAGTCTTTGGTTGACTCAGCTGACTGTACGTGGGAGTTTTTCAATTTGGAGCCTTCCCAATGTTATTTTCAAGTCAGTGCCCTTAATCAGTAGCATCATATAGCACTATAACGAACATAGCAAATATTTAACATGCCCAAATATTTTAATTAATTAGCACATTATTAATACTAATCACCAGTATAAATCAGTATCACTGAAAAATGCAAAATATTATGGTATGGTACTGATCAATATTGAAGGAAATTTGCTTCCATTGTGTTAATTCTACCCTTTCATCCTATTTTATTTTATGTACTACTCTGTAAGAGAACTTTGGATCAAGCTAAAACTACTTACTTTCTCTGAAATATACTAAATTCGCAAACTATTGGTGATGAACATGTGTATTATTATATACAAATGCTAATATAAGAACAGTAAATACAATTACCTGTGAAACAGTTTTGACTGATAGTGAACTTGGAAAGGCAGGTGCCTGGCCTAATTGCCAACCATTAAATTGATGACCAGTCAGATACCAAAGTGTGATTTCAGTTGAATTCTCAAAATGTCTAATAACCTAATGTGGAAAAAATTGAATTATGTTGCATTGCAAAATAATTTGTAATTATTCTTTCAATAAAGCAGGTAAATGTAGATACCACCAGCAAACAGTATACAGTTACATGTCATTTAATGTAATAAAAACAAAAAGAACAAAAAAAAACCACGAGACAAAATATTTGTATATATTATAATTGATATTCAGTTACTGTCGAGTTCAATTCATTTTCCAGGAGAGGTGAATACCAGGAGAAAGCTGAGGTGTGAAATCACTACAATTTTAATTAATGTAATAACTTGGACTGGTCAATACCCAAAGGAACTATGGGATATATCCTGAGATAATAGGACCTGCAGTAGATGTTCCCATCTTCAGCGAGTGGTAATTAATGGAACATTCACAGTACGACATCGAAGCCAGCTTAATCATTACAGGTGTTTGAAACCATACACTTCATATCAATCTTGCATTCATTTTTTTTTTATTCTTCAGCCATGAACGTGATATGTATTAACAGTGGACAATAAGTTATAATCATTTTCGTTCATTGTGTGAATCAAATAATGGATTCCAATAGCAAATGGCATGATTATGGATTGAGAACCACTTATCCAATGTAATTTTGATGTACTTACATACAGCAGCTTCATGCCAGTCCTTATTTGTTTATTAGTGATTGTGTAATTAATTGTGTGGTTATTAGATTATCGTATTTCTGTACCCATGATATGTTATGCGCCCATGATAGAAAATTATGAATTGCTGAAAATAAATATTCTTCTTTATCACCTTATCTTTTTAAAATAAAACTTTGATCTTTTGCTTCAAATCCTTTCTCTAATTGGTCATCTTTTCTCTAACTTAGTTAAATCTTTTTTCTAACTTAGTCACCTTCCGACCTTGTTCAAATCGGGAACCTTCCAGATAGTACACCCAGTCCAAGTGCAGCCACATGCCACAAAGAGATGCTTTCAAAAAGAAAAGGCTAAAAATGCCATACCGTTTATGCGGCATACTTAGAAGAAAGACTATACTACGTACAGTTGTGTGGACAACCAACATATGGTCTAAATGAATACACACTTAAGAATATAAGTCGTTCCCAGACAAAGGCGCCAGAGGTGTTGGAGAAAGATCTTTGGGAACAAAAGTGGCGATTTTCGTCAATGGTATGTCCAACTCAGTGAATACTAACAGCCTTGTCTCATCTTAGCTACCTTGCAAAGGGGAACTTCTAGCAACGGCCGACCACCGTACCACGTGATTTGCTTGGCTGAGCAGACCGACTTTTGACACACAGGGTCTCATAGTTGGCGACAATTATTTGGTGACATATCTCGTTTTTTCTAGTGGTACTTGACACCAAAAAAGCATGTGACTTTTTGCCTCATTCCTGAAAGCTGAAGATGTAAAATTCGGGTCTCCTCGTGGTGCGTTTTCCCCTTCCTGGTCTCTGCTGCAACTTACCACTGATGTAAATTTTATACTTTACCTTTTCCTTCCTTTCTATTAATCTTATTTTTTTTTTCATAGTGTCCATTTTAGTTTAATTTTTGACAATATACCCTTTAATTGCATGTTACTTGCATATTTTAATTTAAGTTAAAGATTAATAGTAAAGTTTGGCAGATTGCTAAATAAGAAATTACATTTTTGTTTGAATAATAAATTTGAGAAGAGTATACCCTAACTTTGTAGTGTTGGTGATATAATTAGAGGAACCCTGTAATAGGTCAGAATTAGCTGGAAACTTGGGGAATTTATCCCTGGAAAATGGACTGTAATTAATAATTATGTCTTTATTTTATTAAATGCTAAAATATCGAAAAGAAGTTTGGAATTATTCCTTTTGAGTACTTTCTTTTTTTAATTTGTTTATAAATGTGCATGCATGATGTAAATGTTTAAGTAGTATCGGGAGTTAGTCCCTTACATTTTAAGAGATTTAGATCCTTAAAAAATATTAAATTTACTGCTCTAAAGTGGTGCAATAATAAAACATTCCATCTGTCATACAATTAACTAAGTTAAACTTTCAATGGTGTAGAATGTATGCAGTTTTCCTGCCCACCATAGTCCAGAGCAGACGTTAGTGAACTATAGCACACATGCCATATTTGGAATGCAGACTGCTTTCGGATGGCACGCGAAGTGATTTTAAAGTAAAAATAAAATTCTGAAAATACTTGCTAAAATTCAAAAGAAGCATTTTATTTAAAAATAAAACCTATTGTAAAGAGTCCCTTCCCTGACTAAGCTTCTTTTTTACTCGCTAAATTGATAATTAATTTGTACCTTCTTGAATTACTGGTTATTAATTTTTATTCTGTTAATGTATTAATTTTTATTCTGTTAATTAATCTATTAATTTTATTCTCTTGATTAATCTATTAATTTTATTCTCTTAATCAATATATTAACTTTATTATCTTGATTAATCTATTAATTTATTATCTTGATTAATCTATTAATTTATTCTCTTAATTAATCTATTAATTTTATTCTCTTAATCTACTAATTTTTATTCTCCTAATTAATCTATTAGTTTATATTCTCTTAATTAATCTATTAATTTTCATTAATAGATAGTAAACTAAATATTCACCATCTGTAAGCTGACATGGGGAAGGAAATTACAGTATTACTTTGACACAGCACCTTCCAAGGGTTGTTGAGCCCTGTTCCAGCGTTTAGGCCCCTGCAGTAGAGGTTTGGATTCTTCAGAAAACTGAATGTCATAGTACATCATAACCTTTGTTTTCCTTGCACCATAAAAACACAATTTTAAAAATCCTACCTGAGAACATGGACTGGCCGGACCCCCCGAGTTGCTAGAAATTTTAGACTTTCCATCCATTTGTAAATAATTTTCAAAGTATTATTATTCTGAAGTTTCATTGTGGCCATAATTTTTTCCAGACAAATTGGAATTTTATATGAAAAAGGAGTAGAAATATCAATGCCATATAACTGATCTTATGTAGGGAAACAAAATATATTTCCGTATAAAGTAGGAAAAATAAAAAAATTTCATTTATATACTAATTCTCTTGCCCATTCCAGTGTTACAATTTAACAAGTTTAAGGGAACTACAGGGGAGTGTCCAGCTTAGGAAAATTGAACACTGGGTGAAATAGAAAGAATGTCATTAATAATTATTGATATTTTTGTTTAAAAAAACATTAGAAATAAATAAATTTCTGCCATTGGATTCTCAACCTAGGCATTTTTAAAAGTAAAAGAAAATCAAAATTATACCTTCAGTTCACCCAAATCACTGTTTCCTTTCATGTAGTACCAAAATATCACACATATAGGCTTCTTTGTTGGTAGAAAAGGATCACTTTCAAGACGAGCCCGTAAATTTGAGTTTACATTTGCGAGATTTATGAATACATAGTATCCTAAATGATACAATAAATATATATATATATACATACACGCAATACATACAGTGTGTTTGGTATTTTAGTGGACACTTGATAACAGTGCACTATCGTGAGAAATAATGCCAAATTTGAAAATGAAAATAAAGATACTACAATAAAACAGTATTCTGCAAAGTGGAAGATTAATAATCTTTATTAAATCATTCATAAATGTAACAAAATCAAGATGAGGCTTTCAATCTTGTTTGAAAATTTAATGGACACTTACTGAAATCGAAGTGTTTTATGTAGATTAATACGCGAGATATCCTCCGTTTTTGCGTATAACTTTAAAGACACGTGAATCCATTGATTCTATCAATGTTTGTAAATACTTAGGATCGATTTGATACCAAGTTTCCACAATAGCGTCCTTTAAGGCATTAACCGACGTGAATTGCTTCCCATTTGCATATATTTGACGAACAATATAATCCCATACGTTTTCGATAGGATTTAAATCAGGACTACGTGTCGACCAAATCATACTTTTAAACTTTTTTGAATTTATCCATCTTTTGGTGGAGATAGATGCATGGCACGGTGCGTTGTCCTGTTGCAAAATCCAGTTTTCCCCACATATTTATGAGGCATATGGGAGGGCATATTCATTCAAAAGTTCTTGATAGCAGGTGGAATTCATACGACTGCCGATGAAAGCTCCAGGCGTAGTACCGTTGTAGCCAAAGACACTACAAATGGTCACCGACTCTCCTCCTTGAACTCTACAAGAAAAGTATTGCGGCGCTTTCCGTAAATCGTGCCAATAATGTTGAAAAGCATCCGGACCATCTAAGTTGAATTTCTTTTCCTCCGTGAAAAGTACCTGCAACCATTTATCGTTCCACTTCATGAGTCGTCGAGCCTAGTTTAAGTGTTCCTGTTTGTGAACTTGGGTGAGAAGTGGTTTGCCTTTTTTTTTCCGAAAAGATAAATTTTTGGAATTAGAGAGCACATTCCATACTATCCAACGTTTAACTAGGAGCTAACTAAGGTCGTTTCGGACTTTTGCAGCAGACTTTCCTGTGTTACTGGCCTCTCTATTAATGTTCCGCTTATCTCTTTTACTCAGTTTTGGCTTCGCTCCCCGCTTTTTGGGTGGATCCTTTTGGGGTTTCTTTTTGAAAAGGCCCCTATAGCACTCCTTGGACGCTGAATAAGCTGACAAATTTTGAAAATGGATTTTCCATTTCGTTTAAAAGCCACAATTTCCTCTTTCTCGAAATCCGTAAGTATTTTCCTTTCTGACATGACTACAAACGCTGTTTTCGCAGACTCAAACCTGTTCACACGGGTATTTATACGAACCTACGCATCGAAAGAATACAATATGCAAATTTTTTAGCGCCTGCACTGCCATCTGTTAGTCAGGAATGATAGTGTCCCTTAAATTAACAAACAACATTTGTTATATAAATTTGCATTTTCCCCATTTATGTGACGATATATTTATATAAAATTTATTTTTCTACAAGACATTATGGTGTCTCGGCATTCTTCAAAATCTTATTCGCAGTTTTTGTATTTTTTTTAGCATTTACGTAAAAATATCAGGTGTCCACTAAAATACCAAACGCACTGCATAAATACAAAAGACATACTACACAATTTCTAAAGGTATAAGATTATCTTATATTTTTTTAAATAAAATGCAAGATTACTTGAAGAAGCAAGTATAAAATTTGATGTAGAACCCATTATACAGGGTCTTTATAATTAAAGTTCCACTTTGAAATGGCCATAAAATGAAAACTACTGGACCAAATGTTACCAAACTTGGTAATAGCTTACAAGTGGTCATGGGATTTTATTTTCCGCAAAAAAAAAATAAATAAAATAAAAATAGAAATAAAAGTTTAAAAATCACCACCAGCGGAAATGGCGCTGTATGCAATATTGTTAAACGAAATAAGACATGAAGTCATCGTTTTAAAACGTTTTTAATCGTTTCTAAAACGTGTTACAAAGCATGTTGAATGTGGCGTCCACCATTTTCTGAAAGCAAGTTAAATCGCATTACTGCGTTCTCAACAGCAGCTCTTAGCATATCAGGAGGAATGTTGCGGACATGTCGGTGTATCGCATCTTTCAATTCCGCCAAATTGTTTATGTTATCACCATAAACAATTTGCATAACCCCCCAAAAACGGTTTCGTTTTAGAAACGATTAAACACGTTTTAAACCGATGTCTTCATTTTTTATTTCGTTTAACAATATTGCATACAGTGCCATTTCTGCTGGTGGTGATTTTTTTTTTTTAATTTATTTAAAATCCCATGACCTCCTGTAAGCTATTACCAAGTTTGATGACATTTGGTCTGGTAGTTTTCATTTTATGGCCATTTGAAAGTGGAACTTTAATTATAAAGACCCTGTATAATACATTTAAGTAATTTTATTACTAAATATCGCAAACATATTTAAGCAATTTTATTACTAAATATCATAATATATTTAAGTAGTTTTATTACTAAATATTATAATACATTCAAGTAAGATATTTTTATCACTAAATAACGTAATACATTTAAGTAACTTTATTTTGTGTGCCTGTGTTTAGGGTTGTTATCAAAACTCGGGGCGCTTAAGGCAGATAAAGCTGTTTCTTATCAAAAAAATCAGTTGAAGTTGAGTCAGTGAAATAGATTTCCAATAAAACGTGTTCAAATGGTGTGCCCACAGTTAGCGTAGACAGGAAGCCATAAGGGGAGGGTTATAGGCTTAATGGGAGGGGTTACAGAGCTACAACTCATATATTCCTATGTTAAATATACATATATTCTATGTATATTTAACATAGAATATATGAGTTGTATGTTAAATATACAAAATTTCATTGCGATGGGGGGTTAAAACCCACAAAAACCGCCCCCTGGCTATGCCTCTGGTGCCCTATAATCCAATGATTATTTCCACTACCTTCGAGTTCACTAGGTTCGAGTTTGATTCCTAAGCAGGGTTTAAACTGGCTTAAAAAATATTGTTGTAAAAATGCTAAAATGGGAAAAAAAGTTACAGAAAAATTGTGAAAAGGTTAGTTGCCTTTGTCGCTCAAAAAGTCGTACCAATAAAATTATTTACATCAACAATGCTTTGAATTACTGTAAAAGTTATTGTAAGAAACATAATTTAAGGTTATCAAAAATAACAATATAACAAAGTTATTAAAAAAAAGCAAAGTTGTTGACAGGATAGTAAACAACTGCAGCTATTTTGTGAAGGAACAATTTTCTTTCTCACATTTTAAATTAATTCGCCGCATTTTGTAAAACAAAAGCAACGGTAGCTAAACCCTGCTCCTAAGTAAGCTTAGATGGACGTAAATATATCGTATTATGATGTCGGTCAACCATCATAGTGACCTTACCGACAGAAAAAGTATTCACCATTATCTGGCATTTTTAAACAGTGAAAACATCAAAATAGTTAATTAACCAAAAATTGGTGAGCATTGGGAAAAAAACAATAAAAATAGCCTATGTTTGAAAAGTGGTAAATCTCATTAATAACCAAGACCATTCACTCGAAGAATATTATTTATTACTATTTGGAATAATAGAGTATTATAATGATAAACCACCTTCGGATGAATCTAAGGTCTTATCCTTCGATGGACCTTTCTCGTTATTGCTGTTTGATTTGCCATTTTTTCGTAACCAGACAAAATCTGCATCCCCGTCTGTCCAAGAACATTTGTCTTCTTCAAAATTAACATGAGCCTATACAAAATATAACGATGTTGATAATTTTTTTTCATGATTCTTAAATACTTGTGATTACATCAAAATAAAAATTTTGAAGAATGAAAAAATAGAAAAAAAAAAATATATATATATAATATATATCGATTAATCCATATCTCGAAGTAATATATATATATATATATATATATATATATATATATATATATATATATATATACAGCTCTTGGTTAGTCTTGTCACCAGAGATGACTAGATTTTTGTAGTAGGTGAGTAAGAAATTTCATTTTCTTATTGAGGCAAGTGAATATGATTTAACCATGATTTGTCAAACCCTATATATATATAAAAAGGATACATAATGTAAATCTCTTCAGCTGTGCCAAATTTAATGCTTTACTTTATAAAACTACGTGTAAAAACATCATTCTTTAATTTTTGTGTATATATATATATATATTAGCATACACACAAAAGTGAAGGAATTATGTTTTTCTACATAGTTTTATAAAGTAAAACATTAAATTTGGCGCAGCCGAAAGAAATTTACATTAGGAAAAAAAGTAAAAACTATAATTAATAAAAAATACTTTCGTGTGCATGTAAGTATAATTACAGAAACAAGCTTTAACATGGAATATGTCCTCATCTAGATACATGCTCGATTTCTGCACACTATTAATTAAGTAACATGTTTAATTTCGATAGTAATTTTCCAACACCCATGCTTATGCTCAAACTAGAGCTTTCAATTTTTTTTTCAATATCAAAAATGACCATCTATAAAAGTTCCTCATGAAAAATTACAAAAAACATGCCCTGATCGCTTTATGAGTTCACCATTTGGCAATTGTATTAAGCCAAAAAAGGTAATAATACCTTACGAAGAATTTAATTTTCGTTACTTTGAATCTTCGTAAGAGGGCAGGCACGTAAAATGAGGCCTACTATTAATTTTTGAACATAGTATGTTAAAGTCTACATAAATGAATTGACTTAGTAAAGGGAATGGCACAATAAAGTTTCGTTTCTTCTTACATTCCAAGGCACCCTACTGCTCGTAAATAGTGCTGTCTCAACGGGTAGGCCAACATGACGCTAACCGGGATGGTGGCCCCAAATTAGCAAAGATACAGTTTATTACAGGGTGTCTACCCAAATTCTGTTTCAAACTTCCCTGACTTTTCCAGGTTACCAGACCAAATCTTAATCGATTTCCAGTCGCTAATTACAGTAAACAACACACAATGCATTAAAATTTGCGTAATAAAAATAAGTTTCTAAGACCATAAAATCCACTAACACAAACTCCAAAGCCATTTATAACACAACTGCAATTTTATAAAACAATGAATTTGTAAATATAATAACTCTATTAAAAAATGTATTTCTTTACACTAAAAACTTGCATTAATTAAATATTTACAGCAACATTTCCATTTGGCCCTTTTTGAATTTATTATAAAAGCATTTAACTATATAATCGCAAAGCTGATGCTTCATCTTCTATTCCATTTAAATTGTGCATGACTATAAGGCAAAGGAGGTTGGTATAATAAAAATTCCTTACAGATTGGATAATTTAGCTAAAAACACTTTTTGTTTTTCAAGTTTTAGTTACATATTTGGCAAACATTTTCTCCTGAAAAATATATAGGCTTAATAATTTTATATAAATTATATTAGTTTTGGTGCAAAATGGTAACTTTTGGAAGAAGTTTAGTCAAAAGTATAAGTTTTTCAAATTTTTCAGTAGGTAATGTGGTATGAAAAGCACAGTTCAGGAAAATTATTTTAATAAGTTATTTATTATAACAATGAATTTCAAATTTCCCTGACTTACGCCTTTGTATATCAAATTTCCCTGACTTTTTCAGTTAGAGAAAACTTCCCTGGCTTTCCAGATCTATAGACACCCTGTTATTATATTAGTCTTATTTTAAAAATTTGGAAATTTAAAAGTCAGTGTAAACAGAATCCCAAAAAATGATCCATCCCAGGGACTTCAAATGCATTAAAGATGGCCCTTCTTATGAGTGAGGAATCAGAATATAGTGTCATTTGAGAGATAAAAATATTCATAATAATTTATATAAAAATGAGCTAATACCCTAAAATGTGAATACTTTACCTGTTTCTGGACATTGACCGTTAATTATTTTAACATCGTCAATTGCAATATAAGCTGGATAACTCGTTTGTATCGATGCTATGAAATCAATCTGTAAAAAGATCATTTTCCATTTTAAGTTAAATAGACAGAATACATATGGTGGCCTTATAATTAAACTGAGAGTACTTAGAGCCACCTGTAGCTTGTGTTTCAACCAGAATGGCATAAAATTTGGTTGATAGACTATGCAAGACATGGGAAGAAAAATTGTGAAAAAAGGTAGTTCCAAAAGTCGATAATAGGGGAAATGTGGTATTATGTAAGATAAAAAAAAAAGTTACAGTGGACAGATAAATGTATGACAAAAACAAAATTGAACCGAAACATTAGCTTTTATTCAGCACATTCACTTCCCCCATGTAGGAGTGGATCACGTTCTATGTGGTCAACATTTTCGCGAACCAGGAATTGAATTCTTTGAACATCATTCTCTACAATCAAAGGCAGCATGTCGGAAGGAATATCCATCACAGCCTATTATACACTGTTCTGTAAATAAGGTGTCAAGCTCGGGATCCTGCCAAGATAGACTTTAAACTTCAAGTAACCTCACAGCCAAAAGTCGCATGGAACAAGACTTGTGGAGCGAGGCGGTTATGCAACCGGAAAGAATCAACTGATTACTCTTTCATCTGCGAAGTGACGTCATAGAAGGTGCTGTATTATGTGTGATGGAGCCCCACCTTGCATAAAAATTATCTCTTTCCCAAACATTGCTTGCTAAAATTGTAGAATGATAAAACCATTCAGCATATCACGATATTTCTGTGTGGCAATGGAACAGGTAAATTGATCCTACCAGGGTAATCTTTTGAAAAATAAATGCCCCTGCAATCAAATCTGCTGCGAAACCGCACCCAGCAGTGATCTCGGTAATTGTAATGAGATTTGCTAAAATGCATAGGCTGGTTTAGATATCCAAATTAGACTATTTTGGGTGTTGACAGTCCCATCCAAATAAAAGTGGGCCTCATCTTCCTTCTAAATTCCTCCAATATCAAGCATTCATCATCATCATCGACTTCCATTCCAACAAGAAACGTGAGAAAAAATGTCAACTGCCTACCAGGACCATTATGTTTGTGTTGCTGTATGGGGCTAATTATGTACGGAGAAAAATAGAGAACTTCTAGAAAAAGACTTCCCATACCATAACACAACACACCATTCATATCCAGTTATCATGCTATATCTCAGGTACTGCTACTACCAGCAAGGGCACTCTGTGTTTTCAATAATCGCGGTTACAACTTCAGTAATTGCCTGTTTTGATGCTGTTTTCTGTCCTCTGTCAGGGCAAACTGCTAGTAACCCTGTTTCTTCAAAGTCCTAAAAAATTGATTTCAATGCTTTGACTAATAATGGACCTTCATGCAAGCTCTAACAGGTTCTAAACTCGTGAAAAACGGCTACTACATTGGACTGATGAATTCAAAACTACTTCACAAGTAACACATGCTGAGGTAATGGAAGATGTGCATGTTGAGTAGAACTGGTAATCGGAATGTTTTTACAAAATATTCCCCATCCCTTTATATCCCAAATTACTGGTACTGTAATGCAGTATGTAGTGAAGAATTTATATTAAAGGCTTTTACCTACGTCTATGCAAATCCTTGGTCATGTAAGCAAAAATAGTACTACATTTGCCCTATTGGCAACTTTTGGAACTACTTTTTTTTATGGAATCCTCCTTTTTACACCCTGAATAGTCTGACTACCAAATTCAGTGACGTTCCAGTTATTAGGTCAAGCTACAGTTGGCTCTGAATACTATCAGTTTATTTATGGCTGCCTAATATACATAAATCAGTTAATCGTCAACAACAGTTATCTATCCACTGCAGGATGGGTGTGTTCCTAAATGCCATTCATACTACCGGTACATATATAAGGGCCATTTAATATCAATATATAATGATAATTAATATATTATTCTTAATAACTATATTCTATCGAATCCACTTCTTATTCATTACAGACGATTTGCTTACAACCTATTAAATAATATTATAACTTTATATGTAATATAAACCTTATTAAACAATAAAAATGCAAAATACTTTGTAATAAAATATTATATTATTGTGCCTTATAGTTTATTTTTTTATATAACCGTTTTTTAATATATGCAATACGATAGGGTCTCGTTAATCCAAACTAATTAGGATCGAGAACTGTTTGGATTAACCAAAATCTTTATTACAGAATTTACTGTAAGCAATAATTGTTTGACGTATATGTTTTAGTATGCTCGCATAACAAATGACCAGCAGGTGACGAAAAAATCTCCCTTCCTTTATAGGATATTTCAATTGGTTCGCAATACACACTGTGCTGTTTGTTTACGTCTTGTCAGTGGGGAAGTTTCTCTCCGTTACAACAACTGATTTTATGAACATATCACACAATTAATTATTGAAGTAAATACTGTAGAACATCGTATTTTTATCATATTTAGAAGTTGAGCAACATAAATTTTCTTTGTAAAATTTAAAAAATAATTATTATTAATCCGATTAGCATGGTTCGGATTAACGAGACTCTACTGTAGTTTTATAATAAAGGTCAACGCAGTTTCCCTGCAAATCAGTGCATACAAAATATCGTGAATGGCATTTTCAAGACCATAAAAATATAAGTTAGATACTACAGTCATCGTAAATTTCCAAATACTGGATTCACTGGTTTGATAATGATGTCATATGGCCACCGAAATAGCTATTAGCAGTGTATTAAAACTTTTTTAAATATGATACTTCGTTATGATTGCACTATATTTATAAATAAGTGCTTAATGTTATGACAAACTTACAAATAAGTGCAAAATAATACAATAAAAACACAAATAAGTGCAAAATAATACAGTAAAAACACAAATGCGCAAAATAATACAATAAAAACACACAAATTAGTATTATAATTTGCATCACACATTGCATTCTTATTTCAAAAACATATACCAAAAAATTAGAAAACTAAAATCGTATATAAGCAGTGAGGGGGAGGGGCAGGCATTTACTTATTTTTGCTTTTAAGGAGGAGGGGGTATAAAATGGCTAGAAATGTGCTCACATAGTACTTGAACAGCCCCTAAGTAGTACTACAAAGAAGTGAAGTGGTGGCGGATGCCGAGAAATTCAATCAAGAAAACAACCAGCAACATCCATTCAGTGGACATGTGCCCTAGACTCAAAATCTGAAGTCTAAAAAAAGTTTTAGTGGCGGAACTCAAGAACTTTGGAGCTCCCTAAAAGACAGCCATCTTATTAAATGGAGGGATAAACTCCCCAGACTGGAAATAGTGCCAAAGGATGAGGAAATGACTGGGGAAAGAAGTCTGGGGAAAGAAGTCTGTTATGTTACTTTTGGAGAACATTAAATAGCGTATTGAGGTATAAGACAAACTTGATTAAGTGGGGATCATCATCAGATAGTGATATGATGTATGACTATGGAGACGGGAGATCCAGTACTCTGGATGGTCTGTCCACAACACTGCCTGAACCTTATACTGTAGACAGTATGTTTGTGGCTAACAACAAAGGTGGCAAATTTTGGGCATTGTAAAATTTTATCTGGATGCGGAAAACATACACTATAGAGAATGTAGCCATAATTTTATTACAATGGCTAGGTAAGAGTATGCAAATGGATTCATAATATTTTAAAAAACCCAAAAACTCAACCAGCCTAATTTACCTAGAGAACCATGCCAGGAACTAGAAATGGTAGAATGATGTCTGATCTTTACAACTGCATTTTCGACCGATGGCACACAAAATCCAAGTGGTCACCCATTCAGATGGCTATCACGCTCACACACGCGCACACACACACAAAAAAAGTCATTCCAAAATTAAAAAATTGTAATTAGTACATATTGATTAAAATCATTCTCATACAAATATATTATTTCTTAATTTTAACACATGACGCTTTTATCACTGAGCATGCCAGTCATTTAAAAACTATCACACTTCAAGAAATATATGGAATACTAGAGAAATGTTTTTTAAATGAATATTTTTCATATACTATATTTCATATATTCATATATTTGGCTCACCTCTATAATTATAATTTTATTAAAAGGAAATGCCGGAGTTCTTAAATAGACAACAAACAAAAAAATTCCATTTATTTCAATTATTTGATAATTACTATAGTACTGTATGACTATGTTAGTGTAATAAAATATAGGTCTGTTTCCTCCAATGAAAGCCAATTAACCTTTTACAAAGACACAAAAAAAAAATTATTAACAACGACAATATATTTTGTATGTTACACATTTTACTCTCAATTACGTTCCTCATTTCTTTATTATTGTTTGTCCATTGATTTTGTGAAGGCCTGGGGCCCAACAAATATTTTTTAGGGGCTGAAGATATCTGGGTCCCCAAAATGAGGAGATGAAAACTAGTTGCACAAATAAAAGTGGCATACATTATCCCATGCAACAGCAAACTAAAATCTAAAAAAATAAAAAACGACTGTACAAAACTAATTTACAAATTGAGAGTGTCTTTGGTGGGTCCTGTATATATGAAACAAGAATATTAAAAATTCATTACCATAAATTGCATTGGTGTTTCCACTTTAGCTTCGGCATAAGACCACACTTTGTGTCTGGTTTCACGTCGACCTTTTTTCCATATAAGTGAATCTAATAAAAGAAAATAAGTTTGTGAAAAAGTAATTTCTTACATATACAAATATAAAAGGCATCTTCTCCACCCCTAGTCTTTGGTGCTACTGTCTACCTGTCCACAACCATGGTGACCATCCTTCTTTTTGCGCTATAGTCTTTAGTTACTAGATCTTGGGCGTTTTGTACCTCTGTGCAAACCCAGCCCATAGTTGTGACATCATGGAGTTTCCCAGAATTCCTGGTTTCGAAATTTTCGACCATGCACACAAGTATTCTAAAACTGTATGCCAGAATAAGCTACTAATTCAATAGCCAGATTTGGCTATTGAATTTAAATAATACAGAAAACTAGCTAAATGTTGGTCCCAGCTCAAACAGTCCAGGAATATGGTTACTTCTTTAAAACTTAACAACTACAAACGATTAATAATAAAAAATTATGATCAATGTTTTTCAATTCAATGCAATCTTTATTCAGCAAAAAATAGATAAAATACTAAACATAATAAAATCAAGTAAAAGCCTGGGTGACACAAGAAAAAACCAAAAGTTTGACAAAATTGATTGTACTCCCACATCTGGCATATAGTATCTTCCATTTTCTTTTTTCTTTTTTAAAAGATTTTCTAGAAATAAGTATAAATTATTTAAATGATTTAATCATGGTACTTTTGAACAGAGTTTTTATTTCTGATTAAACAATCGTTGCTCACCCTAAAAAACATCCTGAAAACGCCCATGCCACTTTACATAGATTGTTTCAAATTTATGGACTGCAGAAAGAAAGCTTTATTATTAGTAATTAGAGTATTAGTAACCATTAACAAAATCAAATATATTGATTCATCCTTGCCGACAGAGTAAAATCTAGGGGGGGATTGGCTTAAGACAAGGGTTATGTTTGTCCCCTGCCACCCTACTTTTACCCTTTTCCTATAGAAGATCAAAACCAGGGAGGTGGGGCATAGCACTTTCTTGCCTGCACCTTCATCATACGATTTTACTATAATATACGAGGTGTTATTAAGAGCACTGGGACTGGTACCGTATGCTTAAGGAAAATACATGCTGAATGAAGACGCTTGGCAGATAATGACCTTGAACCCTCCCACGCATGCACTGAAAGTCATAACGTCACAGATGATGTAGTATTTACAGAGACCTTTTCATTGTATTCCCCACATGCTTATTTTTATTTCGATGTAGTTCTTGTTTCTTTCGATATATTCAGCGGCAACATGCCTGTTTCTTATTTACAGTTTCTTCCTTTTATCATTTTCAGTGGCAACAGACATTTCTTTGTTTTTGATCTATGTATTTATTTTGTTATTTCAGTAGCAACACACTTGTGGTTGAGTTATTTGAGTGGCAACATTGTTGTATTTAAAAAAAAAGGCAATTCCTTTGTTGTTGTTTTGTCCAGTTTAGTTCTGGAACTCAAAGAGTAAAGATGTATTAAAAGGGATTATTAAGGTTAAAGTTATTTTTTAACCACTTTCTGATTCTTTGGTCGCGATTATTTCTTCTGCCATGGTGAGAAGTGTCGTCTGTGATAATATATCGCACCAAAGGAGACATTATACAATGGGCAGTTGGTAAGTATGCTTCTCTTCAAGTTTTAATAAGAAGGTTGCTTTTTGAGTCATTAATACAACAACAGCTCCCACCACTTCTTTATAGCTGAGCTTTGAACAAACGTCGTACTATGTTGCCGTTGCATTCATTATGGTAGTGAAAGTTGAACAGAGAATCTGCATCAAATTTTGCCAAAAGCTTGACGATGCTTGGGCTGAGACATGTGTAAAATTGAAGAAAGTTTGTGGAGAAGAGAGTATGAGCCACGTAAGTGTTTATGAGTGGTTCAAAGGTTTCCAAGATGACTCTCCGAGACTGAAGAAAACATAAATGAGTTGAAGCAATGTGAAGACACTGCTGATCGTTTTCTTCGATTACAAGGGCACTGTTCATCAAGAGTATGCTCTGCATGGCCAGACAGTAAATAAAGACTACTACCATGAAAATTTGAGATGTTTAAAAGATTCCATTCGTCAAAAAAGGCCAGAGATGCATGCGTCCAGTGAGTGGCAACTCCACCATGACAATGCACTTGCTCATTCAGCACTGCTTGTGCAGGAATTTTTGGCCATGCATCAGAATTCCCCAGGTCCAACTTTCACTATATTCTCCAGATATGACTCACTGCAACTTTTTGCTCTTTCCAAAAATTAAATCCCACTTGAAAGGAAGATGATATCAGGGTGTCGAGGAAATCTAACAGAATGCGACAAGGGAGCTGCTCGCTATCCCAGAAAATGAGTTCCAGTCTTGCTTCCAACAATGGTAAAAATGCTAGATGAAGTGTGTGACTACAGAAGGGGGACTATTTTTAAGGAGATTAAATACCAAATCCGCAAGCACTGTAGTTTTATTTTTTTAGCCCCGATACTTTCTGATCACACCTCATATCTTTTATAAAATCACTATAATATATCTTTTATAAAATTACCATATCTTTTATAAAATTACTATATCTTTTATAAAATTACTGTATCTTCTATAAAATTACTATATCTTTTATAAAATTACTATAGCTTTTATAAAATTACTATATCTTCTAATGATTTCTTTCTGTAATAAAAAATCTCTGAGAAAATATTATTATAAATTTTTTTACAAATAACAAATGGTTACATCCCCCCCTCCCCCCAAATGTAATCATTCAAGAAATTTACATCATTCATCATGATTAATGCAAGAAAAATTTTTTTTAGAATGACAGCAGTCAAACTCTTTGCATGCAATTTTTTTTTTCCTTTTTTTTGGTGGAAATTGTCTTTGAGATTGAATGTTTTTATTGGGAATGTATGCAGAAGAAACAAGCAGGAGTTGTTTTTCATTATATTCCTCTACTTCACATATCCATTTTGCCATGGCAAAAAGTTGAATTAACTCTTTTGAGTGATTTCTCACTTGTGCATTTTAATTAGATTGAAAAAATTAAGCAGGAGAGGTGTAATAAAATTCCTTTACAAAAAAACGTGTTACCACAATGACTTATAAAAGAAAACATTCACAACTCTAAACCTGGAGTTCTGGGAAGCCTCATGACGTCACAAACGGGTTAGTTTATATGAATATACACGTGGTTTACATGGAGGTGCAAAACGTCCAGGGTCTAATTCTTTAGTTCCTTCATAAGAGATTCCCATACTATGGAATAGAAAGAAGCATATCTGCACCATGACAGAGAAGTGTATAACACTAAGAAACAAAAAGAGCATATTGTACAATGGAATAAGAATATATTGTATTATGGAATAGAAGTATATTGTACTAAGTCGGGGGTGTTCTTCCTTGATTGAATACTTAAGGGGGATGGTGGCCTTTTGCAAAATATTCCCATTCACCTCAGTTTTATAACTATGTCAGTACAGTGAACAATATATTGCACTGAAATTAAAATTACATCACAATGTATTGTTTTGACAGTAGACATGAGATGCAATTTTAGAATACTCTGTTGGTGGCCATTTTGAATCTTACCATTTGCCGTTTTGCCAAAATTAAGATGCACTTCCAAAGTTGCTTCAGTGTTTACCTCGAACAACCACCAGTAGCCATCATAATCTGCATCCATATAGTAATAGAAATGAAGACATCGTTTTCTTTTCACTTGATTGTCTGTATACAACGAAGATGACAAAACTGCTTTTTCTGTTACTTTAGCTGAATCTGTATGAGCATACCAATAACCACCTAGGATTTCAAACACAGTAATAGCAAGATTTAAAGAAACGTGTTGGAAAGTACACATAGTCCATTTTTATTTTAAGACCTTACAACTTATGTACAGGCATTGCAAATTTCATAATAGGAAAATAAATGTGTGTGAAACACGTTTTCTTGAAATCTAGAGAATCTTACAAAAGAACCACTTCATAATATATAAATACTAAGTGAAAACTATAAAGCACAGATATCAAGATACAATGTGATATTTAAAATAGTCACATTTATGAAATAATTACCCTAGCCTACCCAAAGTCCTGATCTCAACTCCATCAGACACCTTTGGAATGAAATAGAGCAGCAGGTGGGATCAAGACCAACATGTACAAATTCTGTTTCTCAATTCATTAGGGCTTTACGGAGGGGGGAGAGAGTGAATAAAGATGAATTCCATTAATGTCACCCACAAATTCATTGAAAGCCTTTCCCAATCAGGAATGGAGGTAATCCAGGCCCAAATGATGACATACTGGAGATTACGGTCATTGTTCTGTGTTCAAATATTTATGTTTCTAGTGTCTGGACAATTATTGGTAAATAGTGTACGTATGTGTGTGTGCATGGAATGCAACCTTGTTATTATATTCCATGTAACCATTCCACTATAACTTACACATACATAACTATTCCATTACAGCCTTGTTGTTATAAACTGTGTTCACATAACTATAAATACAGTTTGTTTGCGTGCACTTCCATTTTCTTACAGATTCTTCTAGAGCATCCCTGGCTACATATACAAGAGGAAGAGACAGAAAAAAAGGGGCATTTCATTTTCACTTTCTGTAATCAACTCCAGCTATTTGGTTACAGCAAAAGGAGGGTTGCCAGGTTTCACCACTGTAATTCCGATTGTCAAATACTGACCAGCTGATGCCTTAGTTCCAATAGTTTATTGAATGCTATACACCTTCACATTTGCTTGTTATCAATCACCTACTTATGGGGGAAATATAAATTCCATAGCTGGTATCTCTGGAACTGAACATAAACTCTCAAAAGCAGCTGAGTATACGGTACCAGTTAGCCATATTTGGTAAATGTGAAAAAGCTCTAAGAGTGGCAGGAGCTAAAGCAAATGCTCCAACAGGTTAGGTGAATGTGTAGGGAGGAGGAAAGCCAAATGTAATCTTTCATTGACCTGATGTAACACATTGCATGCTCTAGATAAAATATTTAACCTGCATAATCAATAAAGATAGTTTTGTACTAGAGCTGTATATCTTTTTCCAATGCCACTATTACTGTCACAATCTTATGTAAAAGGGAGCATATCGACGTCATGACCTCAAAGCTAGCCCATCTGCAGTAGAGCAGATATAGAAATATTACATAAATGAACATGCATTGCAATAAATTTGGAAGAGTGTATCATATTCTTACAATTCATTTATGTTGAAATTGACCATGAAAGTCTCACATTTACTAGCATTGCACTAAAGAAAATTATTTTAGTCGGTTTTAAAAAATTACTGAGCTAAATTTTCTAAATATCAAGTATAAAAATATCGGTGAAATAAAAAGTAAAGATAAATGGACTAGAGTTCCAAGATGACGCAAAAAAAGATCATTACATTATATGTCTGAACAAATCAAATTTCTTTTCCTAGAAGGACTAGGGACAAACATTTCTGAGAAAATTAAATAACTAGAATTATATAAATAAAAGGTTGAATAATTTCACCCAAAAAATTGGATTATTGTTGTCAATTTTTCCTCACTCCATCTCCTTTACTTTTAGCCAACATCAATGGCCGGTGGAGTGCATAATTTTTCTTCACAATCCAGTCCGTAGCATCTACAAAGTTGTACATCCCTGCTGCATAATGAACTCTTCATTAAATGATGTTGTGTACAATATCCAATTGTGATGCATGAGAATTACAAAAATGTTTTTAAAATTCATACCTTTATTGGTACCCAATGTATGATCTTCTCTAACTACATTTTTAGGTAAACGGCGATCTTTTGGATCCTTTATTTTCCAATTAAGCTGGTTCACCTTTAGCCAACTTTTATATCCACATTTATCATCATCAAATGTACATAGTTCTTTTGCACTATCTGCAAATGTATCGGAAATTAAAAGTTTAATTCCTATTTTATTAATTATTCATTACATTAATGCATATTTAAAACTGTTTATCGACGTATTGTTTAGGTATTTATAAACTCTATTTATAAGATATTATCACCCTTCTCAAGGCTAACACAATTGTCAAACTGGAAAACACATAAAGCTACATGGTTTGTTTGTTTTTTTCATGGGGGGAAATATAAGCGATTTTTTTTTTGGACACCCACGATTCTTATCTTAAACTAGGGCTTTTATATATAGAGAGGAAAAAGAGGCATTGCCTTGGCCCAGAATGAAACTGGGAATCCCTTGTTGGAACCGAAGTCAATTTAACAACCCATTGGAGCCAAGAATGCAGGTGTCAAAAATTACATAGTAGTAATCATTTATTAACTACAGAACACATGAGAAAGAAATTGTAAATAAAAGTTAGCACAAAGAAATTTTACAATGTAGTAAGACCTTCTGAGTATGTGAGATAATCTATTAAATTTCATCTATTAGTTGGCACTTTTAACTTTACATTCTTGGACTTCTTAGATGATCAGCTTAGCATAATCCTGGAATCATAATCAACTCTTCTTCGAGGAATAGAACTAGAAGCCATGTAATAGAATAATGCTTATCATGCTACAAAGAACATATTATGTACAAGCATTCATAGTGGTCTATTATGTTATCAAAAGTAACTAGTCAAATTTTTGACACTGGTAGGAATATAGCAATCATCAAGCGAAAACGACTTTCGCTTGATGAAGGGAACAGTAGTTCTCGAAACGTTGCGAATATTTTTGCAGACGGTAAATATCTTTTACCTTCTTCATTTGTATTTCGTATATTCCGACCAGTGTCAAATTTTACTAGTTATGGTAAGCCCTGGTCAATCTTTGTACGTTGTTGTCATTATCAAAAGTGACCATAAATTACCTTTACTTATTCATTACTTGATAACATTAAAACGAACTTAGAGTGAAAACGTTCACATTATATTCATTATATTTATTTTCTTCCTATTTATTATTTATATTATTTATCATTATTTTATTATTTTCTTCCTATTATATTTATTTAGTTCCTTCATGTCAATTGATGATTCAATTTAGAACAGATCAGGAATGATCCACAACAAATAGCCAACCAGCAATTGTTTTACTTTTAGTGTAATGGGACGTCTTTACTGCCCATATAGTAGAATGGTAAGGCATACTCGAATTTATGCATAGACAATTTGGGCAAGTGACCACAGAGTTAAATTTTGAAAGGCGGTGGACTTTTAATTGCAACCCCTCTACCACAGAATTCTGCTGATCCACCTTTCTTGGGGAACCCCCCCCCCCCCATATGAAATTGTACTTGTACATGAATGGAAATCATTCTTTGATGTTAAATATATATTCAAAAGAGATTTCTATGGTAGATCTTGTGTACATAGTATTTTTTTTACAGAGGTTTGAGACTTCATCTATACACTCATGAGCAGTTGAAATAGATACCTTCCTAGTAACATGATGATGTAACCCGGATGATGATGTCAGTGTGGCATGGAATGGACTTCACAAAGCACCAGAAGTATTCGGGAGCTATACTCATCCATGGCCACTGCATAGACTCCCACAATGGATGGAGATCGTTTGTAACAAGATTCCATGGTGCGCACATCCCTCTTGACAGCATCCAAAATATGGTCAGATAACCTCAGGGGCCAGGTAAGAATCCATATGTCCATGGCGTATTTATCCAACCACTCAGTCACAATCAAGGAGCAGTGCACTGGTGCATGGTCTTGCTGTAAGTGGAAGTCTGTTGCAGGGTGATATAGGCACATAAATGGGTACACAATCTGCCAGCAGGTCCCTGTATCATTTGCCACAGTGGGACGATGGCTCATGTACCAAGAGGCCTATTTCGTCTCATATGAAGTGCCACAATACAAGGATACTACCACCACCGGCCTAAACTGCACTTTGTTGACACGAGTGAACCACTGCTGCATGTGCTTGGTGACACACTCATACTCTGCCATATACCAATGTTTACCTCAACTCATCAGTCCAAGTGGCCTTTTACCATAATGATGGTGTTCACACACCCACTTTAATCAGTGCACCTTATGCAGTGAGCAGTATCCTGGTGTGATAGTGGATACTAATCACTGCATCTTATGCAGTGAGCAGTATCCCGGTGTGATAGTGGATACTGTGCCTTATAACGAGGAGATGGTTTTAGATGGTATGGCTGCTCATAGGTTGTTGTGGTACAGTACTGAATTGGCAAGTGATCTGCTGCACTATGGCTTGTCTATCCACTCTTATCATGAGAGCTAGCCAACAGTGTCCCATCATCAGCACATTGTATGGCATGACAGTTGTTCCCAGTGGCAGTGGTTTTACCCGAATCCATGTACTTACGATACACTCTTGGCAGGGTGACCTGTAAAAATCGCAGTGCCTGCACAACTTCTGAGATGGAGTGCCCCATGCGTTTGGCTCCAATGATCTGGTTTTTATTTAAATGCACTGAGAACTTGTTTCTTCCCCATTCTGTGCTCGACTGTTATTAAACAGTCAGCATAAGTCTGATGTCATCCCTATCATGATAACATAGCAGTATTCTATTCGCCGGGCTGACCACAGTGTCATTTCATCAACATGGCAGATGTCTCTAATTCAACTGCTCATGAATATATAATAAGGATAAGGAAAACTATAACTTTTTTGTATATCTCTGTAAGTTTTCAATTTTCAAAATTTACATTAGGAAATTCATTAATGTTAAATATACAATATTACTTTACTTAGATATTTAGTATTAGTAAATATATTAATAAAACACATCAAAATATTAATAAATTTTAAGCCCACTCCAAAAAGCATCTAGCTACAAGCCTGTGTTATTGAACAGTGTATTTAATATGTTTAACTGAATGCTTATTCAATATATTTAATGCATCTTATTGAATATATTTATCTCACTGAATATGGATTATGAAA
>QLNU02003225.1:55042422-55064761 GCA_006491805.2 Dysdera silvatica | reverse complement strand
TGAAAAATCGAATAAAAACGTGATACATTCTGAATTCATATGTTGGACAGTAATATAAAATCAATTAATATAAATGTATATATATATATATATACACTTTTCAATTACAAAGTTTTTGCATATCATTATTTATTTTTCTGTGTTGACCATATTTGGCAATTGTGTTATCCCTGTGAAGGGTAATAGTATCTTTCACCTTTACAATACAGAAATAGAGGTTTTTCCTGTCCATTCCTGGTCTAACCCTGGCTAAATCCAGGACCCTCTTCGAATCGTTGGGGAAACGTTCTTTTTCTCCAAAAATGGAACTTTGTGTTTTGATTTTTGTGGATCTGATGGAACTAACTGTTCAAGGAAAACCTGTTTCGATTTCTTGGTACTGTAATCAACAGTAATAAAGCTGTCTTTCTTTGGACTGCAGTACTCCTCAGGTTCATTTATTGCGGCAGAGTTTTGGACACTACGGTAAAATCTACGGCATTTACCATACTGTCCGAAACTATCCAAATCCTCCTTATGTTAAATTATGAAAAAACGAACACTAATATAAATAATCATATGCAAAAACTTTGAAATTGAAAAATGTATATATATGTACATTTATATTAATTGGTTTTATGTTACTGTCCAACATATGAATTCAGAATGCATCATGTTTTTATTCGATTTTTCATATATACAGCCATTGATGACAACGACTGATACATTTAAAGAAATAGAATATGCATCAAGTTGAATATTGGGCTTGTTATCAAATTTGAGATTTGTACTATAAAAAAGGAAAAGTAACATGGAAGTGATACATGAAAATGAAATTACAAATACTACAGAAATAAGTATGTAGTAAAAGAAAAACATTAATAATCTACTGCAATCAATCCCCTTAATGTCCGATAACACATAACCAATTTGGCTACTGTGTTGGTGCCAAGATGATTTCTGAGTTTTGAATATATTGCTCTGAAGTTGGAAAATATACTTTCAATCAATGCAGAACTTTCAGGGCATGAAGGTAGATAAGCAGTATTTTGTAAATGGTCTTTTGAAAATCCTTCTGTTTCTAGTGTTTTTCCTACTGCTGTCCAATGTGAGACTGTACTTAAACTTTTTTCAAATGCAGTGAGGTAGGAGGAAAAGGCACAGATTCAGCTTCATATGCAATCAAAAGGGAAATGCTGTTGGAATACTTGTTTACTAGCCATGAATGTGCTTTTTTTTTCTTTTTGCTTGCTTGCTTGGTAGACAGACCTTCTACCATATATTTCGGATTTAGCAGGTAGGCTAGGAAGTTAAAAGGTTTCATAGCATGATTTATTCGTTTTGAAATTTCCTGAATCCAGAGTCATAAAAACTTTTTTCAATAACATGAGCCATGTATTCAGGCCTTTAGCCAAGCCTGAACCAGCAGGGGCATGGCCCCAGTTGCCTCATGCTTGTGACCCATTGAGCTATTTATATGTATAGAACAATTCTTGGGTGCCCTGTGCTCCATATGCCCTTTGCCTTGCCCTGTTTACCCCTTCATCCTAGGTACAGGCCTGCATGTATGACAGGCTTCATGAATTATAGCGGTCTTTTTATAAACAGTCCATTAAAACAGCAACTCGTTTCAATTGTTCCACTGCATCTTTAGCCTATCTATATAAATTACATTTATAAGAGTGGCTAAGTCTTTATATGCCATCTTCATGTTCCTCAACTATTTTTTGATATGCTGCCCTATTGTGCAGAAAGGTTTCAATGCAAGTCAGTTGTCTCTTCCACCTTGTATCACCTGTCAAATGGGACTTCTGTGTATTAGGAATTGCATTAAGCAATACACTAGGTATATGGTGGAGCTTCAAGAAAAACTTTTGAATCTGCACATGTTCTTTAGCACTGAAATTGATGTTATATTGTATACACAATGATGTTATGTAGGTATACACAATGAGCACTGCATCCATACATCACCAAGCTGTTATCTTCCTTACACAGAAGTTCCTTTGTTCCCTACATAACTGTCATTATCAGTGACCACAACCATTACATCACAATTATATTCTTTCTTTGCTTTTGCAACAGCAGACTGCAGAACATCTCTATGACATTGGGTATTTTTTGTTTGTGCACCTGGTTCCACTGCATCCAAAATAAGACTTCTCTTCACTCTGAATACAAGTTGCAATAACAGGATAGTTGTGTATGTTACTTCACCCATTTTCGACCATGGTGACTTGATTGCCTTTGGTAAGTGTTCTGGTTCTGTTTGTAACTTCTGCAGACACTATATCCAAAAGTTACCCTTCTAATGTTTACAACTTTGTGGATTATATCCTGAGCACAGAGCTAAAACCAATTCTTTGAGGGTATGATGTTCTACCGCAGTAAAAGCAATATTATTTGCATAATAAAAATTGGGAACCAGTAATTTCTAAACTGAATATTTTCTCACTCATAGTTTGGAGTTGTCTTTTTTTCCGTCTTATTGAAAACGCAACTTTCTAATCTGATTTTGAAATTTATATGATGTATACTTATTGATTTCAAATACCAAATACTTAGTTTCTTGCTACAGCAATTTAACAGAAATGCTTAAAATTGAAAATTCTCTTCATAAAAAAAAAAGTTTTCAGTCTATTAATATTTTATTTTAATCTGTATAATTCTACAAAAATATACTAAAAATAGGAAAATCTGTCAAAATACGAAAAATATTACATGAAGATATTTTTCGTATTTTGACAGTTTTAGGTTTTAGACACTTTAGTACAGTTTTGGATGGTAAAAACCAGTTTCGGACACATGTCCTGTCCAAAACTAGTTTCGGACGTCCAAAACCCAACCCTGATTTGACGGAATCACAAAATACAGCCGTTAAACAAAATAGGTCACTAATTAGAATGTTGTTATTAACAAATTTTAGTATATATTTCATATAATAAAATACGTTCTCTAATAAAAATTTTTTGAATTTTCCTACATCTTTTAAGGCATTATTATTAATAGTTTATTTAAATACCAAAATATGTGTTTGAAGCTAATTTTTTTAAATATTGATAGCAATTTTTCTGAATTTTATTAAAAAATAAGTCATATATAATGATAAAAATATTCATTAAAATTTCAGTTGTTTTCAGTTTATTCCCACATTTTGAATTAAATGTGATGTTATGTTAATAGAGATTTCTCCAAATAAATAGCGGGATCATTGTGAAGATGAAAACACAGCATTTTTATGATTTTAATGGATTAAATATTTTTCATCAATTAAAAAATAATGGATAAAAAAATTGTCTATATAAATAGGGCTATGGCCAGGATAGGGTTAGAGGGGACCGATCCCTCTGGAAAATATTTTTTCTTAAAATAAATTATTGTGGGATTTTGTCTTAAATATTTTGCTTTGCATAAAATATGTTCACGACATGCACATGGCAGTTGTTCTGTGACATTTAAAATGTAATTAAAATAAATTCTTATTGTAAATCTTGTGTACATATTTATTTACAGAAATTTAGCGTCTTCATCTGCACTATAATAAGGATAAGGGAAATTACAAATTTTAATATACCTCTATAAGTTTTCAATGCAAAAATTATGTTAAGAAATTCATTAATGCTAAATGTTAGTATGCTTAGTTCATTATATGTAAATAAATATAAATATCTTAGTATTAAAAAGAAAGGAATAAGGAATTCCTCCCCTCTGTTGGAAGCACCTAGCTGCGATTCTGCATACTAATAAAAATGAAAACAGACACTTAAAACAGAACTAACCTAAGGTACGCACACATTTTCCTTCTTTAAATTCAATGTCATCCAAAGCAATATCCCCTAAGAAATTTTTACGAGAAGTGTGCCGTACAGCAAACGCAACCTAAAAAGCACATGAAATTACTATTAACGTTTGTACATGACCTGCCAATAGAATATGCCATCAATAATGTAAGTATAGCTTGTGCATTTGTTGTAACATAACATGGGGATGTACAATAAAAAATTTAAAGCACTATTGTCTAAATTTCTTTCCTATTTTCCTATTTCATACGTTCTTCCAGTTTCATACATACATACACAAATGCACATCTCTCTGTCCATCTCTTCTCAGACACCACATTTATTAGTTTTATATGGAATTTCTTTGAAGAGATCCTCACTTTTTTCCCCTGTGAGTTTGATATAAAAAGGATAATTTTACATTTTATGAGCTTTATAATCAATCTTTAATATTCAATATCTGACTGCCACACAAGGATACAGGTTCCATGTTCAAAGATATATCATGCCATGGAATAGACTTTAATTATAACATGTATACAATACATATTACAATATGGTCAACCAGGGATTTATACACACCCCAACACCCCCCCAATTTTTTGATACACTTCCTTAATGAAATCGAAACACACACAATCTAATCCACATCCCCTAAAAATCTTAAACAACCCCCAGTTTATGAATCCTGGATAAACCCCTGTGATGCACAGGTACTGAAGCATGCCATTTATCTGATTACAACTCAAAACACTGAATGGTGTTTTAAAAAAATTTTTACCAACTAACTGGGATCAGTTCACTAGGTTTTAAAGGATTCCCGTTTGTAATGTGGCGTCACACCCTGTCCCGATCTAGCGCAACACAGACCCCTTTAGAAATTCCTGAAGGAAGTGGGGGGGAGACATCTTAGGAAAGGGATATTTTTGATGGGACAGAGAGAGAGACGCAGGAGAGTGGGCTGTGAGAACACATGCCCGTTGCTCTAGATCTAGCATCAGGCCTTGGCCATTCATATTTGAAGTGGAAGTTTCCACTGGATATATATCTTCACGATCTTATATGATTTTGCCCCAATCCAGGCGATACAACGTTCTTATAATGTTTCATCACCACATAGATTTTAGTATAAATAAAGTAGTCATTAGTTATGGTGGTATCTGCATCTGCGCTTCTGTAAAGTTTGTAAGCTGTCCCACACTTTGAATGCCAGGAGAAGAAATCCAAACACCTATGGACGAGCCAGGAAGCGAGGTTGTACCTATAGACACATGGTGGCAGCGAAACTCACACTCACAAAGCCAGTGCAAAGGGAACGGTATCTACATAACTTTTTTTCCCCACCACAGTGCTTCTCAGAAAAACGTAGGCTCTCTTGCCCTACATTAGAAGTAACACATTCATATATTATGGCACTAACCAAATTTCAACTCCCAATGATGTCATATGACACACGCCATTTTCCTAATTATCATAGTTGGGATTTGGCCTCCTAGACAGGAGAGATTCAGATCCCTCAGAAAACCGTGTGTACTAACATAGCAGGACCTAATAACTTTTGATGTCCTTATGCAAAAATATAAAATATGATGCACGTAAATTCATCATTTCATCGCAATTTTACTACGTCTAAATTTGCTTTCCTTGAATGCATGGGAGAAATGCTCATCCAAAGAAATTTACATCATCTTTTTTTTTATAACTTTACAATCCAAATGAACGATTTAATTGCTGTCTTATATTGGGTATTATTCCACATACTTTGGGATGGAAGAAATAAAAGCTAAATATCTTCTCTTAATATATGTATTAGAATTAAATTGTGCTTAATATTGCTTAATAATAATGTGCTTAATATTGCTTAATAATAATGTGCTTAATATTGCTTAATAATAATGTGCTTAATATAATAACTTCATTAGAAACAGAAGCAAAATTTTACTTCTTCATATCTCCCTCCCAATGTTCAATTGATTCCATTATGTGCATTTCCAACAGGAAGATAATACACTTTTATGTCTATGCAATATACAGTAATAACTCTCTCTCCTTACAGAGTTACTTACAGTGTAATACACAGTAACTTTTATGTCATATAAATTGTACATCGTACTGAAACACCAAGCATTTTCAACACATTAAAGAAAGAAATTCTTTCATGCATGAATGTCTCTTTTTTCAGAATTAAAAAGAAACAACACTTATTGTGTTATCCAACCATCACCCCGGTAAGAATGCCGGTTACAGTGAACCTGAATCAGTAATAGCCAACACTTTGGAGAGTCAGTGGTAGGGTGACAAAAGAAGTCCCATAGCAGGATTTCATTTGGTAGTGAAATCAAGATTCGGATCCTTTGTTAAACTAAAAACTGCAAGTCTAGCTTGTCAACACGTCTGGCCAGCATAATGGGTTTAAGGCCAAACTCTGTATTCCTTTTACCATATTACACATATCCTTAATGACAAAGAGATCTCCGTACTGAAGGGGATTGAAATTAGTTGGTGATGACGGTTCTTATTTCACATTTTAGACAAAAGATATAATAGAAAGAAGAACAGTTGTAATTATATAATGGCTTACAAACATGTTTTTAAAACAAGCATGTTTTGTCTACACAGATACTTATTTGAATTTTAAAAAAAATCATTTAATTAACATTTTTATAATGGCGAGATGTAATTACTAAATTAAGGGGCAAAAGTTCTTATCCATACCCTGTAGCTTGAACCCATGAGTGCACTATATTCCACAGAAAATATACCCTGCTTCCAACGGTCCCCTTGAGATGAACTTCGGTAAAAGTAGTTATCTCCACCAGCTTCAACCGTCAAACTACCAACATCGGCACCAAACATGTGATACCAAAAGTTAATGCAATAGTTTTGGGACATATCTGGTCCCAAAAGCCTCACTGGGTCTGCACCTGCTGCTGTGACGTTTACGAATAAATATTTTCCACTTGCTATAAAATAAAATGGCAAAGAGTATTTTAATTTAAAAACATCAGTATAATCAACTAATTCCCTATAAACATAATTCTTATTCTCTATACAGGTAATTTGTACTTCTTCAAAAAAAAGCAACTTCTTTTCTTACCTTCACTGTTCACACCTCTGAAAGACAGTGGTAACAAACCATCCTTTCTACTCTTTATTTTAAACCGATATTTACTTATTTATTATAAACGCAAGGCGTTTGACTATCTAGTCATTAACCTTTGAGCTTTCCAATATTTGTTAATGATATCTTGTTATGTTTTTAGTGCATTGCACATGATAAGATGATCCAATGTTATTGGTTGGCTGCTGTTGCATAGCTTGCAAACAAGGGTTTTAGTCACACCAAAGCTGAATAAGTATGCCTGCAGACAATCATGCAATTAACATGCGAAATTTTGCAACGGCGGCAGTTCTGGGAGTATCCGGAATAAGTGATTTAGAGTAGCACATCCCAGAGTTTATTTGAGGTCTTATTTGAAATATCCAGACCATTGATTTTACTAAAATGGTGACGTATAAGGAGTTTCGATTAGTGAAATGTCACGGCCCCATGTGATTTCTGCAAGATAGATGTGCCTTTCTAGGCCAGCTGATCAGCCATTTAATTTCCTTCCAAACTGATATGTGCAGGGGCCCGTTGTAGGCTGATCTTGCCCACATAAAAGAACTGAAATATTTCTGCATTAATTTAATGTATTTACGATGCGGCAAGGTTACAATATGTTACCTTGCAGAAGACATTACGGGTTAAATAAATGATTATTATTAATAATAAATGATTATTGTAAGAGCAGATCTCATTCCAAAACTCAGTGATATAATGTTAACCAAAAGCAATAACAATTAGAGTTTTAGAATTACATATGTTATACATTTACATCTTTAATATAATTCTGTATATTTCATTCTAAGAAATGTAATTTACTTGTGTCAGTAATGTACTTTGTGTGTTGCTAGTTTTATGTGAGATCTGAAATGCATTAAGCTTCATTTAATAAATGTTATGTATTAATGTGATTATGTCTTGAAGTGTAATCATAATATTATTTTCAATTCCATATTGTAGCATTATTTTGCAACATAATTTATAGTTATACTCGTATATTAGTTTTAATATCTATAGTGTTACGTATACATTAATTTTTATGTATTTCTACGTGTGTCTCAGGCAGGTAAAAATTCACTCGAATTTATAGCTAAGTGGAACTTGGATATAAAAAATTCAAAGTTTTAATGGACAAATAATTTCAGCAAGTTAAATTTATTGCAGTAGTTCCCAAACTTTGCGATTCATCATGCCCTTACAAAGTATCGGGATTTTTCCATGGTACCCTCAGTGTTTAAATATATCACATGGTATAATGGTAGTGAAAATGTTTTCATGATACCTAGCTTGAGAATCGCTGTATCATATATATAGAACATCATAGATATAACAAACCAATTTTTCCGTCTCTATTTTCATTTTTTACCTTTATATTCAAAGCCTTTAGGATGTTTGCTTACTTTAAAAACAAGGTTTTTAAAGTGTTAAAAAATCTTATTAAGTTAAATGAAATAATGCAACAACCAAAGAATGATAAAGAATTAAAATGACTAAGTGGAAGCAAAGCTCTAAAATGTGATAAACGACCAATATTCCTCGAGATCCTAAAACAAACATTTTCGAACTGAAGGTTCCACTGAAGATCTCTTGAAAACATTATATTCAAAAATTTAGTGTCTTCATGGAAATCGATCACTTCATTCCCAATAGAAAAGAAGGGAAAAAGCAGTTAGATTGTGCAAAAATCACTGATAATGATTTATTAATGTTAAGTGAAAGTCAATTGGCAAGAAACCAATCACCAAGTCCATGAAGGGAGTCATTTGCAGTAATAAAAAGATCATCGAGATAATAACCAGAAGTGTCATCTGCAAATAAAAGTTAGGAAAGGATATCAGGAAGAAACAAAAGTCATTAACATAAATTAAAAATAAAGTAGGGGATGAACGGTTAGCCCTGAGGAACACCAGAACATACCTGTTCAAAATCAGATACACCTCCAGCCAAAGCAACAAACTGCCTCTGATTCTGAAGAAGCGAAGAAAAAAGTGAAAAAGGACTCTGATTCTAATGTAATAGAGTTTAACAAGAAAAATATCATGTAAGACAGAGTCAAATGCTTTGGTGATGTCAAAAAAAAATCCTGATGGTAAATAAATGATGGTGAAGTGCAGAGGAGATCAGTTCACGAGCATGTAAAAGTTCAGCTTCAACAGAAAAACACCAGTTCTAAAACCAAGTTGATGTGAATGAAGAACGTCAAAGCTAAAAAGAAATCTAGTAAGTCTAACATTAATAAGGGGCTCCAAAAATTTTGGCAAAAAACTGAAAGAACCGATATCACTCTATAATTCCCCGAATCAATACAGTCTCCCTTTTTTATAAATCATCATAACTCCGGTTACTTTAAAGGAGTCTGAAACAGAGCCCTAGACAAAACTATTATTAAATAAAACAAGAAGGGGGTCAACCAGAAAGTCAGCTGCAGCAGAAATCACTTAAGGGGAAAGTCCATCAAAACCTGGAGAGTGCCATTGGTTAATTGAATGCAAATGAGACGTAAGTTCACGATGGTCAATAGGTTGCAAAACGAAACAACAACAAGAGCGAGGTGAAAGATGAAGATATTGTAAAAAAAATCTGTTTGAGAAGGACGTAAAGAATTAATTTGATTCGACAGACAGTCATGAGGAAAGTTAGATGGTGCACTAGCAATGTACTAAGGATGGAAAAAAGTGTGTCCCTGGTAGACGATGTTTAATAGAGAATGACACCCCCCCCTGTCGAATCTACCCAATAACTTGTTCAATTTGCGCTAAATGTCACGTGAATTAACATTATTAAACAGATCAAAATAATATAGGGACTTCGCCCTTCTAATATCTTTCGTAAATGGATTCCAAAAAATTCAGAATCAGCTCAAATCAATTTTGTTATGAGAGAGTAAAAACCTT
The DNA here is from genome assembly GCA_006491805.2 of Dysdera silvatica. NCBI lineage: Eukaryota > Metazoa > Arthropoda > Arachnida > Araneae > Dysderidae > Dysdera > Dysdera silvatica. The sequence continues at coordinate 55,055,003 of QLNU02003225.1, read as the reverse complement.
CTAAATAGATTTCGATGGTTGATCCTATTTAATAACATATGATTTGTCCAAGGTTTATGTCATTTATTTTTCTGTAAATAAAGGGTACGGGGGAAAGTAATCAATCTCCTTCCCCTCTCACTCTTATCTGATATCACATCATTCTCTCCACACTTCTTTCTTCTTTGGTTCTTTACCATTTTTATATATAGTCTCAATTATATAAAAAAATAACATATTTTAACGGAATTACTTTTGCATTGTTATTTACAGCACTCAAATTTAGTTATTATAATCATAACTCATTATCATTTCTGAGTAAACACATCTGGAGTTACAATTACTAGTTATGCAAAGTAAGTTTTAAATGTTGCAATTCGTGTTTCACTGCACTACCATAACAGCCTATTAATTTAATTTTATGCAGTAATGTCCCATACATTTAGTCGACTGTATTAGTAGAGCCACTTACCATTTGCCGACTTAATAACTTCGTATACATCAGTAATTCTATAAATGCACTACAGCAAAATCGATGCAACCCCAAATTTGCATGATTACCAAGCACTAGTTAATGCCACGTAGCAGTCAATGGCAATGTCTTGAAGATTCGTAATTTCTCCACAATAAATATAAAATAAAGTATCTTTTTAAAATATATCGGTTTAAAAATTTACAATAACACTAATTCAATCTATATTACGACCACTAATAGCACTAACAAACATATTTTTAGGAGCGTAACTTTCACATGTCTTGCCTTCTAAACATCCTTTAAAAACAAAACTCTCCTCTTCCGAAAACACCAAAATTGGAAAAAAAAACGAAATCCCAGTTTATGGAAAGAAAATGGTCGTTGAAAACAGCTTCATTTGTCACAAAAGTTTCAATTTAAACGACCAGATGGTGAACGAAGACGCAGAGGAGAGTAAGAGAAAGACGGAGAAAAAAACAGAAATGAGGTGGTCACTCGGATATTCCTCCAGGACAAAAGAAACCCCCAATACAAAATTTGTAATAAATGGATCAATAAGTGCCTGTGAGGTACAGGTGACCTTAGTAGATCAAAAAATCAAATTACAAGAATCTGATAAGACAATGGTATCATGGAACAACTTTGAACCATAGTAATCCCGTAATAGCTTGATATTGATAACACCAGTAATAACGAAGAATTTCTTAGTACATATTCCAAAATCCAGGATTTCGGAAAGTTTATCTAAAAAAGGGTTTAATACACCATCCAGAGGATGATAGGAAGTTGCCATGATCAGCTCTAGGCTCTCAATCACAACAATTTCCGAAAATGGAAAATTAATTGTTAAGTTCAGATTGTAGGTAAAATTGTCTAAATATGATACAATATAAATTGCCAAACCTCCACCAGTACAATAGGGTCCATTTGAAAAAAAAATCTGTAATCCTGGAATATGGAGTGTTGAGTCCATTGAGGACCATGTCTCTAAATTATACGAAATTGAATCTGAAGGAAAGTATCAAGAAAAAAAAAGGTCCGGTGCGAAGATGCAGAAATGCTTCTCACATCAGTTTTTTAAAAAAAAAAGAGTAATTAAATACCAGTGGGAGAAGAGACAGCCAATCTGGAGAATTAACAATACAATCAAATCAAACTAAGATGTTGTTGTTTGCAAGCATCTTTTAATAAAATGCATGACAATTCAAGTAGTAATCTTGAGCAAAAAATTGAGATTTGCCACATATGCAACATAGGAGAACATAAACAAATATAGAAATGTTGAAGTATTACTTACAGTTTCTAAAGGTGTGATCAACTGATGGTCCTGTATACATAGCATTTAATCGGCCTTCTCCTAACTGCCACTTTACTTTGTTTTTGGGATCATTCTTCAAGTAGGAGCAAAAATCCTTCTCAAATGTGCATCGATAATCCTTAGCTATTAAAAAAAAAAGAGAGAGAAACACATGAGAATAATTTCTATTAATTTATGGTATTTGTTTTACACAAATGAATTTTAGAGTCCTGAAGTAACACCATGGTCCCATGGTGTGCCAATAATTCATGTTCAATTCACGATGATACAAAAAAGAAAGAAGAATGCTTTTGAATAACTGCAAACTGCAATCTAAGGATGGTTCCCGAAGCCTCAAAAGGTTCAAAATCTTCAAAAAATGTAGGTTTAATGTCCTATACGGAGGCATAGTGGTAACACATTCTTGCATCCTGCCATTTACCTGATTTTGACTCCATATTATATTGTATAACCACAGCTAAAGAGAGGGGCAGCAGAAATTGCAGCCCAGAGGCCTGGATGAATTCTAGGGGCCTGTGCTGGCAAGGATCTATGCTGTGGGAGCCCAGCCCCGGGGAAGGGATCATGAGGCCGGTCAAAGTGAGTCTGGGAGCCCGCATTGGTGGCTTGGCGTCCCTGTGTAGAACAGACGCCATTCTTCTGCCAACCATAGTCTGGGGTTTCGTTCTCTTAACAACGGAGATTCAGATTCCTTGGAAAACAGCAAGTCACACTGCAACGTAACCTTAGCTACCCTTGTCCATAAAAACACAAATAATTAAATAAAGTTTGGTGACTAAGTATATTGGTCATTATGTTGCTATGTATGTAAGGTATTATTACCCTTCACAGAATAACACGACTACTAAATAATGGTCAACACACAAAGCCACCGGAGCAAGTTTTTGTTAGTTTTCGTGGGAGAATTTATTTTGCAAAATTTTTCAACACCCACCTATAAATAAGCTCAAACTGGGCTATTTTCTTTAGGGGAAAAAAAGATGTCTCTTTTTCTCCTAAGCAAAAATAGCTCTGGTTTGAGCTTATTTGAATCGGTCATTTTGAAAAGATTATGTTTCATTGTTTTCATATACAGTTGACCCTTTTTCAAAATGACTGATTTATTTATATATGGGTGTTAGAAATTATTGTAAAAAAAAATTATGTAATTACGTGATCATATACACATATGGGGAAATCTGGATAAAAACAACACAAAGGTAATTAAATCACTACAGACTAAATTTTTAAAAATCACAGAACAAAACACTAACCTAAATTATAATTTATTATTTGTAAGTATGGTATGCTACCGATTGACAAAATTAATGAACATTGTGCCCTAAAAATAATGTATGAAAGGATAAAGGAAGAAAAACATTTGAGTAATATTGATATCCAATATCACGAAAACAATAGAAATTTAAGAAGAAGCAACCAAATTAGACTACCAAAGATTAGAATAGAAATGTATAGAAGGGGAATACAGAAATAAAATAAATAAGAATACAGAAATAAAGCTTTGGAATGAATTACAAATAATCTTAAAAATATTAATAATATAAAATTGTTTAAAAAGAATTTAAGTATTTTAAAATGGAGTTTGTGCACCAGCCAATTAATAGGGTCTTAATAAGATTAATAGGGTGTAAAGGATTAATATGGTCTCTTAATAGGGTGAGAAATCACTTCCACATACAAACGGTTAAGGGTTCAATGTACCTCATTTTACTTGTTTATTTATTTTGCATATTTCTTTTTTTGTAAATGGGTGGGTGGGGGAGAAGGCAACAAACAATATAGCATGTGCCCAAGTTCAGATTTAGGGTGAGAGGTGCCTTCCCCAAAATACAGCAGAAAATGTGGGGGGAAGGGGGCATTTATATAATGTTACTTTATGTGCATCATCATAAAATAAAATAACGACATATGTTTATGAATTAATTTATTTTGGGTGAGGGTAATTTTTTTTTTTCTTCGATAATTGTAAAGGCGGAAAAGGTTTTCAAGGAGGTCAGATCGACGGAATACTACGGTCACTAGATAGTAATTAAAAAAAAAAAGCGCCACTCTTCAAAATTTGGTGCCTTAGGAATTTCCTTAACGTGCCCATTCATACATTCGGGGCTGCCTGTGCCCGTCTTATGTGCCAGGGGTGTAAAAATTCAAAAATAATGGGGCCTCCATCCAGGAGCATCAAAGAAAAAATCGTGCGATTCGGTGGTAATGAAAAAAAAAGTCTTCATATACAATGAGAACTGTTTGAGACCCCCGCCCCGTTTACTACGCCACTACTACGTTCATTATATTAAGCGACATGCATTTCCAAATCAATTTCGATCAAATAACGGTTTTCAATATGAAAAACAGTCAATAGATGGCGCAACATATAAACAGGCCATAACTTTGTATGTCGTGCCATCTATTGACAATGAATATAACCAATATTCAGTTAATTGTTTAAAGAATTTTAAAACTACAAAATTTCAAAATGTAAATTGACATTTCAACACATTTTTAAATTACATTGCCATAATTCAATAAATAAACATTTCGAATAATAATATTGATATAGATTTATGTAACTATCGTCAATTAAAAAATTTAAGCCTGTGTAATTACAGTAGGACCCGTATATAACTTCGATCACGGGACCAACAAAAATGCACGCTATATCCGATCGCTCGCTAAATCCGTTCTGGAATTTAAATTTTAAAGTTTGGAAATGAAGTCATTACAGGTAAGATATTTGCATACAACGTACATACAAAAAACCCTAAACTTAGCGGAAAACGTCCCAATAAAATTATTGCCCCAGTGATAACAAGCGTGGATCCGGAAATCTTCCGGAGTTTGGGGGGGCGGATTTGTTTCCGATTCCTATTTGTAGTCGAGTATCCGGTACTTTTTATATCATTTTCATCATAAAATTCTGGCTGAAAAGGAGGCGATCGTCCTATCGCACCCCACCTTGGATCCACCAGTGAGGAATAAGCAGAGCCGACGAGAGGGGGGGAAGCAGGGGCTGCAGCTTGGGGGTCCGGATGGAGTCTAGGAGCCCGTGTTTGCAAGGACCTATGCAGTGGGGTGCCCAGCCCTGAGAACATAAATCTCTGCCTCTGCCTAGGAAATGGGCATTGGGGGCCGCGTTGGCTCATGGCGCCCCTGCTGATTCAGAAACCCCTGTTATACAGTAATGAAAAGCTAGTTTCATGTTAAATATTCGTCATACTGCCTGCCATTAAATGATCCTTATCTAATTCTAAACTACTTTTTGTATGAGAGAAGAAAAAAAAAACCCTTCCGAAGTGCGGTATCGAACTCCGGATTCTATGCAGTGGCGGAAAGCAAGTTTCTCTGTTAATGACTCTCAAACTGCCTGCTATTAATTGGCGCAGCATAACGCTCGTTGCCATTTCGCCATTAAAATTCAATCAACAAGCCTGCTATTAAACGTGTCTTTCCCTTCTATACGTATGTAGCTCCATTTGACAGTGTCAGATTAATTTTTAAGGGGTGGAAAAACACGCATTCACTTCCGGAATCGAACTCGGAACCCTGCGTATTACCGGTGTTAAAACTTTCGACCCGGAGCTCCTCTCACCTCTCATAAATAGTTGATGGCTCCCAAATACACAGAAATACAAGTTACATGCAATAAATATTTATTACATAACATGGTGTAAAAAAAAAGGTTAGTCAATTTCGCGACGCCCTTGCCCGAAACCCGTGACACCCCAATGGGCTGCAACGCCCAATTTGAAAACCTCTGGTTTATCCAATGTTAGTAGTAAATTTTGCAGAAAAGTTGTGGAGAAAGACGGCCGCCAAAGACGGTGCTGTGTTCTCAAGAAAAACGCAGTTTATCCAATGCTGATACGCATTCTTAAAGGAAATCGCCACTTTTGATCTAGACCCCTCCCCTTTTCTGGCTCTTGGCGGAAGCTTGGCATATTACTTCCCTTTCCTTCATTTTTCACAACTTTTTATTTATTTATCCCCTTCTTTGTCTTGTCTCGTTATTGTCCCTGGTTTTTGCCTTGCATCGATAGATTGATTCTAATTGGGTTAGTTGTTTTTCTTTCTGTTCCCCTCTACCCAACACTTTCTTGCAATGGACGTGCATCTGCTTCTAAAGAATGCATCACAGTTTCGGCAGTGTTAACTTTCCGAAATTAGTGGCTGCTTCTGCTCATCTTTTGTCTCGTGTTAGTCCTTTCCGTTGACGGTGCCTCTGGTGTTTCGGCTCTGACATCCTTCGTCTGCCATGCTGTGCCTTTCCGTTTTCCTCGTCGGCCCTCTCTGGGTCCGCTCGTTCTTGCCGCTGTGTGCCCTGGTGTCCCGCGTGTTTGGCCTGATAGTTTTCCGGGATCGCCTGCTCTTTGCGTCCTCATTCAAATAATTCCTTTGGAATCTTCATCTCTCACCGTTTCCTGCCCTTCTTCATCACACTCACACTGCCTTACCTGATTCATAGAACTCCGCCACGTTTCATTTCATCCCACGTACTTCATGGCTCGAAGGGTAGAAGAGGTGTTACTTCACTATGGCTTCACCATACCTCTTCTGGAAATATGCGCTAATTCGGACAACTTTTCCTTCATATGTGCATACAGAACAACTTGATCCAGACCTAGTGATGGCCAAATATTGCGTGTACGTGGGTTAATGTCTGATCTGCATTGGCGGCCGCACACTGCATTCTATTTAGCCAGTATTAAAAAATATATATTCCCTAGATTCTAGGGAATGTTCAAGACCTAGAATAATAAACGTGGTTTACATGGGTATGGTAGTGAGAATCAGTGGCGCAGAAAAAGAAAGCTTACGGGTCCAATCTTCCCCCCACTGGCTATCCAAACACATTATTTTCCCTAAGGCTGCATCACATGATAGTCTTTACAGCTACTTGAGCTACCCCCCCCGCCCCTTTAATTTTTAATTACAACACTACTGGTGAGAGTTACTTCAAAATTTTCCTTTGTAAGTCGTATTACAGAAAGAATAAGACCAAATGCAAAGCTACATTCAAAAGACTATTTTGATTATAGTTTTTAGTAAAATACTGATGGTATTTTGTAAAATTTAATTGAAGTTAATGAGAACAATGTGGGTACTCATGGAAAGCAATAAATTCACACCAGTCGGTTTTCAATAATGTTAATGTTTCTAGAAAGTTCTAAAATGCGATCTTGAATCATTAGGTTTCTGTGCCTCAATTTCACTGCCTTAGTAATAAAAAAAGGTGCTTTTGAACATGGATGCAATTTTCTGCTAAATTCACTCGATTCAGGAAGTTTAATACCAACATAGATTGCGATTTATGATTTGCTGTACCTCATCAGTGAAAGTATGAAAATTGACATGCACCGAGAAATTCATTTCGCCGAAACAAGCGATTAAAAAGATATATAAATTTTGTTAATTATACTGCGGGCAGCACCATAAACTACGGCCATTTGGCTCATCACCACTGTCCAGTTCGTATGCGAGTTGTACGGTGCAAGGACAGCGAGAGTCACGCTGCGCCGTTACCTACAGTTTTCCGAGGAATCCGAACCACTTAAGGATTAGGAAACCAAACCACGAACAAAGATGAGCAAAAATGTGAGCGTTAGCACTGTTCGAGATTAATGGTTTAATTATAATGTAATGTAGATTTAATGTAATGTAGTTAATAGTTATAATGTAATGTAGGTTTAATGTAAAGTAGTTAATAGTTATAATGTAGTTAATAGTTATAATCTAATGTAGTTAATAGTTATAACGTAATGTAGTTAATAGTTATAATGTAATGTAGGTTTAATTATAATGTAACTTAGACAACTTGCGGTAAATGGCATGCAGTAGTAATCTGAAACCTGTTGTTAACAATGCTAATTCTTTTTTGTGCACATATGTTAAAATTAGGGCTCGGATCTTGATGACCTAAAATTTCCTAAAAAAATGCCCTTAAAAAGATGGAAAAATGACCTAAAAAGATGGAAAAATTACATAAAAAGTCGAAAAAATGCCCTTAACATTAAAAAAAAATCCCCCAAAACAATTTGCATAATATTTTTCCACGTTGTAAATTAAATAACTTCAACTTTAAACAATTCCTAGTTCAGAATTTTAATTCTTTCACCATGATACGTTAGAAGACAGAAATAAACAGGAAGCAAACATATGTTATAAGTGAATTTTAACCATGTGTAATCTAATCACTCGCAAAAACATCAAAATTGAACTGAATAATTATGCGTATGTTTAACATTGTTAAAACTATATTTTATTTTCTGAAAGCAAATTTTGATGCATTGAAAAGCTCTTCTCAACACTTACATATGTTATTACAATGACTCACAGAATGAAACTTACGTATGTTATTGGAGCATATTTGAAGAAAACAAATTCATTTTTATGGAAAATTCTTTATCGATTTCCACGTTTCTGCCTCTCCAATTAAGATACCAGAAATTTTTTCAAAGTGCGGAACCCATAGATTTTTTTTTAAAAAACATAGTTTAATTTTGCAACAAGGGAGTGTCCAGTCTTCCCCTTAGCCTTCTTTAGTACTTCGCTTTCTTTATTGATGTAACCAATTAAGTCAACGAGTTCCATTCTGTGCTTCTGAACCCTTAATAATGGAAGGCGAAGTGCTGAGCTCGATCTTGTAAATGCCAAATTTCCTTCTATTTTTTCCTGAGAGAACAGACATCGCGCAATTTGAATAAATGCTACGTACTCCGGCTGAAACTCATTTACTGTCACCTTTACAGCATCAAAATTTTCGCTGTAACAAATATGCAACCATTGAGCATACGACCATGTTCCCTAACGCGTTGTCAAAGGATTTGGAAGCAAATCAAACTAGGAGCTTGCATTTTAAAGGCTGTACGATAAAGAGATTTCAAGAATTTTTTGTAACATTAGAAACAAATCTATCTACATCCAGATAATTTGCCTGAATTTCCTCAGCAACCCTATTTAATGCATGATCAAGGCAAGTGACATGCACTAGCTTTGGATAAAAACATTCAATTGTTATTCTAGCTTTTACTATGTTTAGTGTAGTAACCGTTAAAAAGGGTAAAACGTTATGTTCCACTCCGTTTGGTCACAAAGGAGTAAAATATTTCTCAAGTAGCTGACAGAAGGTTGAACGATTAACTTTTTCAAGTACCTCCAAATTCAATAAAAATACTTAATATAAGGTAACAGTTGGGATGTGCGAACGCAGGGTAGAGATAAAAGTGAACGTAACGTTGAAAAAAGTTGAGAATGGCATTAAAGGCAAAGTTTAAAAGGCTGCAATTGATATATAGTCCGTTCGCGCAGACCTGAAGTCTGGTAACGGTATCGGGCGACAACTGAGCGCGAACGCATTATTCGTAGTTGGTTGACAATGAAAGTTACTGAAGCTTTTTTTCCATCTAGAACCCGACTTTGGGTTATTGAAACTCGTTTGTAATTCTTACAAAAATTTGATTTTTTATGAAAAAAACTGGCAAAAAATGACCTAAAACAAGGAAAAATCGCATAAAATGCCCTAAAAACAGAAAAAGAACCCAAAAAATATAAATGTCGTCAAAATCCGGTCCCTAGTTATAATTAATGGGTTACTACCTTCTGAAAATTACATGTGGGTGGTAGATAAAAGATTTCTAAGCCGATTAATACTTAATATATCATGATAAAGTTCTATATTTAATGAATGACAGAACGTAATTTTCGTAAACCGAAACGTACAATTAATTTAGTAGCAGTATGCGAAACGTAACAGCAGCGAAAGGCAAACGGCAAGCAGGGCTGGCCTTAGTAACAATCAAACCTAGGGGTTGCACAGGACCCCGCTGACATAAAAAAAAAGGGGGGGCCACTACATATAAAGGGCTGTCTAGATGTTTATTTGCAATCAGTTTCTTTCGCTTTTTAGGGCTATGGGGTCGCTGATGGTCCAGTCTCTAAACGCAGCCTTGTTATCAATCCCCAAACAATTCATGGTATTTCTTCACATACCGTAACATCCTATACACCCCCTTTCTTCTACTTTCAATACCTAGTAAGTACTTTTTTTGTACTTGTTTGAACCTGATTTCACAAATAATTAATATATATTCTAAACATATAGCGAGAACCTTGGAAGTCAGATTACGACCAAATGTAAAGGCGGGCGTGCTGAATCTCGCGTTTTTTAATATAAAAACTACAAAGAACTACTATAATTTTTCCAATAATAAGAGAGTGTGGTTGTGGTCAACCCTTGTCTACGCCTCTGGCTGCATATAATAATATAGTTGCAATCTCCATCTAAGGCCGCCTAACGTCTAAAGCGAACTCTCTTGACAAGCATAATACGTATGGGAGGAACCAAATCTTGGTCTTTTTCTCCAGTTAGTTTTAACAACTTCTCGGCTTACACCGCGATTTCCACGGGCAATGTAAACCTAACAAAATTTGTCGATACCGCTATTTCCACGGGCATAAATTTTGCTTTATTTATTTTCACATCCTACTTTCTCCCTTTGGGAAATGATAAAATCTTACACATGTTATCAACACTTTTACTTTTTATTTTGTTCAACTTACAATTCTGACTCACTACCATCTTTTTTTTATTTATTTTTTTTTTTTACAAAAAATCGTTGGTTTAATCTTTTGATTTAAGTTAATTTAATCTTTTTACTTTTAATAAGATTTTAATGAGATTTATATTCTTTTAATACTTTACTGATTTGGGTTAATTGGCTGATCTTACAATCAGGGACATAACAATTAAAAAATTATGGAGGGATTCAATTTTGTAAAAGATCAAGTAACTGGCTGTTGAAGAGAATAATGCACTTTATTGTTCAGTGGGAGGAGGGCTTGATGCTACTGCTTACAAAGCAAAATAAATATACGTTGAACTCGTTAGCATAACACAAATATTTCCAGCCAGCGGAATATTTATCAGGCACATGCAAAAAAAAAAGCACGCTTTGATTCTCAAATATAAATATATGAATAACAAATGGATATTTTTTTAAAAACAAAATTAGTCTCACAATTTTAGTAGCGATATGTTTAATTAAGCTCAATTAACATATATTTTTATTATTAGAGCATTCAAATCACCGAAATTTAACCTCAATATTGCCATAATTTTCTATCTGACTTCATGTCATGCACTCAAACAAACATTTCCAAAGTGCTATCTCCGGAGGTATCTAAGCGATTGTTTTCTAAAAATTATCAACTGAGTGATAAGCAGAAATTGGCTTAGCACAATGTTAAGCAGATAAGCGACATCTCTTCAATAGCATAGTAACAGTGGTGCTAAAAATATTTCCTTGTTGATATCGGAACTTTCCATTAAGATAAAAGTCTACCGTGGTTTGCATTAGATTATCATTTTGCAGATATTCCGTTTACTTTAACAATGAGACTCACGGTTGTTCCATTGTTAGAAAACCGCTCTTCGCCGTATCACCAAAGTTAAACCACAAAGAGTGCAGTCAGCTTTCCATAAGGTGACCACTCTTGAATGGGGATGTGAGAAACTTTGACCATTATTGTAAAATCGAACATATTTTTGTGGTATTTGAAATAAATTGCTTCAAAACATACATTAACATTTGAATGCCCACAGAAAATTAAGAAATTAGAGAGCCATCTCACATAGGTTTAATTTAATTCATTTCTTACAACATTTCCAATTGTTCTGTCTGCCTGCCTACCAGTCCGTCCGTCCATCAATCTGTGTGTCTGTCTATCTACACACACACAAATATATATATATCCCCTTCAACCGATTTCTTTTTCCAAGTTTGCAATGATTAGATTATTAAAAAATTAAATTCTTAAGGGTTAGATGCTGCAAAACCTATATAATTATATACATTTGTTTATTTGTAACAATATACACTGAATAAAATCGAAATTACAACACATAGAACCGCTTGCTTAATTTGTTTGAGCATTTGCATATAAGAACGTCAGCCAATTGTGTTGAAAGGCAAGCAGCTCCAACATAGAACCTGTAATGTCACAGACGTAACTTGGGGGTTAACTATACAATAAACTGGGGAAAGGGGCGTAAAAAAATGAATGGAAAAAATACAATTTTTCCCTCTATTCTGAAAAAAACTGGGGAGGGGGCATACGCCCTTCTTGCCCTCGCCAGATTACGCCTATGGGTAGCGTAATGCAGTGTTTCTCAAAATAGACTCCGCGAAACACCGAAGTACCGCGAGGACCCTCCAGGAGTTCCCCAACCAATTTCAACAACAGAGCTGAAAATTCAAAATGAAATCTGCAGATTCTTTAATCTCACCCCCCTCCCAATTTGACATCCCTTTAAATCAGTGACGTTAAAAATGAGGGGTTCAAGGAGCTTAAGCCTCCACTAGATATCAAATATTTTCTCATGGGCCGTATTACAAAATCTTCTTTAAAAACGCTCGGGCCCCTCACCCCCATAAATTTTGAACTGCTAAGCTATTACCTTAAATAGAGTTAACTAGCCATAACTAATATATCGGGACGATGGAAAAGTACTACTTAGCTTTTATATGCTTATTTTTATGATCAAGCAATGATATATAATAGTCCTTTAAATTTTCTTTAAATAATACAGTAGAACTTGCCGAGAATGACCACCTTAGGGATTGGATTGCTTTGCTTTCTTTTTGGTTTTACGGCTCAAAGACTACAGTGGTCATGCTGCGCCGGGACCTACTGTTTTCCGAGGAATCCGAACCTCTTAAGGCCTAGGGAACCAAACCCCGGACTACAGTGAGCAGTGCGATCTTTATGAGATCTCTGAGTAAGCGTTCTTTTTGCACTGCTGGGAGTCGAACCCGGATT
>QLNU02003225.1:55018420-55042322 GCA_006491805.2 Dysdera silvatica | reverse complement strand
GACAAGTTTTTGTACACCTCAATCGTAGAACGCCTATTTAATTTATGGAATAAATTAGATGTACGGTAATATCCCGTTAATTCGTAATGTCAAGGGACCAAGACCGCATTACGAATTATCGAGATTTTCCATTATGTGGGATTACGATTTATCAAGAGTAAAAACAAATTTTCGAATTAACGAAGTTTAAATAATAAAATTAGTAGAGATAAAATAGTATATATCCATGGACATATTTCGAATTATACAAATTACGTAGGTAGGATGCACCCATATGCATTCTAAAAAAACACAACTTAGGTTTAAAATAAAATTAAGTAAACAAATAAATTAAGTATGTAGGAAAAAAAGTCGATTATTTTTGTCTGATGAAGGGAATGTTCCTGCATTCTATCAATGGTGTTGTCCAGTGTCATAATAGAAGGCAAAACTCAACTTTTACATAACTAAGAATCAGAGCGCCATTGTGGGCCATGCAATTATCAATGAATAGCAGAATTTTACGCTGTTATCTCCCCATGTTGCCATTTAACAACTTCAGCCATTCATGGAATAAACAACAAGTCATCCATGCTTTTTTATTGGAAGGATAAAGGACGGGAAATGATTTTAAGTGTTTGAAACATCTGGGTTTTGCTGATCATTAATGGTTTTAATTTATTGGATCCATCTATATTCGCGGCAAGCAAGAAGGTAACTCTGTCCTCACTATTTTTGCCGCCATGATACTTAGGCCTTCCCTTCAGAGCTGTAGGGAAGGGGAAAAGTTTCATTTCGAATAAACGGGATTGTTGACATGAAATATTACGATTTGTAAGACGTTTTTGTTCTTCTTGAGTGAGAAAACACTTACGAATAAGCGAAGGGACCGAAATGCATTGTTATTTTACGAATTAACGCTAGTGGGACCTGGAGTTTATTACGAATAAGAGTGATTTATAAAATAACAGGATGCGAATTATCGAGATTGTACTGTATTTAACACACATCAATAAAATAATAAATAACACACAGAAATTAACTTCTGACTTTTCCATTTATTGCTTTAGTCAAACTAGAATATATTTTAAAGCAACAATTTTTTTTTCATATTAGCCAATGATGTGGCAACAATAGATGTTAAATTATTCGACAAGTTCCATGGAAAGCCATATATATATATACTCGTAAGGGAGAGAGTGGTTGCGCCTGTAGCTTAGTAGGTAGAGCACCTGACCGGCAATCAGGAGGTCGTGGGTTCGGGTCCCACCAGGCGCCGGAAAATCATTCTTTTCTTTACGAGTAATTTAACATTTAGAATATTTTTTATTCATAAGAATCTGACGAGAAAAGAACTAAATATGCATTCAGGCTCAATTCGAAACAGCGGTCGTTGGATTTACAACTTAACTCCTTGGACCACAATGCCTGGAAATTTCCTCATATTTACACTGACAGGGTTCCCGCTCACATTGGGAAAAAAAAAAATCCCCACATTTCCAATTTTTCCGTTAAAATTCCTTGACCAATCACAAGCAACTTTCAAACTGAACTGCGATTACAGGAAAAATGGCTTCACGTTCGTGGAAGATCTGGCTATTCAAAACAAAAGTTAAGAAGGTTTCCCCTCACTTTTCCAGGTTTGACCAAAAAATTTCGTCTTTTCCAGGTTTGACAAAAAATTCTCGTCTTTCCCTGACTTTTCCAGGTTTGAACAAAAAAATCTCGTCTTTCCCTCACTTTTCCCCTTTACGGAAGACCTTATCTTACCCTTTGTATTGCGGACGGACAGACAGAAAAACAAAAGCGGGTTCAATATTTATTGAAACCTGCTAATAACCTTCTGAATTCTTTAATTACGGAGCTCCACACTTGACAAACACTAGTGCGAGAAAAGTTCCACGCATCGCTGTACTCAGTAATTTATGGATCAACCCGCAGAGGCTTAAACCCAACGACCACTGATTCGAGACCAGTCGACAGCCTAAGCTAGCTTTCCCCCCCCCCCCAAATCGAAAATAATTTGACGAATCTCAAATGTGGTGGATTGTCAGAAATCAATTTTTATTAAGCTCCACTACTTTCGGAAGGCTTCGCCCGATGTAGTTCTTCCCCACAAGCCCCCCTTCTTTAATTGGGAAATTCCCCTTTTAGAAAAATAACAAATGTACCTGAAACACATAACCTCAAAGCCAAGAAGATCAACGCCCACGTAACAATCTTCCACCTCATCTTCTCACGCAAGTGTCAGAGGGCACAAAACCCTCTTTGTACAAGTGAAGTATTCAAATCGCTGAATCGAAAACGAGACGAAATAACGAACTCGATTGAACAATACTCAGAGAAAATCTAAGCTCACGAAATGAACTCGAGATGCCCAGAATCTTCGATTGTCGCCAATATATATTCGAAGCAGAAAGACGTGTTATCTTTTACATACCCAAGAAAAAAAATGTTATCATAAATAAGGAAGACAATATACCAGATCCTCCCCTAATACCCAAGGTCGAGTAAATCACAAAATGATTGTGGACATCAATGTCTTTCATAAATCTGATAACGCTTGGAAGAACAAATGAATAAAACTGTCGATAAAAAAAATTAGCAGACACAAGATTGTGTTTCAATCGAAACTTTTACCACCACCTTTATTTAATAGAATTTCTTATTCATATATATTCAGCTGATTGTACGAAAGTCCAAATTTTCTGATAAAACTTTATCGATTTATTTAAATTGATTTAGAAACTTTCATCTTACATTTACAAAATTCGTACACATTTTTTTACGTAAAATGTAAAGACCTTTAAGGTAAAAAAAGGCAGATGTTACCAAATGGGAATTGATTGAATGGAAGAGACAATGTATACAATCGACTTCACTTTCATAGTTTTAAGAATGAAGGAAGTATGTTGGAATGCATTGTAATTAAAGGCAATTCAAGAACTAATATAACTACGAAACAAATTTGAAAATGTAAAGTGATTCCCTAAAAGTGATACATACAGTTTAGACGTTAAAAAAAAGGGGGGGGAGGTCGGTAATTAAAGGAAGTAGTCTCAAATGTATACTCAAATCCAACTATAATTTAATATATAATAGCTGTTTATGATCAAAATCTCCCTTGATCAACGGATTCGAACACCGCAGCCCATGCGATCTCCAACTCCAGAACTTCAAAGTTGGTGAAATGGCCTAGTTTTTAAAACTAGTCGATGAAATGTCGCACTCCCGTCACGAAAATATGTAAAGCTCGAAAGCATTCCAAAACATGCCAGCATATCTCCAAATCGAATCTCAATCGATCGGCGTAAGCTATACCATTCCATCTCCAGAACATGGGATTTCAGCGTAGGGACGCCGAGAGCTAGCGCGGGGCCCCCAGGCTCACTTCAATCGGTCCCATGACCCCTTTCATGGGCTGCCCCCCAACAGCATAGGTCTTTGCCAGCGCGGGGCTCCCCAAGCTTACTTCAATCGGCCCCATGACCCCTTCCATGGGCCGCCCCCCAACAGCATAGGTCTTTGCCAGCGCAGGGTCCACAGGCTCACTTCAATCGGCCCCATGACCCCTTCCCCTGGGCCGCCCCCCAACAGTATAGGTCTTTGCCAGCGCGGGCCCCTAGACTTCATCCCGGGCTACAACCCCCCCACCCTCTTTCAACGCCTAGGGAATCAACCCAACCCCGGACTACAGTGTGCAGTTATGTATGTGTTTTGGTTGGTTGTGTTTTTATGGCGCAAGGACAGCAAGGGTAATTATGCTCCAATTATGTGTTTTGTCGATCAGCATCCCTTTTCGGCACTGTTGGAAGTCGAACTCGGGATGACGGTGCGTTAGGCGAATGCGTTACCACTACACCACATCAGGGCCGAATGTGCAAAAAAGACACTGTCCTTAAATTTTGGTATTCGTCCACATATGGCGTCGACGATTCGCGAGTTCGTTTTGAAAATGAATTGGCTGGTTTTATTTTTATTGGACTTCGATTTGTAATAACTTTGTTTGTATTCACGCGACTGATTAAGGATTCGATTGTGAGAATCAGGATTTCGATTTTAGTTTGCTTTGTTGTGCGTTTTTGAACGTCAAAGTTTCCTCTTTGTAAAATTCCGCTTTAGAAGTTCAATAGTAATCAACAGGTTGTATTCACGGCGACAGTATTCATTACGATACTTAAAAGAAAGCCCGGTGATCCCATTAAAGCTAACATTCGTCAGCGTTGGTTTTTTTTTTGGTTTTTTTTTTCGAAAGTAATTCTAAGATTTTCCGTAACTTCTTGGAATATTTTTGTATGTGCCCTTTTTAGTTGATTCATATAACTTCCATGCAGGTCATCTGTCAACTTCTGGCATTCGTTGTAGAAATTAATAAGCAAATGCCAATCTCTTCCATATAACCGGAACTATGTCCCGCCATGGTGGAGAAAGCCGAATTCATTATAAATTGGATGAGACTCGGGTATTGGTTCCAATGACTAGTAGTCGTAATCGATATTGCCAACTTATCATTGACTACTCCATGGGGCTTTTCAATAACTCCTTGCCCTTTGGGGTGATAAGGTGAAATGTTTACATGTTTGATTCAGAAATTTTTTATGAGTTCTTCGAATAACCTTAAAAGGGGAAAACTTGACGTCTTTCTGGACTGTAGGATCGTTCCATTCGTGAGCAATCAAAAGCTTGACATCAAAAACATTATTTTCCGGATTTGTCGTCATCAGTTTCCCAGCCGCATCTCCGACCAGACGCTCACCTTCTGCGGTGAAAGTAACATGAGATGGTGTTATCCTGTTTCCTTGGTCATTAGCTATGATCTCAACCCTTCCGTTTTAGAAGACGCCCACACAAGAATAGATAGTTCCAATCAACAACAATAACTATTCCTATACTTTCCTTCGAATTACACACAAAAGGTTAAACACTGGTAAAATAGCAATGAAAAAGATCACCCAAGCTTTCGGACGCGTCAGCAGCAGTCCTTCATCAGGAGTAATGAGTCATTACTCCTGATGAAGGACTGCTGCTGATGCGTCCGAAAGCTTGAGTGATCTTTTTCATTGCTATTTTACCAGTGTTTAACCTTTTGTTATAGACTTGCCCGCACTCTTACTTTTAACTCTTCATCACTGTCTGACATTTTAAATGACCATGCTGACCATACGCACGTTTTAAAATTTTTAAAAAGTACTGGCTTTTACTACAGTCTTTGATTTTACCATGTTTGGCGCAGTATAGCCCAGATGCTCTTGCGCCATAAAAAAGCCAAACAAACAAACCTTTTTATGTAATTTCCTCCCTGGTACCCTGTATTTTATTTCTATTCCTTTGACTCTTCCTTTTTTTTTTCGCAAAAGCTCCGGCCAGCAGAACCAGCATCAGGGAGTCTGCTACACCCTACCCTGAGTTTTACTTTGAGTAAAAAATTCTGAACATTTTCTGTGTCTGAGTTATCAAAATAAAAGTATCATTAAGAGGATTGGTGCTGGATCCGCCAGCCGGAGCTTTTGCAAGAAAAAAGATTCGAACGAGTGTATAGCAACAGTTACTGGTATTGACTTAGGAGCTACTTATTCTTGTGTGGGCGTCTTCCAAAATGGAAGGGTTGGAATCATCATCAGTGACCAAGGAAACAGGATAACACCATCTCAAATTGCTTTCACCACAGGTAAGCGACTAATCGGAGATGAATCGGCTAAGAATCAGTTGACGACAAATCCAGAAATTTTTGCTGTCAAACATTTGACTGGTCGCGAATGGAACGATCCTACAGTCCAGAAAGATATGAACTTTTTCCCGTTTAAGGTTATTCAAAAAATCTAAAAAAAAAAAAAAATCGAAATCCAATATACAAAAAAATTTCACCTTATCACTTCGAAGTGCAAGGAGTTATCAAGAGAACTCATGGAGTAATCACTGACAAGTTGGCAACATTGATTAGGATAACCAGTCATTGAGACCAATACCCGGGTCTCATCCAATTTATAATAAATTTGGCCTTTTCCACCTCAATGGAACGTAGTCCCAATTCAATAATATATTGAAGGAATTTGCGTTTGCCTATTAATTTCGACAACAAAATGCCGGGAGAACAGATTACTCACATGAAAGTTATATAGATTAACTAAAAAAGGCCACATATAAAAATATTCCAAGAAATCATGGAAAATAGAATTATTTTTGAAAAAAATAACACTAACAAATGTTCGCCTTAATAGGCTCACTGGGCTTTCTTCTAATTATCGCAATGAATACTACTGACGAGAATATAACTGGCTTATTACTATTGGACTTTTACTCGTTTTCTAAAATGTAATTTCACAAAGCAGAAACCAAACCCTTTTAGGCAGAAAAATGGCATGCATTTCACTATAACTATTGGAATAAAACTCAAGTTGACTGCACAAGAAACAAAGATGTTGCTTCTACGCCACCATATGATTCTTAGAGACATATATGTACATAAATTGAATAGACATGTGAATGCATAAGTATATAGTAGTTGAATATATAGTCGCTGGGGTCTACAAATTGAAGTGTATTGTTTTTTAATTCTACACCGCAAGGACCATGCTGCAACTGGATCTACCGTTTTCCGAGGAATCCGAACCTCTTATGACATAGGCAACCAAACCCAGGACTATAATGGGTAGTTAGCGTTTTGTTTTTTGGCACCATTGAGAATCGCACCCAGGATAACTGGGAACTCCCTAAACTCGTCTACTTCACTCGGAACTTCACAGTCCGTGTTAAAAAATAACTATTTTATTATAAATACACTTGTTGGATCTAGGGCAAAATACTCTATAGAAGGTGTACTGTTTCCTTGACACTAATTATGTCCACACCATCTTCAGGGTCGTCAAGACTGACTAACCATACAATGATCTTGTAAAAAAAAATTAAATAAGTCAATTTTTTAATTTTTGCACTGGTTGACATGATTTCGTGAAAATTGCCTGGGTTTGACATACGTGTCACGCTTTTAGCCTTTGAAGTCACCTGCACAGATGAAGTAGCTGCATTTTCAGTGTCTGTTCGGTGAATTTGATTATGATTTTTTGAAAAACGCAGATGACGTACGTGTGCGACAGATTTGAAATTGTTGGATGTGAAGGAAGTTAAACAATTTTTGTAATTGAGGGAATAGAAGTATAGGTTAAGATTATGAAGTAATAATGAGGAACACTATCCTAGGGCATGGACATGCATTTCCCCAAGAAATACAAACCTCTTAAGGCGTAAGGAACCAACCGCTGGACTAGACCATGAGCGGTTAGCAGATAACAGTTATTTTTGTCTTTTTTTCAACAGTTGGGAGTTGAACTTGGAATAACAACATGACAGATGAATATGTTACCACTGCACGACTGAAGGGCCAAGTAAGATTAGTTTGTTTGTTTTGTGGTTTTACGGCTCAAAGACTACAATGGTCATGCTGCGCCGGGACCTACTGTTTTCCGAGGAATCCGAACCTCTTAAGGCCTAGGGAACCAAACCCCGGACTACAGTGAGCAGTGCGATCTTTATGAGATCTCTGAGTAAGCGTTCTTTGCACTGCTGGGAGTCGAACCCGGATTAGCGGCGCACTAGGAGAACGCGTTACCACACTGCGCCACCGCAGGACAAGTAGAACTAGTATGACCCTTAATTGTTTACATATTCAACAAGCTAAAAACTACAATTCAAGTGCTATTAAAAATTTCTCTTTTGACTAAATTTATATAAAAAAAAATAGTGGTTAATATTTAAATAGCTATTAAAAAGAATATATTATATTGATTTTTTTTTTAACAAATAGTAAGCAGTTTTAAAAAAAGTTCAAACAGAAATGGGACTTTTAAAATAATGTTCTGTTACGTTTGTTTTTTGTTTTTTTCCAAATAATAACAACAAAGTAACTCATTGTCAATACTCATAAAAAAATCAACAATGAATCACTTAAAAATACTTCATTTAAGCAATTTCTTCCCATTTTAATTGTTGTGGAATACTTAACTCTGAATAACTTTCTGGTGCTTTAAGGCAAAACACAATTTCAATTTTATGAAAGACAATGTTATGCTTCAAGAAATCAAACACGCTTGGACGAAAAAGATAATTAGCATGCTCTTAAAGTAAACTGTGAACAGAAAGAAAACTATAGGCTGGTAAGTGAACAAATATGTCTTATTTAAATAGTCTTCCTGATAAAAGTGTTTAAATTATTGCTAAACGTTAAATTAAGATCTCATGAAATATATTTTATTGTATTTGTAATACTTACCATGCCCAGCTGAAAGTTCTTATTAAAATAAAAATACTCTGAAATTGACACACATAGACTTTCAGTACCTGTTGGAATAATTACACTCTGGACTTTAGTACCCAAGTCTAGAGAAAGTAGTCATCAGTAAAAAAGTCAAGAATTTTCCGTAAAACTGTTTTTTTTTTATTTCCCGCAAAAAGATTTTTTATAAGTAAAGCAGATGCATTGTTACAGAGCAATATATGCACCTCCTCTCCCCATGAAACAACATGCAACTATTCTCAATAATGTGACTCAACTCTGTGCGTTTATGTACTTATACAGTGATCACACTTTCCAATACCATTTTGTCGAACAAATGCCCTTTCATATCAGTTTCGTAGCAGGAAAATGGCTTTCGGTATCGATTTTATAGGAAAACTTGCATCAGTTTTGTAGGCAAAAAAAAAGCTTTTGCACCCATTTTGTAGAAAGTAAATACCACAATTTTATATTTTGTACAGGAAAATTGGTTTTCACATGAGTTTTGTAGTAGATTAAAAAAATAATTTAATCAAATGAATGAGAATGAGTATGATAAAGATGAAAAGTCAAATGTTTTATTGAAAAAGTAAAATTTCGTAAATATCAAGTTCTTTGTTTCTTTTTCTGTAATTTTGAAACCTCTTCCCTGTTCTTCTCTTGAAAAGCTAAAATCGTTGAAATACGCAAATTAGCTTTTGTCAACAAAACTTGCCCACTTTCCACTGTAGACATGTTATGTCTTTGGATAGAAATTTATAAATGTGAAATACCACCAACGACCACTTATTTCGTGAATTGCCAGTAGGTGGTGTATCAGATCAAAATTTCTCTATTTTGATGGAAAAATACTAAAAATTAATAACAGTCCTTAATTACAGAACATTTAAAAAGTTCACAATTTTGCCAGTAGGCAGCGCAAAAAGGACGAAATCGCGCATCGAAAAAAAATACTGTACGTTAATTGACTTTAAAATCGTTTTTTAAGTCAAATCATTAAATTATTATTATTATTTAACTTCTACAAGCAAGCATCAGGTAGCGTTTTTTAACAGAATATAATTCTAAATTAGGAAAATTAATTAAATATATCGAATAGGTAAAAGTATTATTGAATTAATCTTCAAGCCTCTGAGCATGCAGATATGAAAACAGTAGGGGAAAATATTTCTAAATATATGTCGCAAAATCTCGGAGAAAATCGCGCTCTACTTTCTAAAGTATCGTGAGGAAATTTTTATGAAATTTTGATAAAATGCTGCGAGTAAAAAGTTACTCAAAACATGGTAGGTCCACGAGAAAATGTAAAAATTTTTTATGCTTCATAAAATGGCAATTCCTTACTACAAATATCGCGATATAGTTGCCGAGAAGTTTTGTCGGCCCTTTCTTTTCAGCTGTTTCACAATCACGGCTGCGTTTCATTTCGTTGTTTTAATCCAAATTCAAATAATTTTCACACACAAAGCTAGACGTAAAGAATAACAGAGAAACAGTTCACACACAAACACATACACAAAAGGCACCAAATAACTGATTTTATTCTCCCTCTCGGCTGATCCACACAGCGCGACGGGAAATCCCAATGTGTTTGGTTCCTTATGATATATGCTGGATAGACAGAAGTGGAGGGGAGTGGACAGGTCGGAAGCATTGCATCCAAGCAAGTAAGGCACGGGCCATCTGCAAAGTGCGTTTTTCTCATTAAAAAAACATTAAAAAATGAAGTTTTGAGGGGCCGGTAGAAAATTTCACGTGAGGATCTTGAATGAGGTTTTCCTTAGTTTTCTTGGTATCGACCGTAAGGTGGAGTTAAAATCCGTACAAACTACGGAAAATCCGTAAAAGTTGGCATCTCTGCCACAAGTCAAACGCCTTTCTACAACTATTTCACTTAGTTAAATGCTATTACTTTAGTTAGATATTATTATTATCTACAATTTTATTCTGGCAGTCATTCTAACTGGCTGGTGTATTTTTGAACGTTTCATGGCATAATATAAGCTAAGATTATACTGAAATAGACCTACAACTTTTTGGCAGAATTTGAATCTCTTTCACCAAGAAAATCAAATACCGGACTACAGAACTGGAGGAAAAAAAAAAAGTGCAAGCTGTTTATTGAAATTAAACCTGAACTAGTGTACACCAGTTAGTAAAATCATTTCTGTTCCAACACATTTAATTTTATTAAGTGACTGACTTTTATAGCCAGTGATTCAAAATTTAGACTTTTTTATGAAATTAAAGATATAGTGCAAGCACCACGGGTAACAACTTCATTATCATTAACTAATTAATATCCAAATGACACTAACTAAACATAATAAAACTAATTAATAACTAAAAATAATAAGTATCAATTTATTATGAATAAAATTAATAGACCATGAGTAAAATTAAAGTGATTATAAGTGCCTAAGTTTGAAATGTGCTGTATAATTACTTTTAGCTAATTATGACTTCACTAGATTGTAGGTTGATTTATATATGCATTAATTACAACAGCAAAAGTTGCATACCTGAACCAAGTTTTCTTAAAAAATTGTCCTTTAAACGGCTTGCTTGGTAGAGTTCTTCCAATAGTATTCCAATAATAGATTTTCTATTTTCCGAGTATTTGTCTGAGTATATGCAAAGGTCCTGGAATGTCAACTGCGATTAGCGGTGGATCCGCAATCTCTTCGTCCTGAGACTCCATTGTCTTTATAAAAACTGTCATTAACTTTTACTGAGGAAGACAACAGACAAACCCCCATGGGAGTTTTTCCCCCGGAGTGTGGAGTAGTTTACAATGGAGAACTTAGCTGAATAGTTACAAAGGAATTCCAAGAAATGAATGATATATTTTTTATCTCGATCGTTTGCTTAGTTACTACATTATTAACAGTTGCTCCTGAATTTTTTTTTTTTAATAAGTGACAGTGTTGATTTTCTTAGCCGTTGATTTTACAATACTGTTGCACTAATTTGAATCCGTTTTTGGGAATTTAATTATATTAATCCTGGGACTGCTTATCCCGCGATTTCCATCAGCAACATGAAAGTCATAAAATTAGCTCATCCCGCGATTTTCGCAGGTATGAAATTTTTCCATCTTTCATCATCTTTGGTTACAAAAATGAGCTACATATTTTAACTCTCAATTACATGTAGATTTGAAATATGTAATAAAAAAATATGAAATTTTTAAAGCAATTTTGATAAAAAAAATCGAGCAGTTAGAGGGTTATGAGAGTAATTTTGTTACCCAGTGAATTTATTAACTAGTTTGCATGACAGTCAATTATGTTTATCAGTACACTATTACGGGGCAGGTGGTGAAGTAACAGATGCTGTTCCAGAGAGAAGAAAATAATTAACAAGATGTAAAAAAAAAAGTGCTGCTGAGAAGAAGAGAACACAGAAATTCATCAACAGGCATTGATGTCACGCCTAGTGGAAGTACCGATATTGTCTTACAGTTTGTATGTCCGGTATCACAGTACTGTATTAAGAGCACAGGTAATAAGACAGTACAGGTAGTAAGGAGGGGAAATGCTTAAACAACAAAATGCCCTACACCAGTCCAGAAAAGGGTATCTTTTAAATTATCTGCAACCACGGTTAAAATTTAACGTAATTTGAGAACCCCAGTATATTGGTATTAGAACTACTCAAATTACTAATGATATATAAACTTAGATCTGCCTTAGATCCATGAGCGTCGGCAGAATTTTTTGTAGGATTGGGCAAAGATTACTTCAGCAGAAATAAAAAACATTCAAAAATACCATAATTAAATTATTTAATTAAATAAGTATTTAATTTGTTTAACTAAATAATAAGACAATTTAGTTCAAATAGAATAGGAGGTTGCATATTTTTGTCCTTGAGAAAAAAATTAAATTTTTTTTTTAAAAATCCAAGGGAGGACAAGTGCCCACCCTTGCCCTATGTTGCCGACGCCCATGCTTAGGTCTATGGAGTTGCCATTAAATTGTCATCCAGATATTAAAGAAAAAAAAAAAAGACTGTTTTACATCTCAAGGATAGATAGTAAGTTATTAGGGACGTAATCCGCGAAATTATGTTCATGACCAAGCTTTCTGAGAATTGAAACCAGTGAAGTAAAAAGCAGTTGTAACAACAGGACCATTGATGCATGAAACTAAAAGCAAGTTATTTGCTAAAAAGAAAGCTTTAATGAACATGGCTATATTACAAGTTCCGCTGCAAATACTCACGTCAAATTTGATGAACAAGATTCTGTATCAGCTTCAAAAGATGATTTTAAACGTTCACATACACTGGACCCTTTCTCTTTAGAATTCTCACTTCGTGCAATACGAGAACCAAACTGTATCGCTCGTTTGGGTAAAATGCAGGCTTCTTGCAATCCTAGCTTATACGCCAGTAGTCGAAGCAATAGCTTTTCTCCAAGACCTCTGGGGTAGTTCAAATTAGCCTAAAAACACAACAAAGACTATATTATACAACTTAATACCCAAAAACATTTCCCTTTAAAAGAATATTAATAAGAATAGTGTATAAATTAAAGAAACACAATGAGTACAAATAAATTTGACATAGATGTATACAAGCACGTACATCTAAAAGATATTGTACTATGGCGTTTGGAACTGTGATTACTTAATATAGGTAAAAGAAACTTTCAGTAAACGCGTAACATCAGAAAGGTGTTGTAAGCAAAATTATAAAAAGGCAATTGCTGCTAGCAGGACATACAACTAACAAATGTGTGTGTGAGGCAAATTACAAATGCTATATACATTCAACTATAGCAAGCATCGTGATGTTGCCAGATTACAACTCCATAGTAATTTGTCCGGACACTGACCATAGATATAGAGTACTGATTTATAACCATTCAACTCTGTGCTAGAGGTTAGGGCACCATAACACCATAGTGTAAACGTTACTAAAGACCGAAGGAACCGATTTGTTGGATAGTGTAGTGAATGTTGGTTCATGACGCCATCTTTCTATCCATGAAACAAACTTCTGTTTGTGTTTTACCCATTGCTGTACCGAGCCTCGGTAGCTTAAGGCGGAGGGGGACTATTGTTCCACCCTAATGCTCTACATGTATCATTCCTTTGTGCTTTTCTAGGGAACCTCAATTTTTTTCTTGGGAGGGCTAAGATATCTCTAGCGGTACCAGTGGTCTAACAGTACAAGATCACCAAAGATATGTTGCACCAAGCCTACAACTTTCCAAGGAATCTGAACTTGTATTACTCAGGGAACCAAACTCCAAACTAAGGTAAGCAGAAAAAACAACATGCGGTCTAGGATACCACTACAATCAAATCCAGATTAAGAGCACAACAGTTGAACATGCTACAACTATGTCACCATACAGGATTGGTTGGTTGGTTGTATTTTTATGACGCATGGACAGCAAGGGTCATTCTGCATCAAACAAGGTTCACTGTATATATACGGGTGGATCAAATAAGAACTGAACAGGAGTTACAACATGAAATGGCATAGTTTATTTTTAAAAATAATCACCAAATTTACATAAGCATTTGTTTCACTGTTGCACCAATTGGTGAATACCTCATTCGTAGAAGTTGTTTGGCTGAGATTAAAACCAGTTTCGAATAGTGTCCATGACTTCGCTGTCCAAGCAAAAATGGCAACCCCTCAATGCCTTTTTCAACGGACCAAAGATGTGAAAATCACATGCTGAAAGATCGGGGCTGTATGGTGGGTGTTCCAACACATTCCATCGAAACATCGTCAGCATACTCAGTGTGCAAGTGGCTGTATGTAGCCAAGCATTGTCATGGAGCAAAAGCACCCCAGAGGACAACAGGCCTGGCCACTTAACTTTGATTGCTGCGTGCGAAAGTTCTAAGGTGTTGCAGTACTGATCAGCATTGATCGTTTGACCACGGTCCAGGAACTCAATGAGAAGCAGTCCTTACTTATCGAAAAAAAAATGTCAGCATGATTTTGCCCCTACTCTGCGCCATCTTGGATTTCTTTGGCGGTGGGGAGCTGGGATGTTTCCATTGTTGATTTTGTCGTTTGCCTTCTGGTTGGTAGTGAGAGCACTAATATTCATTACCTGCCACAACTCTGTCCAAGAAATTGTCCTCAGCATTATATTGGAGAAGATGCTGCAAGGACAATCCCATGAGAAGCCACCTCTGATTGTCTGTGAAATTGTGTGGCACCCACTGTACACTCAGTGGGTGCCACACACTGTGCACTCAGCTTCCTGTAATGCAGTTTCTCCATAATGATGGCACGAATGGAACCGAAACTCACACCCACCTCCTTGCTGATGTCCCTTATTTCAACAAAGCCTCCGTGATGATGAGGTGACTTTGACCAGGTCGCGGATCATCATTCACAGATTCCCGTCCCTCGCAGAAACGCTTATGCCAATCCTGCACACAAGTCAATGGTGGTGTGTTCTCCATACACTGTTTTCATTTGCCGATGCACTTCACGAACTCCAACACCTTCTGCCACTAAAAAACAAGTAACACCACGTTGCTCTTCTTTCGTCGCAAACATGACAAAGACGCAGAAGAAGTGACAACTGATTACCTGCCGGACGACGGCCAGCTCATACCACGTGGTTCTGTGCGATTACCAAGGGCAAGTCCATTTCGCAATAGGGGTTCTCTTTCTTATCTTCCGCTCAACCTCTACATGCAGTTTTGTCACAGTCACACAAAAATACACCAAATTATAACCACTGTTCCGTTTTCATTTATCCACCGTTATGTATATATAAAGCAGGAATGAACCTTATTTGAATCACAGATGAAAAGGTGAGTTAAATGAGACAAACGTACACAGTGTAGTGTGTATATGACTCCATAATGGCGAAATCTTTGGAGAATTTTAATTTAACAGCAAGCAGATAACAGTTAATTAACATGATGATGATATACACGTAAAATATTGATTTACTTCCATATTTTTAAAAGCAATGACTTTTAATTGTCATTAAAAAAAAATGTTTTTATATATGACAATTAGTGTTTATTTCCAAGAATTAAAAATATATTGTAAATAATATATTACCTTCAACCAGACAGGAGTTCTATTCAAAAATGAAACAATGTTTTCATCTAGGAATGGAAAACGAGCTTCACGTCCATGGTCAGAAATGATCCTTAAAATAAAGATGCAGAAGTTTTTAATTTGAATCAATGCAATTCAAAGCTTTTAAACCCAGTACTTTTACAAAAATAAGAACAAAAAATAACCTGTCATCTCTGCCAAGGTTTCTGGTACTAATTCTATCCAATTCTAAGACCAACTCATCCACAAGTCCTTTCCAGCCATTTCCACTAAATACAAAAAACAATACTTTAGAAAAAATCAACAGTAACTGACAACAACTTCAAGATTTGTTTGTTTGTGATTTTACGGCGCAAGGACTACAGTGGTCATGCTGCGCCGGGACCTACTGTTTTCCGAGGAATTTGAACCTCTGGACCTATGATTTTCCGAGGAATCCAAACCTCTTATGGCCTAGGGAACCAAACCCAGTGAGCAGTGCAATCTTCATGAGATCTCTGAGTAAGCGTTCTTTGCACTGTTGGGAGTCGAACCCGGATTAACGGCGCACTAGGCGAACGTGTTACCATACTGACTACCGCAGGGCCACAACTTCAAGACGATGGCATCATTTGTCCATGATCATTAGCAACTATTTTTGATTGCGTTTCAGTCAAACTGATATTTTTATTTATAACACTAACATTTTGAGTTTTCCTGTATGAGTTTTCTTCAGAACAGACAAATATATTCGATTATGTGACTCTTCAATATTTTAATATGCCCATGGCCATTCAATATTAGAAAGATCAATTCCCACGTAATCCTTGATTTGTTGGTTCCTGTTTTATGTCGCAAGGACAGCTATGGTCATGGTGCACCATGAACTACAATTTTCCGAGGAATCTAAACCTCTCTAACCTAGAAAACCAATCCCTCATGTACAGAAAACATAGGATCCATCCAGCGATACTATTGGAATCGAACCCGGATTAACGTCACAATAGAAAAATACGTTACCACTATGAGGCCCTGCTTTTTAAAGTTACCCACTTAAAATATGGCAAAATTTTTGGCGGGTGACTACCTGTAACTAGGTTATGGTGATGCCAGTTACCTAATATGATGTCCCCATGTTATCAAGGAATGTCTGACAATTATTCACCATTATTTGACTGTTTGATAGTCAGATGCCAAATGGGTGAAGGACCAAATATGTGTGTGTGGGGGATGATTAGAAAAAAGAAGTTTAATTATTTTATTCCGTTTTTCATGATCGTCCAATAGAGATTTTTACAGACGAATTGACAAGTTAGGATATTGAAAATGTCAACGTGGTAGATGACATGGCTGAAAATATCATATGAGTAAATTATTAATAAGGATTTCACCTAAATTTTCCTCTATGTCTTGAATAACCGGCTAACTGTTCATCAGCGCCTATGCCAACAAGTAAAACCTATAGAAAGAGAACAACAATATGAGTTACACTAAAGACATTCAATATTAATACAATGTGCCTTCTAATGTGAGCATTTCCTCACAATATGAGTGTATTTTAACTTTATTGTTGAGAGCATTTGCTCTATGTGGAATAACTAAGGTCTAGTTTTCTGATAAATTCAAACCACTGACTTGGGAGATCACAAACCTTGATCTGTGTATTCATAGAAAAATGTTAAGTTCTTGCTACCACTGGGGTTCGTAAATTTTATGGCGCAAGGTCAACAAGGGTTATGCTGTGTCTGGACCTACAGTTTTCCAAGGAATCCGAACTTCCTATGACTTCTGGGGGTTAGTTCCTTGAATCAACGCCACTCAATTATAGTGTGAGCATGTAATCAGTAAACTTTTTTTTTTTTGAGTGTGTGTGTGTGTGGGGGGGTCACTGTTGGGAATTGAACCCAGGATAACAGTGTACCAAGCAAATGCATTTTCACTGTGCCAC
Organism: Dysdera silvatica; assembly: GCA_006491805.2. NCBI lineage: Eukaryota > Metazoa > Arthropoda > Arachnida > Araneae > Dysderidae > Dysdera > Dysdera silvatica. Next base: position 55,025,097 of record QLNU02003225.1, on the reverse strand, counting down.
TGTAAAGCCCACTATCAATTGCACTCAAAACTGAACTTTCCACATGTAGCAGACAACTGTATTATTACTGGATTACCATAGGCTTATTATGAGTATGATAGGACCAACAATTAATTGGCTAATTGGTATGGGAGTTTGAATTCAGTTTTATGAACATAAAGCTGTCACTGAGCATTCACAGATTTATAAGCCATCGGAATTGAGATTGAAGAATATAGCTTCTAAAAGAGCGGTTCTCAAACTGATATTTGTATTCCTAATGGTATAAAAGATTTCTAGGGGATATATGAGTAAGAGCATTTTTCAAAGAAAAATGAGAAGAAATGAATAATTTATTACAATTAAATTTAATATTTTGAAATTTACAAACTTAATATGAAGTTTATAAAAACAAAATGCTGCTACAGTGGCAATTTCACCATTAAAAAAAAGCATTATTTACCCGAGCTGGTGAGCGGTAAGGTTTTGCTGTACCGTCAGATTCAATAACACCCACTCCTTTAGCAGCAAACCACATAGCACAACCAATGCTATCATCTAAAACTGTAAATGATGGTGCGATTAGTCTGCTAATGGTTTTCGACCTAAAAAGAAATTTAAACATGTAGCTGCAAAGATTATTGATCAAACTTTTTTTGTTTAAAAATTTAAAGTACTACATTTCAATTGTATTTTTATACCCCAAAATTTATATACTATGGGTAACAAGAGCCAGGACAGAGAAAATGAGGTAGACTAAGAATATGTGGTGGACAAATTTAAAAAGGAGGGTAAGACATTAAAAAACTTTCAAAACCCTAAAGAAAATAAAGGTCTTTCGTAAAAACCTTGCTCCTAAAGCTTATATGAAAAGAAAGAGAATTCGCGATTTATATGTGATTCCAAAACAAGATAAATGTATATATAACCAGGCTTATTTGAACTTGAACTTAGATCAATAAGTTCATAGGTATGGGTTGAAATTGTTTAACCCCTGGACAGTGTTTCTGGAATTTATGATGGCCAAAGAAATCAAGAGGGCCTTTTTTGGATAAACTGAGCCTTGATTGGATATAATGTCTCCTTTAGTGGACCAAGGGTGTGGAATATTTTATCTTCATCTCTGACAGACCTACAGAGTTATAATTCTTTCAGGAGTGCACTTAGGCTCCCTATGATGAGAACAAGTGATGGCTCCTTGACTAGCTGACTGTAGTGAACTATTCTTCTTCGTCCGGGTGCTTCCTTCACGGACTGTGGCCGAGAATGCTGGTTAGGATGCTTATTATTACTGGCTGTTAGGATCGCCTGGATTGCCAACATTTTGTTTTAATATGTACTGACCCATGGGACCTAGATGGCCATTATGTTTGATTTATACTTTGAATGCTTATTTTGTTGTCCCCATAATTTTAAATTTCTGTGTTTGTATTTTTGTCTATCAGTCGTCGTATTTTTATTTTGTTATTTTAATACTTTTGCATATTAATGTTACTGTGATATTCATTATTCACAATAATTTTAAATTTATGTGTTTTGTATTTTTATCTGCCAGTCATTATTTTACTATTTTAATTATTATTATTATTATTTACATTTTTGCCTTTTGTGATATTACTATTTACTCGAGTTTTGTTATATTTACTTGCTGACATTTATGCATTGTGTTAAGCCTACTTTTGCCCATTTTTGTTACTCCGATCACAATCTTATCCAAGTTTGTCAACCACCATTGGGAAGTTGGGGGCTTGTCAACCCGGAAATTGCTTGCTTCCACAATTCTCCTCAGGGCATAGACTGCACTGTAAACAAATAAACAAGTATAATAACTTCTTTCAAATGTTAGTTAAATAAAAATGGACTGAAAGGATAAAGGGATTCTAATAAAACCAGCACTGACCCTGTAAGAGTATTTCATATATATTACAAATATTTTTTCTAAATTTCAAGTTCTTATTTATTTATACATACATTCGAAACTCTGAAATGTAACGATTAAAAATAAAGTCTTCTCAAACAGAAGTTTTTGAACAATTATACTCTACACATTTGGATTTGACTCTCAATGGTTAAACCTATCTTATGACATCCGTTATTTATTTATTTATTTATTTATTAACCAACTTATGCCCATAGAATCGTTTTGTTTGTTTTTAAACTTTTCTAACATGAATGATGAAAACACACAAATGTTTTGGAAGTGAGTTCGTTTTTTTGTTTGTTTTTTTTTTTTGCTTTTTCAAAGCTCCACCATTGTCTTGCTGAAAATTCTTTAATCACCACTTTTAAAAAGGCAGATGATAGAAATAATTCAGTATCTGTTATTTTTAAGTTCTGGTCAGCAAGCCACTTTACACCTACATGTGGACTTCGTGACTTCCACCCTTCTCCATACAGTATATAAATAAAAATATTTTATTTACTCAGTGCACATATTTTTGCATATGTAACAAAACAATTATGATAATTATGTTGAAACAGAGATCTAATAAAAATGTTATTTAATATAAATGGACTGCTCTCTACAGTCCAACATAAATGTCTTTTTTTGGAACTAATTTCGCTTGAGTTCAAAATATTTTCAAGCATGGTAAACATCTCGTACCCATCTTCCGCAACTGTGGTGCCCCCCTCGGTGGGACATGTCCCATCCTTTGTCCTAAGTCACTAATTCTTGGGGTCATCTGCTTACAGAAGTGCTAGTCTCACCCACCCACTCACCCCATTTTAAGAAGTGGATGCACTAAAAATATTTTTAGAATTAGGTTCTAAATATAAATATTAAAAATGTGGGGTATAATCCAAAATAGCCTGATCAAATCTAAAAAAGTCCAATTAAAGCAGTCCATTTTAGTATGGAACGACCACATAAGTAAAGTATCCAAGAAAATAAGTAGAGATATAGGAGTAATAAAAAAAGATAGAAAAGTACAACCAAAATATATAAAAAATAGATTTATATTATGTATTTGTTCACAGCCATCTCATATATTGTAATTGTGTATGGGAAAAATACTTGAGATTGGAGAACAGTAATGGAGGACACCGGTATTAATTATTCCAGCAAGTAAATTAAATGAATATTGTATAATTACCAAAATGTATGAAAGAATCTATAGAGAAAAATTCAGGGATGCAATAGATATAATATATAGATAACATATGGATGAAGGAATGAGACTGAGAAGGGGTGAGGTGTTACATGCACCAAAGGTAAGAACAGAGAAAAGCAGAAATAATTTCGATTACAGGGGTCCTAGGCTATGGAATACATTGGATGATATAACAAAGAAAATAAGAAATTTGGGGCAATTTAAAAATACAATTAAAAAGCAATTGGTAGAGGGAATGATGGGGGAGCGGGATTAAAGCTGTGATTGTTTTAAGTTGAAAATGTTCTAATATGTCACTCTGGTGTTACTTAATTTTACTTGTCTCGATTTTTTTTAAACTATTTATTAGTTATAGCTTAGGGTTTCAACGATTATGCTACAGCATTTGCTTGGGACCCACATGTATGATGCAAATTCATAATTTGTAACTTCAGTGCATAAGTTTCAGATATATTTCATTCATTTATATATGTATGTAAATAAACTTCTGATTGACTGAAAAATTCAATAATATCCAGACAAAACTAATAAAATCCACTGAATTGGATTTTTTAAATTTTCTCCGGTCTTTTTACACAAACCATATCCCTGGAGTACTTGTTAAAAAAAGTGTGACCAATAATATCGTTTTCTGATGCAAAGACAGCTACTATTATACTGCGCCTAAACTTAGTAGTTTTATAACGGGTTTTAACTTAGTCACCGAGGAAATCAAACCCCAAAATACGTTTATTTGGATTTTTTATGGTTCAAGAGCATCTGGGCCATATTGAACGTCCCAAAATATGACTTGGTAGAAAGAATAGCAGGAGCTTGATGCCAGTAAGATTCAAATGCATGGCACACAAGTACGTTATCCCTACATCACGATACAGATTATTTAATGTTGTCAAGAAATGACATTGAAATATTTAACAATATAAAATATGGCATGAATACTAAAACAATATTCTACACATAGTGATCACAATTATAATTTAAAAAATAGAAAATAAATCTAATTTACCTTTCTTGTTCCAGTTCTACCTGAGAAACATTAATCTAAAAAAGTAAAACATAATAAAAAATTATTTATAATTTTTACATGTGACTTTATACACAAATTTTACATACTATATTTATGTACAAACAGCATTTTCATATAAATGTGCACAAATGAAAGATAACGAATATTTGGACTAATTATACAATTTATAATCTTCGTAAAAGGTGTTAAGAAAAAAACACACAAATTATAATGCCTTTTAAATGAAACCTCTCTTACACTTTCTTAACCCTTAATTTTGCTTCTAATGGGGTCCAACAAACTAATAATAAAAGTTTGATTGGCTATTTAAGAATTCTACATCTTAAAGCAGCTAACAGAATTGTGTAAAAGAATGTCAACTATAAATGAGACTTCTAAATTTATAATATGCTTTTAAAAAGGTATGTTATGCATTAAAGTTCTTTTCAGGGTTTAAGCTAGGGCTTTTTTTTTTTGAAAATGCGATGAATTAATCTAAAATGCGAGAAAGAAAATTGTGTCCATCACAAAATAGCAACAGTTGTTTAATATCCTGTCAACAAACCTTGCCTTTTTATTAATTTTTTAGTAACTTTGATTTATGTTTTATTATTATTTTTTTAACTTTAAAATGTGTTTCTTAAAGTAATTCAAAGCACTGTTGATATAAATAATTTTATTGATACGATTTTTCGAGCAACGAAAGCAACTAATTTTTTTAGCATTTTGCTACAACTTTTTTCCCATTTTAGCATTTTTGTGACAGCATTTCTTGAGCAAGCCTGGTGCTTTTTATGTTCTGTCCATCACGAAAAGATAAATCGTTAGTTCAATTACCATAACGAAATTCCAGACTCTAGATGGGCAAATGCTCTCCAATTCTTTAACGCCTTTTATTCCAGTTATTCTGTCAGGTGTGTCGAAACTATCATCAGGAACCTCTTCATCTGCTAAAAACTTACGATTCTTATTTAACTTTTTCTTTGGGCATGCAAAAGCAACGTTTAGGAGATCGATGGGAATATCCCTTGGAACGAATCTGAAAAGTTAATAACACATATAAACAAAAAACATGAACAGAATTAGAATGAAGATGTGCAGAAAGACAGGCATGCTACTAATTTAAGCTTTAAAATAACTATGCGACAAATGTAGTTTAACCACTGCTGTGAAACACTACTCAATCATAGATTATATCTAGAATATAATAGAACACTATGCCTAGAATACTTGATAATTAGGCTTATGTATCAACAGGGTGTTAATTTGAAGCTGTCTAAGTAGTGGCCACTGCCTAGGAGGGTGACACAAGTCCTAACCTTAGATCAGGATTTCAGTTGTGGCAACAGAGGTTTGAAACTTTCGGTAAACCATAGGTCCATCTTGCCAACACATCCAGCCAAAATGGCAAGCATAAGATTGATTCCTCTGCATTTATTTCACCATGCAATGCACATGTGTGATAACAAAACCCATCATGTAGTGGATTGTAAATGGTTGACGATGATGACATATGACATATTTATATATATAATTTAAATGAAAGGGATTTTTTTAATTTTGTCAAGTATTTATCTTTTTTTTTTATTTTTAATAACAATAACAAATAGAATAGGTGCAATGTATCCTATTCCGCACTGAGTTATAAAATAATTAACTTGAAAGCGAGAATTAAAAATTTTCATGAGATTTTTTATATTTTTATTTTATAATTTTAATTTTATTTTAATTAGTATTAAAGGCTATTCTATATTTTTTTTTAAATATTATCTAATATATAATGATATAGGTGTAATGAATAATACTATTTATCAACAAAGATGAAAAGCTAATAAGATCATCAAAAGTTTTTTCGGAATAACTTTTTTTATGAAATTATAAAGTATAATTTGGAGGGGAGTTCTTCAGGGAGGAAACCCCCCTCCTCCACGGTATGTTTCTGTTAGTACCCAAATTTTATCAAAATGGGTACCGGTCTCCTAACACACAAGGAGAAAAGGCTTTTAAAATCCAAAATTCATAAAATTTTCCTAAAAGATATTAAATATAAGAAAATCTTGAAGGAGTATATAGTTTTGCCATCCATCTGGCCCGATGTAGTCCAGCAGGAGCTTTAAATGATATTTCTTTTGGAGGAATTTCTCCTAAAAAATTATTTTGAGTTCTAGAGCTCTTTGTAATCATCGCAAAGTTGAAAGATTTCGAGCTGCTTCTTTGCAAAACTTACCACATCACTGGCTATATCGGTAACAAATGAAGCACATCTGCCATCTGATGTTTCTCTTTTATATTTTTTATAGTTCATAGTAGACCACGTCTTTTTAAAAAGTGAAATTTCTGGACTTGAAGATTGGCGGCTATTAAAAACTCGAGATATTCCTGTAAAAGGAAACGTAAAGGACTTTCCCCATAATAAAAAAGTAACTTGATGAGAATCCAATTTTCTGATCAAACCTGTTGAGAGATAAAAAATTATATAATCTTTGACTTTTCTTTTTTCCTCTCCCTCATGTAAATTTACCAATATGCTTGCTGACTGATAATTAGAAATATCACTGGACAACAGTTTTGAAAACATG
>QLNU02003225.1:54997979-55018320 GCA_006491805.2 Dysdera silvatica | reverse complement strand
TCCAACAAACTAATAATAAAAGTTTGATTGGCTATTTAAGAATTCTACATCTTAAAGCAGCTAACAGCATTGTGTAAAAGAATGTCAACTATAAATGAGACTTCTAAATTTATAATATGCTTTTAAAAAGGTATGTTATGCATTAAAGTTCTTTTCAGGGTTTAAGCTACGGTCGCTTTTTTTTTTTCAAAATGTGAAATAATCTAAATGCGAGAAAGAAAACTGTGTCCATTGCTAAGTAGCTACAGTTGTTTAATATCCTGTCAACAAACCTTGCCTTTTTATTAATTTTTTAGTAACTTTGATTTATGTTTTATTATTATTTTTTTAACTTTAAAATGTGTTTCTTAAAGTAATTCAAAGCACTGTTGATGTAAATAATTCTACTGATACAATTTTTCGAGTCACTAAAGCAACTAACTTTTTTTAACATTTTGCTACAACATTTTTTCCCAGTTTAGCATTTTTGTGACAGCATTTCTTGAGCAAGCCTGGTGCTTTTTATGTTCTGTCCATTACGAAAAGATAAATCGTTAGTTCAATTACCATAACGAAATCCCAGACTCTAGATGGGCAAATGCTCTCCAATTCTTTAACGCCTTTTATTCCAGTTATTCTGTCAGGTGTGTCGAAACTATCATCAGGAACCTCTTCATCTGCTAAAAACTTACGATTCTTATTTAACTTTTTCTTTGGGCATGCAAAAGCAACGTTTAGGAGATCGATAGGAATATCCCTTGGAACGAATCTGAAAAGTTAATAACACATATAAACAAAAAACATGAACAGAATTAGAATGCAGATGTGCAGAAAGACAGGCATGTTACTAATTTAAGCTTTAAAATAACTATGCGACAAATGTAGTTTAACCACTGCTGTGAAACACTACTCAATCATAGATTATATCTAGAATATAATAGAACACTATGCCTAGAATACTTGATAATTAGGCTTATGTATCAACAGGGTGTTAATTTGAAGCTGTCTAAGTAGTGGCCACTGCCTAGGAGGGTGACACAAGTCCTAACCTTAGATCAGGATTTCAGTTGTGGCAACAGAGGTTTGAAACTTTCGGTAAACCATAGGTCCATCTTGCCAACACATCCAGCCAAAATGGCAAGCATAAGATTGATTCCTCTGCATTTCTTTCACCATGCAATGCACATGTGTGATAACAAAACCCATCATGTAGTGGATTGTAAATGGTTGACGATGATGACATATGACATATTTATATATATAATTTAAATGAAAGGGATTTTTTTAATTTTGTCAAGTATTTATCTGTTTTTTTTATTTTTAATAACAATAAATAGAATAGGTGGAATGTATCACTATTCCACTGTGGAGTTATAAAATAGTGCTTGAAAGCGAATTAAAAGATTTTCATGAGATTTTTATATTTTTTATTTTATAATTTTTAATTTTATTTTAATTATTATTAAGGCTATTCTATATATTTTTTAAATATTATCTAATATATAATGATATAGGTGTAATGAATAATACTATTTATCAACAAAGATGAAAAGCTAATAAGATCATCAAAAGTTTTTTCGGAATAACTTTTTTTATGAAATTATAAAGTATAATTTGGAGGGGAGTTCTTCAGGGAGGAAACCCCCCTCCTCCACGGTATGTTTCTGTTAGTACCCAAATTTTATCAAAATGGGTACCAGTCTCCTAACACACAAGGAGAAAAGGCTTTTAAAATCCAAAATTCATAAAATTTTCCTAAAAGATATTAAATATAAGAAAATCTTATGAAAGGAGTATATAGTTTTGCCATCCATCTGGCCCAATCTAATCCAGCAGGAGCTTTAAATGATATTTCTTTTGGAGGAATTTCTCCTAAAAAATTATTTTGAGTTCTAGAGCTCTTTGTAATCATCGCAAAGTTGAAAGATTTCGAGCTGCTTCTTTGCAAAACTTACCACATCACTGGCTATATCGGTAACAAATGAAGCACATCTGCCATCTGATGTTTCTCTTTTATATTTTTTATAGTTCATAGTAGACCACGTCTTTTTAAAAAGTGAAATTTCTGGACTTGAAGATGCCTCGATTGAATGAAGAATAATAGCCTCAAGAACAATTTCAGTTATATGGTGACGACAAGGTAACCATAACAAATCAGTTTTTGGTTTTTACTCGAAAAGAATGCAAGCCCCAGACTTCACTCCTGTTACTGTTGCACTGCAAATCAATAAAACTAATGCCTAATGCCCATATATGCTGGAAAACTAAAGTAAAACGCGATTGAGGGAAGACTGTGTATTACTTTAGTTCAGTGGTTCTCAATTAGTTTTCATCGCAGGCCACTTTGGATTTTTTTTTTTTTTTTTGGTCAGCGGGCCAGAAGTAATGAAAATGAAATTATCTTGCACGTTATATAGACATTGAGGGGCTCCAGGGACTTATCCCCTCCCTACAAATTTTCTGATTCAATGAAATAGCATTGAGGTAAAAACTTCAGCCCCCCCCTCTTGAAGAAATTAGCCCCCTAGAAAAAAAAATCAGTTTTTTATCTTTTGTAGCCCGGCACGTTTTTATTATTCACGGGCCGGATCTGGCCCGCGGGACGCCTACTGGGAATCACTGCTTTAGTTCGTTTTAAGATATTTATTATAAAATGTGAACAGAATAAAATACATAAATTTAATATTCAGAGAGAGCCTTGGGCGTTATTTTTGAATGAAACAATTTGTATTTTTTCATGAGAGAGAGGGCCACAAAAACCATGTCGGTGAGCCGCATGTGGCCTATGGGCTACGAGTTGTAGACATCTGGCTTAGTGCAACATGTTTGTGACTTCATTGCCAGCTGATGGGATACTACAGTGCCATCGTCGGAGTGCAATAAAACATTACCACACAAATTCATGCAATGAGATTACAGTAATGAGTAATATGGTAATATTTTCAACCCCGGTAGCGACCTCTAAATCTAATGTCATTTTTAAAAAATATTATCTGATTTACTTTCTCATATGATGGAACATTTTGAAAAATTGGGAGAAATGAAATTCCTGCCTTTAAAAATAAGGCCCACCCTAATATACAGTGTAAAAAAACCTCATAAACAAAATAAAACGTTGAAACAGGATAGATATATTTACCTGTCTGCAAGAGCAGCTATGACTATTGAGTCAAGACCGCCCGAAAACAAAATGCCGATAGATGCATGAGAGCATTGGACAGGAGAAAAATGTTCTGTATTTCTTAATTTATCTTCTATGCAATTTTTGCATAGAAAAGGGTGATTACGAGTCCGTCTTTTAACAGCATCATTCAATAATATTTCGAATTCAGAAACTGCTAAGGCGACTTCCTGCAAATTCAAAAACACTTCTAACAAATTTTGGTTTCTTTCAAGAAAATTATCAAAGTCAGTAAGGAATTCTTCGTCAGGTAAAATTAAATTCATTGGCATTTCAATAGGGCTTGCTATCATCTGTTCCGATATCTGTACCTTTAATTCCTTTTTAAAGTCATGAACATTCCCATCATTTGGATGAACACCTGATGGAGATTTTGAATACAGGTATTTCATGATCAAAGGTTCTTTCTCCTTCCGCGAATTCTTTATGCCCAAACAATATACTCCATCACAAGGTATTTCTTTCCACTGAAAAAGACAAAATGGTATTTATGCCTAATTACACACAAACAGCATACACAAATGATATACAACGAAGCCTCAATAACTTGAACATTAATGACTCGAAGTTCGTGGTGAGTCAAACTGATTCTCACTTCCTTATATAGTGCCCAACAAATCGCGGTGAGCCATACTCACCAGACAAGAATGGCGCTCGCTCTTCTCAGACAAGAAACCTAGAAGATTTCTTACCTGCCAACTGCAAAAATCTAGTCAACAATGGTAACCAGATTTGTCAAACCCTATGTATATATATACATATACAGTGGAAATCGTTTATAACGATGCCGGTTGTAACGACCATCTGCATATAATGACAGAATCACAACAAGAAGTTGAAGTTCCTATTTTTGTGTGTTAAATATATCACATATGACAGCTACATATATCGTATGTAACATTGGTTCTACTTATAGCAATGATTTTTTTTATCTACATACAGGATCCAGTAATTAGTCATGGTGACTCGATAGCACATTGCAAAGGTTCTTAAATTGAAAATATCTACAATCACAAAAACATAAATTCTGTAAGAAAATTTAGAATAAAAAAGTATATAAGAAAGTCTAAATTCAAACAGTAATCACAACAAATTATTGCTGTTAAAAATGTAATAAGTCGATAGCTATTTTGGTAGCCACATACTACTTACCACCTCTAGAACTGAACTATTTATGCAATATGCCAGCCAGTTATCATCTTGCTGATCATAAATTCATTAGCTGAGTGATAGAAGAAATCTGCATCTGTGATGGTGTCTCTTGTTGTGAAATGAAGGAAGAAGTTTCTCCAAGCAGATAAAATTGTACTGACTAGTAGCTGATCATTGATTGTGATATCAACATTAATGAGGATATGAAAGGCGTCATAAAAATTAAGGTTCTAATGTTCAAATTTTTCTCTGATTAATCGTTATTTGGAAAACGAAAATTTGTACCTAGCTCATATGAACATTCAGCTAAAGCAGATTTAAGAATTATTAAAGAATCAGGTGTAATAAGCTTAAGTTTGGACATAAAATCAGTGGAGTTATTGATAGCAAAAGTGTTATTAGCAAATAAGGGAGAAACTCTGTGCACTTAGTAATTGGAAAATAAACGAGTGGCTGTGCCAACATTATAAACGATTGGTCAGAATGGAGTGCCTGGTTTATATACCTTCTGTAATGCATACAATCTGGTGACATTAGCAATTAAAGGGATGATTTTTTTCCCCAGGATAAAAAAAAAAGAGCTGTGGACAACCATATTAACCAATGATAGTTGTGTGGATGACACGTTTTTCTTAACTGCAGTATATGAGCAGGAGGAGAAAATTCAGGTCCTAATGCACTAGCCAAAAATAAAATCCACTCGCTACTCTTTAGCGTGTAAAGAAATTTAATTTGGTATCTATATGGTATGCTATTTATTTGTCATGCATTAATGGATGTTAGTATATCTCGACCTGTCTGTATCGAAATACATAGCACATGACAATGGGATCCACTGTAATGAAATTTTTTTTAGTGGTGGTCCATTCATTACAACCACAAGACCATTCACTTCATTCATGTTCCGATATGAAGTTTTAATCCTATTAAAATAAATACAGGAAGTAATAACCGAAGCCTTGTTTGCCTTTTAATTAAATTATAACTAAAGCCTCTTTTAGTTTCAGATGTACTCAAGGGAAGAATCATTATAAAATATAATACTTTGCTTAAATTACAAAATAATGAAGCTGATAGATATATTGCAATCAAACGCTGCCAAGCAGGCTGGCATGACAATTCATGCATATACCATCATGATGTTATACATATGAAATATAATTTTTTATATGAGGAGGCCATGGGGAAAAATTGGAGATGGCCCACTTTTGAAGTCATGCTGTGCCCTAGGTTAAAAAATAGGAGCAAAAGGTTACGTAATGTCATCTAATAAGTTTCTTTCAGTTGCCAAAATGTTTTACCTGGGTGCAATTAGAAAAAAAAATCCTGTCAAGATGAACTGTAATTGAACATTTTTATGAGACTGCTTTTTAATGAAACTTACGTTATTTCATATTCCACCCATGAATAGTAGGGCCTAGTCAGAAACGTCGAACCCCCCCCCCAAAATTAAGTTAACATTCAGGGAAAACATAGTGTCATTTACGAGGCGTTTTATAAATACAATTTTGTCAATTCGGCTTATCAAACACGCCAAAAAATCAGAGTATATGGAGGTATGATTACTGTATGTACATTATGGTAAGATAAAATAGCGATGTATTTGCAAATTAGTTTATTTTATTTCACAACGAAATTTTGATTTTGTGTGGGTGGTGGGGAGGGGGGGCTGTTTAACTAAAATTTTCAGAATTTAAAGTTGAGACAGAAACGGGAGATACGCTTTTGAGGGGAAGGCAGATAGACGGAATTTTGCGGACTAAGATCACAAAAAAATAAATCTGCCATCTTTTAAAATTTTGTGCTCTCGACACTTATCGATAGACGTAGAAATCCGAGAATCCCCCCCCTCCCAAAAGCAACAAAACATCATGGAAAATGTAGGGGTGGACGCTAATTACGAATTTTCTGCTAAAAGAAATAAGACTTCGTTGATCCGTCTTCAAATTCAACTATGGCAAAAAATCACAGAGTTCCAGGGGAGGGGAGTCAAAGATTACCTTATGTGCGTTATTGTAATATATATATATATATATAAAACGAAATTTTTTTTAAATTATTTATTTTACATGACGACGAAATTTTTTCCCCGTGTTTGTGGCAGGGGGGAAGGAGGGGGATGGATGCCTTTCCAGAGAAAGCAAATTGACGGAAGTCAAAGATAGATCGTAATTAAGAAAAAAAATTCTTCCGTCTTTTGAAATTTTGCCCTCCTAAAATTTAATGCCTTGGACATTTGCCCACCATGCCTATTTATAAATTCGGTTTCAATTGCGCACAATCACAATTTAAAATATTGCGCACATGAGGACACTTCGCCAAAGAAACTTTACTATCGATTTCGTTTTGCGTAGCCATCATGATCGAAAATCGATAGATTTAAAAATTGGAAATGAGCACGAAGCCAAAGAATATCACTAAGTGTAAACCATCTCTGAAGATCTTCCTTGCGGGCAGAAAAGAATATGCTGAGACGCTGGGGGGAGTGAATCGAGGTATCATAGTTGGCCACAGTTCACAAAATTACAGACCATGGGTTCCTCCCCTAACGAGAGTGACAATGATTTTGATCTTATGATTTGCATCAGTGTTATCAATAGAAGGCAAAATAAAGGATTGAGCAATCGAAATTTGCATTATATAAACAATAAAAATTGAAAAAGTTAGGTACCAAAAATGACTGGGTCTAAAATCTTGGTCATCAAAACAAAATTTATAGGTGCAAAATATGACTAACGACTGCTAATTTCAAACCCTGGCCGAGGAGTGTATACTGGTTTTTCTCCACGTCCCGTGATTGTGGAAAGCACAGATAAGAACCAGTATTCAAATTAATCAAGACCTATGTCATGTATTCGTTCTCACGTGCATGGATGCCGACGGCATAAAAATATTGGGGGGACAATATACCAATAGAAGGCATTTTGTTTAAATTAGAGGGGGACATGGTACCCTATTACCAACATCGGAGGGGACAGATCCCCCTGTCACCCCTGCTAATGACACCCATGCTCATGTGTTATACGCTGGGAAAGAGTGGAGGAGTGATGTTTAATATTCGGATTCCTTGATTATTCTGTGCCTCTGTATATTTAAGCCATAAGAAAATCATTGAAATCACAAATTTGGTGGGTTTTTTTTTTGTTTTTTGTCTTTTTGTTTTTTTTTAAACCGGTAATTCAATGTGACAAAAGTTTTACTCGCCAACGACAAATTTTCAGTTGCCAATGGCGAGCTGGTGACCGGAAATTTCATGCCCTGATATATGAGTCATCATGGATAAGATTGTTGACCCCTTCAATATATTGTTTTTCATCTGATAACAATCTGACCACTCCCATCCACTTGATAACGATCAGGTCATTATTTGAATATTGATAATATGATAACTTGTGGTTGAAACAGTAGGTTTAGGTTCATTGTTTAAGGATTAATTGAATTAATCTTTAATCTTGGCTGCTTAATCAGAGCATCCGTTTAATTGAGATAAATCTCAAGGAATGGAACCCAAACCAAGAAATTAATAGTAATTTACATTGCTTAACTGAAACAACATTCTGCTTAATTGGGACAAAAATTTGAGATTATAATTAATTTGTACATACATCTTACACATATGTCTCAAAAAAAAAAGGGGGGTACAAACAATTTAATATAATGTGAACTTACATACAGTACAAGAGGACTTTACATACATAACATACTTAATGTTTACTGACAGTGTGGTAATGCAGTGTAAGCATGTACATGACGCACATCGGAGTCATAGGTCTTGACTTACGGGCAGGATAAAACTGGAGGTGCGATCAGTTTCAGCAGTTTTATTTTAAACTTTATTATATTTTCTTTAAAATTTATATTATTTTCTGATATGTATTGCATATTATGCATGTATGCAGTATTGAAAAAACTTTCATTGCTTAATTTTATGTGGACTTTGCCTATTTAGGGCAGCCACTTAATTGGGCCAAAATGTCCAAGTCCAGATTAAGCGAAATCAACAATACTTCCTTTTGACAGGAATATATTTTATTGAACTGAAGTGTTTATTCAACAGGAATGGTGAATTTAGTTGGGTGCATAGGACAAGCAAAACAGAAATTAGAGCCAGAAGATTGAATTGATATTCCGATAAACAGTTGGGGAAATATACTTCATTCTTTACCATGTTTGGCGCAGTATAGCCCAGATGCTCTTGCGCCATAAAAATCCAAACAAACAAATACTCCATTCTATGCCAATGTGACAGAGTATACATTGGTCGAACATGTAGACTCCTTCATATAAGATTAAATGAGCATAAGGCATTCGTTTAAAAACAAGAATTTCATAAATCCAATTTGACTAAACATCAATGAAAAGCTGATCACATATTCTTATTTTTCATAGTGCAATTAATCAAAAAGTTTTTTTCAATACTCAATTTTAATTTTCATGAAGCCTTTCATATCCACTCCAATGCTGATATCACAGTCAATGACCAATTACCAGTTATTACTATTTCTCCTGTTTAGGGAAATTTCCTTCACTCTATAACAGAAGTTACCACAACAAATGCACATATTTTTTCTATCTCCCAATCAATGAATTTCTGGTTAGCAAAAACGTTGTCGTAATATTGATCGGCATTGTGTGTAAACAGTGTTTGGTTCTAAAGGTGGCAGCATGTGGCTACCGAAATAGCTATATCGACTTTAAATTTTAAACTGCAATCACTGATTTGTTGTGACAACTCTCTTTAGAATTACTATATAGTATATCATATAAACTCAAGTAAATTTAGAAATAAGTTTTGATTCAATCAGTGTAAAAAAATGTTTCACCATACAATAATTTTTTTTTTTTTTAAATATTACTTACTGTAACAATTATTGGCTATGGTGATTGAATTTGCATGGTCACTTTGGGGTCATTATAAATGACTTTCACTGTATATTTCTTTCTTTCAGAAGCTACAAAACCATTAGGGATTATTATATTTATTATTATTCTCTTTCACCATAATTATTGACTGTTTCAGTTTATATTCAAAAGTTGTTCACATAATTACCCAAAATTTTATTTAAATTGTGACACCCCCACATAAATTTTCCCTGGCTCTAAAAACCATATGTATTATAGTAAAATTGGCAGTAGAGTTTGTTTGTAAGATACTATTACCCTTCACAAGGATGAGGACAGCACCTCTTTTTCTCCAAAAACAAAATAGCTCTAGCCTGAGCTAAAATATACGTGGGTGACAAAAAAAAAATTATTGTATAAAGAGTTTGCTTGTTTTACAACACAAAGACAGCAAGGGTCGTGCTGTACCGGAACCTAGTTTTCCCGAGGAATCCAAACGTCTTAAGGCCTATGGAACCAACCCCCTGACTATAGTGAGTTAATTGTTAAGCATTTTTTTTTTGCACAGTTGAGAGTGCAACCCAGGATAACTTCACACTAGACAAACATGTTACCACTGTAGAGTCTGGTAGTACAGTACAAAAGAATAAAAAATATTACAACATCACAATCAATATTGTGTTATAATTAGAATACAGTATTTACATTAAGACTCAATTGTGTTACAATTAGAAAACACAAGTACTTACATTAAGACCCTCAACTGCTACAGATGATAAGCCAAAGAATAATCCATCTGCGGATACATTCATCAGAAGACTTCTGCGTCCAAATATGTCTCTCCCAAACCACAGCAAATCATATTTTTTCTGAAATTGTGAGGTTGTTACTCTACTGGAGAAAAACATTACAAACGCAATCACGTACAATGATTATTGCATCAAGCATATACACACTAATCCCTTTGCATAAAAATGCCAAATTGATCATTTTTCTTTTTCAATTAATGATGATAAATTAACAGTGAAGTAAAAAAAAAATAAAAACGTTACTAAATTTTGTTGGAAGAATTCCAAACCTATTTCAGCATTGAACTTAGAAGTAAAATGCGTAAAAATCATGTAATATTAAGATATAAAATATTTATACAATACCACACTAAATTTAAATAGTAATTTCAGGAACATGTGTACAACAAACTACATGTGGACCACGAGTACACAATAATCTCACAATAATTAATTGTGATCGACTATCTTTCCTGAATTTGTGTATTATGAACAATGGAGAATATAGATTTTTATGAATAAATGCTTTCATTTTACATGCACTTATCTTTTATATAACATGTACATACCATCACAGTTATGAGACACCTTATATATATAAAAGTCACCATCATTTCAGCCGTTGTCAATCCACTGCAGGATGAAGGCCTCTGCATCTTGGGCTTTTTGCTGCCGATTTGATCCAACATACTTAATAATTTTGCCTTTGGCCTTTTTCTTGAGCATGTAGTGTCCAGTGGAATCCATTCTAGGACCTTTTTGATCCATCTGTTGTTACTACTTCTAGCTATATGACCTACACACTTCCATTTCAAACTTTTTACCTTCGCAATGATATCACAAACTTTTGTTTGATCTCTTATCCAACTACAGGTCTTTCAATCTCGTCGCTTTATACCAAGGATCTGTCACTCCATGTTTCTCTGTACCGCTCATAGCTTTTAAATACCATTAACATTCAATGTCCATGTCTCACTGCAATAAGTTAGAAGAGATAGGATACACTAGTCAAAGACTTTCCTCTGCAAGGAAATTGGGAGTTTGTTTTTAAAAACTATTTAAAGCTGGTAGAATGCTTGCCAACCAAGCCTAACACAATATTCAATCTCTTGACTTTTATCGCCTATCACTGCAATTTGTTGGCCAAGGTATCTACGATTATCAACTTGCTTTATTTCTTCTCCAGAAATGCAGATTTGCTTAGTTTGTACAAACTTATTAAACATAACCATGCTTTTCTTCAAGTTGATTTTTAAGCCTAATGTTTACCCTTTCATTCTCATATCTTCAATGAGTCTTTAGTTCTTCTGGGTCTTTTGCAAATACGAGGGTGGATCAAATACAAACGAGACTTTTGTTGTAGAGGGCATTCTATTGATTGAAGTACACTACCGCTTGAGGGTGTGTTAGGTAGGTGAGTTAGGAGTCACATGAGCAGCTGGCCAGTCTCGTGACATTCCTTCAGTAAGCCGTCAGACGATGTCCGATAAAGAGGTATACACGTCGATTGTGCAACCTATTATTATAAAGTTTCTTACTCGTG
Organism: Dysdera silvatica; assembly: GCA_006491805.2. Taxonomy (NCBI): domain Eukaryota; kingdom Metazoa; phylum Arthropoda; class Arachnida; order Araneae; family Dysderidae; genus Dysdera; species Dysdera silvatica. Next base: position 55,006,835 of record QLNU02003225.1, on the reverse strand, counting down.
AGGACGTAAAACTGACCAAAATTCTACACAATTTGATGGCACAATATGGAGATCAAACACTATCAAGGACATGTATTTGCCAGGCATGAGAAATTCATGGAAAGCCATGATCGTCACCCAAGGACGAGCATAAAAGAGCAGAACATTCAAACTATTTGTAATCTTCTGGAGGATGAAAGACGTTTAAATGTTTACGAAATTTGTTCTACGATAGGCGTGAGTTATGGAAGCACTCAATCTATAATCAAAAAGTACCTAGGGCTCTGTACGATGTCTGCACGATGGGTCCTACATATTTTTTACTGCAAAACAGAAGTTGGCAGGTTTGCATAAGTGTGATCAGCTCTCATCGTGGTTTGAACAAGGAATTGACTCACGCTTGAATCGCATTATTATCTGTGATGAAACTTGGGTACACCGCTACATTCCTGAGTCAAAACAAGCAAGCATGGAGTGGAGTGGAGAAAGAAAGGTGAACCAGCAGCTGGCAAAGGTGCTTGCAACTATTTTTTATGACTAACGTGTCATTTTGCATATGATTTCTTGCACGATCGTCGCACCATCAATGCTGCATATTACCGTGAGATTTTGAGTGGGGTTATACTTGTTTATCACCATAAAGGGCGTGATCAACCACTACGCAAAGTGATCCTTCTCCATAACAATGCTAGACCCCATACTGCAGCTGTCACATGTGCAAAATTAAGGGAAATGGGTTGGGCACCATTGGAATACCCTACCTATAGCCCTGAATTACCACCGTGTGACTTTCATCCCTTTGGACCACTCAAAGAAGTGCTGGGCGGCCAACGATTCGACAATGACAATGCAGTGCAGGAGTTTGTGCACAACTGGCTGATGACAACTCACTTCTTTTTATGGTGATGGGATCAAAAAGCTACTGATCCGTTGAGAAAAATGTATTTCTAAAGCAGGAGATTATGTAGAAAAATAATGTATACTTGGTTATTTCTTATTATAAATAAAACAATTATAAAATAAAAGCCTCGTTTATATTTGATCCACCTTCATAGAACGATATTATCGGCAAATCTTGGGTGGTTTAAATAAACACCTTTGATTTTCAAGCCTTTTTGATCCCAATCTAATGTAAAAAACTTCCTCGAGGCAAGCTAAAAATACGGGTGAAATTGAAATTGTATTTCCCTGTCGTATACCTTCTCCTAGATTAATTTCAACTTTGTTTCTATATTTATGTATATAGTCACTTTTGCTTTTTTATATATAGACTGGAGTATGAAAACATAAGCTGAGTCCACACCATGGTCGCTTAGTGCATTTAAAACAGCTGGTGAAAATGAGACGCCATCCTCATCCTGGATTCGAACCAGGGTCCCCACGTTGAGCCTGCGGTGTCTTGACCTACTAGACGAATGAGGACAAGAACAAACGCATTTTTCTCCGTATATGAGGATGTAAGATATTATTACCCTTCACAGGGATAACACAATTGCCAAATAATGGTCAACACAGAAAAGCCTCCTGGGCGAGATTTTTTGTGAGTTTTTCAAAAAATTTTGTGAAATTTTTGTGAGTGGGGGAATTTATTATACAATAATTTTTGACACCTACGTATATATATATAGCTCAAACCAGAGCTTTATTATTTTTAGTATTTACTTGATAGTAAATGAAAGCCCAAGGGCCTTGCAGCATTCCAAATATACTTGCAACATCTTCTGAAGACTTTGCTTGCAAAAGACGATCGGCTAAGATGATTGTATCTGAGTTGTTTCCTTCACCATACTAAAAAAAAAAAAAAAAAAAGTAAAATATTAGAAAAAGCAAAAAATTTGGTACTTACACATTAACGGGCCGTTAACGACAACTTTTTTCCCCTTGAAATATAAGGACTGAAAAAAATCGTGATAGCAGTTTTCATCGTAATTGTTCGTAAAAAATCGTACGTCTTTGGATGCTTTGTCGTCTTTGAAAGTGTGAATTTGTGGCATTGATTTTCCGGTTTGGACTTTTAAGCGAGAAATGAACGTGTAAATTGCTGTTACAATGCGTTTGTTTGAACTTCCGAGCAACAAATGGGAATCTATTGCCTTCTTTCAGGAACAAGGCAGGAAGGCCATAAGTTTTCGTAAATTCCGGGAATTTCAACCCACCTTGGTACTTACGTATTATAGTTATATTACTTATATTACGTTTTAGCGGCCCCAGATCTTATTTGGCAATCTTAGAATTATGCCAAGCTTTTGAAGCATGAATATAAAAATAAAAAATACAAATTCAACATAATATTGATTCAACATTTTACTGATTCAGGCAGCACACATCGAATATGATCCAACCCGGCACGAGTGGCGAAGCGACAAGCGGGGGGTCTCCTCCAAGTTTGGCCCCTGTGATTCAGGTAAGTATACTACTTGAATGAAAAAATAACGCAAAACTGCTTACATAATAATTAAACAACAAACAAAATGACAGTGATGTACCTATTTTAAAAGTGTTTTTATGATAAAATCCAAAACAGTGTTTCCAAGTTACGATTTTTGTCCCATGAAACAATTGCCAGTTGTAGTACAATAGTGCTGATGGCCCATTAATATGTAAGTACCAAAATTTTAAAGACACAAGTAGCTTAAGAGGTACATTTTATCAGCTATAAAATAACGTACCACTATATGTTCTAAAAGTATATGCATGCAGGTATATTTTGCCACAGACTTATGCATGTAGCAGGCGTTTTTTTTCATGAATTTCGCAGGAGTTTGGACATTCAGTAAAATCGCAATAAATTAATAACTACTTTGTTTTTCTCAACGAAACTTTTTTATTTTACACTTAAATATATGCTCTAGGATTATTTAAAAATAAATTACCTTTTTTTTAATAAGTAAATATAGAATAGTGAACTAAAAATGAAAGGAAAATAGACAATTTTTAATTTTACTATTTATTCAAACGTATTTTTTCATAACAACAAGTACAAATAGCAATGATATAACTAATATTTCTTCACAGTATGGTATTGTTCAAAGCATTTTCTTCTATGAAGCGAAACACAGCAGAAGTTACGTATGAAACATGTTTCACTCCATACGTTTTTGGCTGAGAACACGGCATTGTCTCTGTGGGGTTTTTTTCTTCCCGGCACCAACAATTTTCCCTAGTACATGTTTGCACCTATCCATGGATAGTCTGTGGGGGGGGGGGGGTCACATTTTATTATTCTTTACACAGCAAATGTGGATGGCTGTGGTTCTTGAGTGCTGGTTTCAAGTGGTTCATCAGTAACCCAATACAATGTGATATTATGCAAAAATTTCTTATATTTTATTTTTTGCGACTTTGGAGAGTTATACACTACAAATGAATTGAAAAGTGCACAATTCACCATATACATAGTTAAGCACTTTGTCCACTTTACTGTTTTATGCAAAATGCTATAGTAGGACAAATACTAATCGGCCCGATCTCCTCATAGTAGTCGATCAAAGCATTTGGCTTTATAATTTTTTATTTCGTTGTACAGTCCACAGTATGGCTTTCTTTCATTTCCGTCAAATGGATTGAAGAGACGAGACTCACTTCTTTCTTTGATTGCCAAACTTGTATCAATATATCTTTTTTTCTACGAAAAATTGTTTCTCCTCTTTTCAAATTAGTTTTTTTCAGACACTCTGGTAAACTTCTATTTTTCCTAATGGTTCCGCAAATTCATATTCTTTTTTGTAAAAGGTCTTCCATGTTATCGATGCTATTGTAGTAATTATCCATATAAAAATGGTGCCAGATATCAGTATATGGAAAAACTATTGTGTGTATCGTTTCGATCAACCGTAATCCTTGAGCTGCATAAACTTGAAAATTGCAAATATAAATATAATCTGTGTCACTTTCAGATAATATTCGTATGAGTATGCCGTACTTTACAAGTTTTCCAGCATTATAAACTCTAAAAAATAATCGTCCTCTCCAAGGTATTATGCCCTCACCTAACAATACTTGTTGCTTTGGTTTGTAAATGTTATTAAATTTTTCAAAAAAATAATTTAGTACAGGCCTGACTTTGAACAATCGAACAGATTCGTCTGTGATGTCTTGATTGTTACTGAAATGCCAAGCCTTCCATATTTGCCGAAACCTATTCCTTGACACAGTTTCTGAAAAAGCGTATTTGTGAAGGGATCAGTTGACCAATATTCGTCTCGTGTATCTTTACGAACTTGTCCCATGAAAATAATGAGCCCTAAAGATTTCTTCATCTCCGGAATCGTAATATCTTTCCATTTCATACTTTTGCGAAGATATTTTAAACTTATTGATATTTTGATGAGAATATCTGTTTGATTCCGTGACTAAATATATAAAAAAGCCGTCACTTATAAATAACTTCGCTGCATCAACTGTGGATTCAGGAACATTAGTCATATCCGTTATCCCAGGATGACTCAAAAATTCTTCAAAGACTGGAGGATTGTCAATCGATGACCATTCATCTGTTTCTAAATCAGAACTTGTTTCAGAACTGCTAGAAATAGTTCTTCGTATGAACGCTACAGAACGTGGAATAATGTCATCATCGTCGCTTTCTTCGTTATCTTGACTTTCGGAATTACTATCATACGAAAAATCCGATACTGCATCAGCACATATTTCTTGATCACTATTTTCATCACAATGATTCATTTTATCAATGTTGTAATCAATAATAAAAAAACAAGCTTCAAATTTACAAAACACAATTTGTACATTCAGAAGTTATTAAACCAAGTAACTCAACAAATTAAACTTTTGCAAAGATACAATGGAAATCATTGCCTAGCGACACAAACACCATACACACTTACAATGCCCATCATATTTATAGGATACCCATTCTCCAGCACAAATCTACTAAATACATCCTTTTACGTAACCCGCGGTTTAGTGACAGACTGCAAAAACGTAAAAGTCTGTTTCCCGCACGCAATGTGGTAAGAAATTAATTTTATTAATCTGAAATGAGTGTTCAAAGATTAGGAAATCAAACAGACAGTCATTTTGAAAATCACCTACCAATATTGAAAATAGCAAGTAAAATCATTTTTTATACTTAATTGATCATTTCAAGGTTTTTGTGATATAGGGTGACCATATTTTTTTTCTTCAATTTGTTGGTAGTCCCCAAAATGAACTCGTCACTGAATCTTCACTAAAAAGTTTGAGTCCAAGCATGTTCTTTACATCACCGAAGTCGAACAATTCATTTAGTATTTCTTCAAAAATTCGAAAAAACGTCTAAAATTTAAAGAGTCCCATGACTTTTGGTTATATAGTGTACATGTAGTCTTCTTAAATATTAAAAATTGTAAAGAAATGGAATTCATACTCACTAAGTTGCCATTGAATATTTCACCATTCCACAACAATATGTTCCCAATGTCATCATAATATGGTTGTGAAATAAGACATGTTCCACGTAGATGAAGAACGGAGGCATGAAAGTTGAGAAAAATATCATGTTCAACTTGAACTGACTTTGTTCCATGATGGTCTGGACCCCGTCTTTTCAATTGCTCTGTTAAACTCTATTTGAAATGAAAATAAAGATTACTATAGAATTACTATAGTGAAAAAGATAAAATGTAGTTATACTTGACACCATTGGTGCTATAGTTCTTGGAATAACTGTTTTTTCGCTTGCGAAAAAACAGTTAAGCCAAGATGCCCTTCTTTCTACTGAAATGGAACAACGCATCTGTTACTTCAGCTAACGAGACCTGGCCGCAAATTTTGTACGAATGAACTATACTGCATGAGACATTACCCACATCATTTATAGCCAGTATTCCTAAAATTGGCGATCTTCTACCCAGTGTTTCTAAACTGGCAATCAGCACAAGGTGACTAGCCGCCATGTTGTTTGCAGCGTTTTTAGGGATTTTAGTGATTCCTCCTCTTCTCCTCCGTAAATAAAAAATAATAATACTCCTCTTCCTCTCCTTTTTCCATCACTATGTCATTTACGGCATTTTTTTGGGGGGGGGTTCTTGATTCCTTTTCTTTCCCCCCCTCCAACCCTAAATAAAAAACAATAATTCTCCTCTTCCTTTTGCCATACTGTTTACCATGTTTTTTGGGATTTTCCCGCTTCCTCCCCTCCCAACCTTAAATAAAAAAATGATAATCCTCTTCTTCCTTTCGTCTTTTCACCTTCCCCCTTTTCCTGGCCAACCCTTCCTCTTTTCCCCTTCTCTTCTCCCCCACCCCTAAAAAAATAAAAAGTGAGTATGCACACATTTTCATCGGCTTCTTGCACTCTCGACATTCATCCTCAGATGCAATTAATCCCTCTTTCATGGTACACTCACTCACACTTTTCTTACCTTGCATATGTAATCCATAAAAAAAAACATTCCAATGCTCAGACATTTCCGCTGCAACGAACGAATGTGAAGTAAGCAGAAAATGGCCTATGAAACCAGTTCTCACTGCATCATACACGGTTATGTGACGTCACACTATGTTGCACCACAAACCCATCTAGTTCACTTTTCAGAAATTTCTAGATAATAGTAAGAGAAGTGCGTAATGTCTCGTGCAGTTGCACCCCTCCATGGTTTTAATGCTTTTCAGGTGCCGTGGCAATCAGATTGCTTTCTTAGGATGGTCTACATTTTCTGATTGAACAGGCAGGTGCTCGTTTAGGACAGTACTTTACCAAGGTCTAAATGCCAGTACAAAAACTTTCCATGGTCAAAGGTAACAACAAATTGAAAAATGCCACTTAATAACTCACAACCTTCATTTTGTTTTTAAAACTAATTAAATTCACCTTTTTCCCAGCTGGCACCACCTTGGAATTTCCAAGTAGTGTTTCAAACTTTGTGGTGGCTTGGGAACATGGAGTTGTATATACATATATACACACATACATATATATATATACACACACATATATATATATACACACATATATATATATATACACACACATATACATGTACAGTCGAGTCTCTATTTAACGAAGTGCCATCGTTCCTCTGAAAAACTTCGTTATAAGGAAAATTCGTTAAATAGAAATTAACATAAATGTTGAAACTTAATTTCGATAAAATGAAAAAAGCTAAATTTGGACAGTAAAGACTAAATTCAGTAGACTCTTCTTTTTCAACGAATTTAAATATTTTTCGTATACAAGTACGCACAAATTAATAACAAAAGTAAAGACTGAGGATTACTTTATATCTGTATGATCCTCATACAACATATTTGAAACAGAGAAATAATCACTAATTTTGCTTTGTACAGGTTTCTTATAAAAAACGTTTTATTTATAGAAATTCTCACACTTTTGTAAATATCGGAACACGTCATCTATAACATTTTCTTCAACAATGCAACACGTATGTGCGAGAAGCAAATTTCGTGGCTTAGCCACACCTGCAGAGTGATACATCCCCGCTGCTTCGAAGTTCCCAGTTTAGAACAATAGAATTATTTATCACAACTGACCCTATGTCCACAATACAGAAGGCTACCTCAACTCCGTCTTTTTGCTTAAAATCCTCAACTACCCCTTCTACCTAACCATCCCGCTGAAAAATTGTAAAAGGTAAATTAAAAAAATCAAATTCTTTATAAAAAGAACTTCGTTATATAGAAATTGTTTTTCGTAATATGGAGACAAATTTACATGTTAATGCCATTCAAAGTCAAGGTTCCGCCGAAAATTTCATTATATGGAGACTCTACTGTATATATATATATATACACACATACATATATATATATACAGGGTGTCCAGGCTAAAGGTATCCAAAAGTAATGGCTTATACTGACAGAAATACACATGACTAGTTATGTAAATGCTGCACCAATGATAGGGGATTGCTCCAATTTTTTTATCCAAGTTTGCTATTACGGTCGCGCATGCGCATTGTTGACAGTTGCGTTGAGCTGCTTTCCACAGCAGTCGTATGCTGACTTGTGGTAAGGAATATTTAGAAATGGAATCATCGGCACATTTTGTTTCGCAGAACCGATAGTGGCAGGACGCAGTAACATCTACTTGTTGGAGAACTTTGCTGTTCCACACATTCGAACAAATTTCATATTTCAGCAAGACAGTGCTCCATCAAACTTTCATGGAGATGTTACTGAGTTTTTGAATAAGATCTTTCCTGGATGCTGGATCGGAAGAGAAGGCCTGACTGCTTGGCCTCAGAGATCTTTGGACATAAGGCAGTTGGACTTTTTTGCTTGAGGCTTCAATAAAATGATTGTGTACAAGCAAAAAGTTCGTAATTTGGATATTTTGAAACAGAGCATCTGTGCAGCAGTGTTGATTTAATAATACCTCAGATGTAACTAAATATCTGGCAGGAGATCAAAAAATATTTGGACATCCACAAAGCCACTAATGGTGATTACATTAAAATTCGTTAATCTGAAAAGAAACTTAAGGAGTTGCCATCTTTAATGCAACTGAAATTTATAACTAACCCTGTGTCATTCTCCCAGTATAAGTCATTACTTTTCTATACCTTTAGCCCAGACACCCTATATATATATATCTTATGGATCAGAGAGACATGGAGTCTAACTGTTGGAGCACAGTTACAGACAACACAAAGGAGCATGGAGAGGTGCATGCTTGGAATAACTAGGAGAGATCGGAAAAGGAACACTTGGGTGAGAGAGCAAACTAGAGTAGAGGACATCATTGTTAAAGTAAAAGGGCTGAAATGGCGATGGGCTGGGCATATTGCAAGAAGAACTGATCAACGATGGACAACAGAAATTCTGAACTGGATTCCAAGAGACCACCGAAGACCTAGAAAACGTCCTCAAACTAGATGGGTGGATGAAATAAGAAAACAGGTTGGGGTGACGTGGAAA
>QLNU02003225.1:54968673-54997879 GCA_006491805.2 Dysdera silvatica | reverse complement strand
GTGCTGAAAAGTGAAAAGCTGTTTGACTCATACTACGCAGAGTATATGTGGAGGCGGCGTCACAAAGAGGAAGTGGAGGAAATGATTCCAAAAGCCATAAAAAATCAATGCTTAAAGACAGCAGTTTTTTTGGTTAAAAAAATCTGAAAAGAGTATAATAGGTAGTAAACTCAGTATAACAGGGAGTTACTCCTTAAAAAAACATGGCGGCCGGGAAGCGAGCGCACGATGACGTAATCCGGGAAGGAGGTTGCCGCGACAGGGTTGCCATGTCTTGGCGACAAATCGCACAGGGGATACGGGTGTAATTTGGTTAAAAACGCTGATATATACGAATAAATAAGTGTCATGATGCAACCATAGTTATAACTACATTATTAACTCACAATAGAGCACAGAATTTCAAATACATATACAAAATTAAGAAATAAAGTGAAAATTAAAAGTGCCCCCCCACCATCTTACTAAAAACATCATATAATGAATGCATCGTAACATATTTAGCAGAAAGATGTCATTCCTGCCCATGCTATAATCCTAGGCCTTGACTGTCATGCACAATAAATTGCACTTTCGGTTATTTTTAGAAGGACATAAAGTTTATTATAATTACCGTTATAGGAAAATGTAATTTTCCATGTCTATTACTAGTTCTGCCAAGGCAGACGGAAGCACAAATTCCACACATTTGATAGAAATATAAATTAAACCTGGTTAAAATCGCCTTATGATTAGATTAAAAACGCAAATAACTTTTTCCTATAAAAATAACATGTTTCAATTGCATACAAAAATATTAAATTGCATATAAATTAGAATATTAAATAACTGCATGTGATTTTTTTTTTTTTTTTAAATAATTTCACGTAACCACTTCCATTGTCTCAGCAGGTTAATAAAGAAAACGTGTAAGCTTTTATTTGTTTACAAATTCAAATGTTAAGTAGTATTGCCAAACGGTGTCTTAAAAATTTGGAGTGAAACTGATTAAAAATTTTGAACTTCGTTGTTGTTGTTGTGCGGAATTTGATAAGATGCAAATTTGGCTTTGCGCGAATAATAAACGTAATAAACATAATTTTTTGTTGTCCTACACGTTTCGCCGACTCGGTTTTGACTGACATGGGGGGAGGGGGGAGCTAAGTCACGTGATGGGCGGTGTGAGTGAGTGTGTGAGTGATTTGTGCAAGAAGGGTAATGGGAAGGGTGGCCGTCGAAGGCGGACGCGCTGTATTCCCAGACGTGATGGGCGGAACTGCTCTATATTTGGGCGCAGAGCCTACCACCTACCTTATCAAAATGACGTGGATGAAGTTTGTTTTATAACTACAGATAGACAAAGCAAAAAAAAAAACCAGCCATGTACCGTAATTTTATGTACTGGTTTGAGAAACGTAAAGATTTCGTAAGATATTGAAAATCCAAGTAAAAGACTGCAAAGCCCGTTTAACTCTATTAAATGATCATTTTAAAGACAGTTCTGGGATTCGTGAACACGATACAGATATAGGTGCATTGGAGAAAAAAAAACACATTCCAAGCCAAATTAAAAAAGAAGAGCCCAGGAAGAACTAACAACTGCAGTTCCGAAAATTTTTAGGTATGGAAATACAATTCAAAATTATGTTTGCTTTATTGTGACTTTATTCGTACTTGAAACTGTATGAATTATTGTTATTATATTTGAATGATATGTATGTTACAGGAGTGTCAAATCCCTCTTCAAAAATGAATCAAAGACTTTTTGATAATATTTTTTAAGTGGTTTCCTGAATATAGTTTTTTAAAATCATTTGACATTGTCATTTATCTAAATCTTTGAAGATCCGCAGCTTGAGAAATGCTGCAATTTTATTCGTAAACTTAGTAACACAATAACTGCCCTTAAACTAAATCACTAAAGCAGGGGTTCTTGACCTTCTTACAACTACATACCGCCCCCCGCCTCGCAATGGATTGGACAATCCATTGAAATCCATACACTGTTCCCCCTATGTGTGTGCATAACATATTGCTTTTTGGCTGAAATAAAAGCATAGCTGAAAAAATCAAGTTAAAAGATTAAGAAGTTTACAATTTCACTTAAACGCAAAGCGTTCGATGTCAATAAAGGATGATAATTTGAGATAATAGATGCTTGGTAGAACATATTGACGATAGTGGAAGTGTTGTTATCGAATAGAATACTACATTGTGCTATTGAAACGGGCTATAACGCGAATTTTTATAGTGGGAGGGGGGGGGCTAACTGGGCTTCCCCGAGGGTTGTAGGCGCCCGGGACGAGATTCCTTACGGCGTCCTCTCACACGTATGGCCCCCTTCCCATCTCCCAAATCTTCCAACTAAGCTTTTAATAATCGACTCAACATTGAAAATTTTTCACTTTCCAATAGGCACTTTCAAATGCTTACTTTTAGTAGTCATATAGCCATTGAACAGAAAATAGCCCTAAGTAAAATTAGGGAGTTAAAGAGTTGGGGTAGAAGTAAAAAAAAAAAAAATCTCAATATGATTTGTAGTTTTAAAGAAAACTATACATTCGATGCTTCCTCGTCTTGCGCTAATTTGCGTCTTTGCGCTCCAAAGAGTATTTTAGATATAGTGAAATCGCACTCGCAATATTTAATCTGTACGTACGTGCTGTTACAAAAAAATTTTATTTACACGGGTAAATCACTGCAAACTGGGGTGGGTTCTTAGATCTTACTAAGAACAATGGAAATTCTTAACTCTTCATTGCACATATTCACAAGATGCACAATAATTCAACAATGACGATGATTACTGATATTTACAAGAATTTATAAAAACGATGATTTTTAGTGTTCACAAGTAGTTACAAAGATAGCTTTCAGAACACAGTGCTTTGTACAGTCACTATTAATTTCAAATCATAAAATTCGCTACTCACTCCTAACGATGATTTCACAAGCACAATTGCCGGGATGGCAAGATATTGACTTGAAAATAAATCTTCTCAATCACAGTACTTAATCACTTAGAAACACTAGTAGACAAGTTGACAAATACAGTTCGTAAATACTCACAATGAACTTCACAAATAATCCACATAAACTTTTCAACGAAGGCAAAAGTTCCCGTAGCGACCGATTACAATAGTTACTCTGCTAGGTCAAAATCTTCAGATGAAAACGGCGTCAAATATCTTAATCTCTGGCTCTCTCTCTTCCAATCCATACGGGGAAGCTTTAAATAGCTTATAGAGAACAATCTGGAAAGAAGGAATTCTATTGCTTTCTCGAAATTAGTAGAAGTTTGCAGAAGTTCATTTCACCTCGGACGAGTCTTTTCCCACGTCATTGGTCAAGGCTCGCGCCAGAACGGGCGACGGGTAGGGAAGAGGAGAGGGCGCGACAACCGACTTTCAATAAATCATCAGCTCGTTGGCAATGACAGCGACCCACGCTTCGCTACCAGAGGTATGGAGGCGGAGAGGGCTATCGCCCCCCCATCAGGGTTAAATAAGAAAAAAAAATAAAAGGGATGAAAAATATTTTATGTGTTTTTTGTTATGACTGTAATAAACAGAAGCCTTGTACCAAAGTTTCAAAGTCTTGGAGAAATATGATCCAGACGCTTTTCCAGAAATCTACAAACTACTCACCTTTCACAAACTACGTTTTCAGTAAGGGTTACTTCAGCATAACGTAGTTTTTTATCCTTGAAGCGCCGTCAAACTTGGCTTCGAACGCGGATGACAGAAGAGACTTTTAATACACACCCACAGAGACATTCATATTGATGTAAATAAAGTGATTGACAAATTTTCAAAGAAACCAAGATGGCTCGACTTTGCACTATAAACTTCAAGTTTTTTAAAAAGTTGCTTGTTATAAAAAAAGTAAAATAATTACAATGTTTTTGTAGTTTAAATTTAAACTTGTTCTATTAATTACATTGTAAATTATCGTTTTTGGTTATTGTATATGTCTCCTTTACTAGGTTATCCTTCTGTCATACTTGACTATAATCTATCCTAAACCATATAGTTTAATTAAAGAAAAGCCCAGCTTTAATTCATTGTCGTAAATTAAATATTTTGGTGAGTATAAAGCAGGGTTGTCCAACCTTTTTGTGTAGTGGGCCACTTAAAGAATTTTCACGGATCTTAGGGCCAATGGTTTCTTAGAAAAGGGTAAAAAAAAACTCACTTACACTTAACAGCCTCCCTTTAGAGTTTTTTCCAGTTATTTGTTGCACTTGCGATATAGAAAGGGGTCACCTCTCCTGTCCCCAAAATTTTTCCTTATTTCTGAAAAAAATCTAAAATTTTTGTTTGGGAAATTTTTTTTATTTCAAACAGTTATAGTCTGCTTCATTTATAAAACTCGCTTTGGTGGCTTTGTGTGTTGACCATTATTTGGCCATTGTGTTATCCCTGAGAAGGGTAATAATATCTTACATCCTTATATACGGAGAAGAAAGCTTTGTTCCTGTCTTCGTTGGTCTAGCTGTCAAGGCACTCCGGGCTCAATGGAGGGGACCTTAGTTCGACTCTAGGGCGGAAACGGCACATAATGGAACGTTTATTTTCTTATATAAAGGGTGTTCTGGGGGTTTCTGTATCCTAATTAAATCCAGGTTCTTCAGTTGTGGAAGTTTCTATTTGCAGTTGTAGATATTATAATTAGCTGCGTTTTTTCCTAGAACTAAATAGCTGTGAATAATGATTGGATTGGAATGATCTCTCCTATTCTTTCACGCATGCATGTATGCGTGTGTGCGCGCATGTGTGCATGCATATCATGGGCGCCCATATGAGTACTTTTAAGGGGAGGGGAGGACTGAGAAAAATTACCTCTTTCTCAAGGCTGTCAAATATTTTAATGAATATACACGACACTAAAATGCCACATGAATAATTGATATTGCTTGACAATTAGTAATGAGCTAAAAAGTACCATATATACCCCACCCCATATGGGTGCCCATGATGTATGTAAGTGTGTGCACGTGTTTGATATCCCCAAAGGAAAATATTTTTGAAGGGGCGGTTAATTAGGTCTAGTACACCGACGGAAACTACACCTTGCGCGTCCCATTTGATATCTACAATAAACAACAGAGACCGAATAGCGTGGCTATTTTTCATATTTACAAAGCCCAGCTTCCCAATTGAACCTGAATTTAATCGTAGACGAGTTCGATTAAATAAATGCACGTTGTATAGACAATAAATGAAATTACTAAAAAATGAAAGCGTAACTACTTTTCATGTATATAGTAGTCATGGGAAAAAAAAAATGTTTTACTTTAGTTACAAAAAGTTTGTAATTTACTTATTTTATGGTAAAATCTAACATTATTAAATTTCGGATAAACTGCAGTTTGTTCGAACAACTTTACATTTTTCAGCACCTCCAAAAAAAATTTAAAGTCGACGCTTTTGATTTTTCCTTTTAATAAATATTTTAAATCGTTGAAAAAGATCGAAGTTTTGAACTTCAATCGAATCTGAGTGTTTTTAATCCATATTGAATCAATAATCTAGACCGCTACAGACAACTTTTAGAAAAATAAATATTCCTAGAAAATCAAACATCGCTATACCAACTACTTTCTTGGCAATTTCTCTTGGCGAGAATTTGTTTTTTTAACGACAGTAACCCACGTCGTTTCCATGGAAACTAGCTTCCTTTGTAACGGCCTTTGACTTTCTGCACTACGTCAGGGATCCTTCAAAAGTATTCACTGTCGATACAAACGTAAAATGTTTAAAGAGATAAATATTTTCCTCAGAAGTATTTTATATTATTAATAACAGTTATTAGAAGACACTATTGCAGTTTTAATAAATTTATTGTTTTTTTCTGTGGTTTAAATAAATATGTTTCATACATTTTGGTGCCGTCTTAAAGCGGCATCACCAGATTCCTTTTAGTAAACAATTTCATTCATATCTTATGTGGCGTCTGCTCAAATCTTCTTAGAAGAAGTGGGCTACGAAGGGAAGTTCAACATAGCTTTTACAACTTATTTTCAAATAAAAAATGTTTGTTAGTTTACCAATCGCTGTCAAAAGATGTTATTTCTATGCGCATCCAAAGCTTTGTAAAACAAATTTTTATCAATGGTCTGCTTTTAAGAGCCACAGGTTTAAGTGCTCTTTTTTAACTTCACCTGTCAAAGACAATGCTTCTTTGATCGAAACCATAAGGCACTGTAATTATTCCAATTGTACATTTAGGCATGGAGTAAAATTACTTGGGAATGCACCTGATTTTAAAATATTGCCGAAGCGGAATATTCATCCTCTGATTTGGGTTGTTGTCAGACCAGTTATAAAGTTATTTGCCGTGATGTCTGGCAGGTTAGTTTTTCATCAAGTAAAGTGTATATTATAACCTAAATATAAAGAATTCTTTAAAAATTATATGCTCTATAATATACGATTTTTTCCATTAACTACTTTCAAGAGGACAGGAAAAGACTTCCTTAAACAGAAAAATGCGTTAATTGCAATGTATGCAATTCTATGAAGCATTTACCAACATTGAAAATTATTGTCATTAATTAGAACACTGTTATTAAGAGAGATTGCTTGCTATACAATATTTTAGTTTCCGTTTCAGTCTGTATTATATATTTATGATTTCCCTCACTTGACATATTTTTGGATGAAAATTTTGGTTACTTAATGGTTTTAGAAGTTTTATATTGAATTGGGTTTGATTCCCAATAAGGTTTATTTGTATGTTAGATTTGCCTGTTGCTAAATAGGCAAATCGAGGCAGTAACATAGAGCTGTGTCTGGATTTTTACTTATCATCAGCTCCCACTTCGCAGGGCCTTAGGATTACCGATAATCAAGCCCCTAAAAGTGGCCCTTATGGTCAAATGTTGAATTATTCGTCATGTTCAAACCTTAATTAATTGTTTAATAAACTCATTATTTAATCCCTGCATAAATTATCCTTTACTACAATGTGTTTAATTAAGTCAGTGTACATGAAAGTGACATAGCCCTTTTTTTAACAAAACCAAAATATGGGTTTACGCAGAGGGGTTGAAGGGGATTATAACTCTTCTACTAAGTAAATATATGTCATAAAATTGCTAAAATTTTTTGTATGAAGTTGTGTTTTTATTAGCTCCTCTTTATAAACTTCCTGCATATGCCAATAATGGAACTTCAAGTAAGAAATTAAGAAAGTTAAAACTCCATCAAAATGAATGAACTCATTTAATTTCCTGGAAAAAAGTTATACTAATTCCAAATTATTGAAATTCATTTAAGGCTCTAATCTTCCATGTCAAAACTATTTATTTTATGGCTCCTCAAAAAAGAAGAAAAAAAAAAAGGAATTGTTTATAATCCTTGTTTTTCATTTTTGCAATAATATGAAGATTCAGTCGGCCATTAAGAATATTCTTTAAAAAAAAGTAATTCTACATCAAAAGAAATTATTCTGAAAATAAAGTAATATTTAGGGGTTTGGTTATCAAATTTTGGCATCACACAAGGTCCCATATAACCTTATTCCATCTCTGCATATTCTAATCTATTTCAACGCCAAATTACAGAAGTGGTAATTCTGTAGTATGGTCTTAAAATTTCCTAGTATAGAAGAACTAGATGAGCTTTGAGCTCACATTAAGTCTGTAGATCTTGTCTCATGATGTAAATGTTCTTAACATATTAAATTTTAATTCAAAATTCACATTAATTTGGATTAGTATGCCAAATTTTTTCTTTTCTTTTTTAAGTTTGTAACATTTTCTTATTTTATACTTTTGTAGAGCATTCCGTAAATGGTGGAAAGGCTTACCACCAAACAGGAAAAAACACTTTTTAGATAAACTGCAAAGAAACAATATCAAAATTGGAGGTAATATTGTCACATTGGATTAATATGTACTCACAACGGGGAAGTAAGACTTTTATTAAACGCTTTGGAAGAGCACAACCATAAGTTAACTTAACAAATATGGGTATATAACTTATATTTGTTGAGTCAGCAAGTCAACTTAACCGATATAAGTAATAACTGCCCTCATTCAGGTACTCTCTCTTATGTATGATCTAAGAAACTTCTCACACATCGACATGGCAAGACTTACATATAACTATAACATGCGTAACTATATATATATATATGTATATAATTACCTTCCGTCACTTCTCACCAAACTTTTCGGAATACTTTGGAACCTTCCAAAGGTATAGATATTTTGAATTGCTTTAATTTAACAGAAAAGAAATAAAAATAATCTGCCGAAACCAGGGCCGTGGCTAGGGAGCAGTGTAGAAGGCCAGGGATGCAGATGAGGAAGGGCATAAAATCGGCGGAAATAATTCCCAGGAGAGAATGTGTCCGTGGCTAGGCTGAGGGGGCACAATTTGAATGGTTCTATCAGAGATGCAGGATCAGCTAGCTACGATGCTGGCCAAGATAGCAGTCTGTGGGTTTGAACGTGGAACCTGTTGTGATAAAGGGGCTACGTGTTCTCACTATGACATGGAGGTACATTGCAGTGAAGGGTTTTCTTCATACATAAACGATTGAGTATGCGACAGTATTGAGAAAAAATATTTTTAAAAAGTAGGCAAATAGCCCTGCGGTGGCGCAGTGTGGTAACGCGTTCTCCTAGTGCGCCGCTAATCCGGGTTCGACTCCCAGCAGTGCAAAGAACGCTTACTCAGAGATCTCATAAAGATCGCACTGCTCACTGTAGTCCGGGGTTTGGTTCCCTAGGCCTTAAGAGGTTCGGATTCCTCGGAAAACAGTAGGTCCCGGCGCAGCATGACCACTGTAGTCTTTGAGCCGTAAAACCAAAAAGAAAGGAAAGGAAAAAGTAGGTAAATAATTTTGGGTTAAAATACATTTATGCCCACAATCTGCCAACTACTCACCATTATTCTCCTTAAGCAGCCTTGCACGTTTCTGACTTTTTTTTTCCCTCCCAGACATGATCGTTGGCAGAATTTTTTGAAAGAGTGGGCGAAGATTACTTCAGCAGAAATAAAAAACCTTCATTCAAAAATACCATAATTAAATTATTTAAATAAGTATTTAATTTGTTTAACTAAATAATAAGACAATTTAGTTCAAATAGAATAGAGAGGTTGCATATTTTTGCCCTTGAGAAAAGAAAAATGAAATTTTTTTTAAAAATCCAGGGAAGGGAAAGTTCCCACTCTTGGCCTATGCTGTTGACACCCATGCTCTCAAATGCTTTTTTAACTCAGCCGTAACTGGTTTGTACTAATTTTTTAATCTTCATTCTCCTTATTCGTTCAGGGGTGAGCACAGGGGCACATATCCCCCCCCTCCAAGAATAGCAAAGTTATTCTTATTATTGGCCTTTATTTTCATTATCTAGAATTGGGGATGGGGAGGTTCGTACAGTATTTATTCTCATTAACTTATAAGTTGGTATAAAGGACCAATCCAAAATAATGCATAAATGTTAGAAATGCATAAGTGAAACTTGAAGTAATTCAAGCCATTTCTATGCATGAAGTCTACACCGAATGCATCGACTGAATAAGAATTTTGATCATTTTAGACAAATTATTCTAAATTTAAGCAGTAACTAGAGTTTGAAACTTCGCTACACTTTAGCCATCTACCCATAGTTTTAATCTGAAATTCACTTGAAAATAGACTTATATAAAGAATTGCTCAATTTTTATAGTTACCTTGTAATGCTAACCAACCACTTTTATCTGTTCCGATCTATAATTGTCAAAATTATTCTGGTTTATTATTATTTTCAAAGTAGCTAAATTAAGGATGTTTCTTTTAGCTGGACTTTCTCTCTTTGGGTTTTTAGTTTTTTTGTATTATGTAAGTCATATACAAGAAACACCGATAACAAAGAGAAAACGTTTCTTGGCTGTCAGTGCAGAACAAATTAAAAAAATAGGGGACTTAGAATTCGATAGCGTAAGTTGCACTTCCAAATTCCATTGTATATGTTGCATCTATTATTATTAGTGCTAATTTTAAATTTAATTATCGGTTCGTAGCTTTCGTTTCAAAACTTTTTATGAACTAAGGCCCTGATATGATATGGTGGTTACAAGTTCACTTAGCATGCCATTAAGTTGGATTTGATTCCCAACAGTGCTAAAAAGATCAAAAAAAGCTCACTGACTAAGTGCTCACTGCAGTCCATGAATTACTTTTGTAGATCTTAAAAAGTTCAGATGCCCTGGAAAATTGTAGGTCTATTACTTTATGGTAGCACATCGGTAACACATTTGTCTATTATACCAGTTACCAGGATCAACTTGTAATGGAATCATGAAATGCACCTTTTTTTTCTACCCGGACCCTGCAATGGCATAGTGATAACACATTTGTCTATCATGCCATTAACCAGGGTGGACTCCCAATGGAATCTTGAAATGTGCCCTTTTTCTGCCCGAGCCTTACTATGCCTTTATCAGTAGTAACATATGACTAGCATGCCGTTATCCCAGGTTCCATTCCCAAAGATTCCAAAACAGGATGTTTACCGACTAACTGTCCACTATAGTCCAGGGGTGGTTCTCTAGGCTATACAATATTCAGATTCCTTGGAAAACTGTAGATTCCGGCACAGTATGACCCTTGCTGTCCTTGCACCATAAAACAAACATTTTTGTGCCCACTGTTGTTCAAGGTTTGGTGCAGGCATGGATTTAGGGGGCAAGGTTGGTGATTGCCCTACCCCCTTGAATGACCTCTAAATATGCCCCTGATTTAATTTCCTTGGCTATAGGGATTAGGATTCCTTGAAAAACCACAAGTCCCAGTGCAACATGCTCATTGCTATCCTTATGCTGCAACAACACAATTTTGTAATCTAAGTTTTTGTACTTGGTACTTGTTAATTTTGAGTATATACAATTGTCACGATTTTTTAAGCTCGGAAATAACGGAAAAAGTTCATCTGGAGAAGGATTGCCAGATTAGAAACTGACGAGATGGAGCAGTAGTTCTCAATCTTTTCGTCTAGCAGAACCCTTTTCTTACCACATGTTGAGCCACAGAACTCCCTTTAAATAATATTTAAGAAGAGCTTAAAAGGATATTGTTTATCACTCTTTGGAAATGAACATAAAAAAGATAGGTAATACCTTCCTGTTGTTTCTGCATATTGTTCACAGATACCCCTAAAGCGTTGTCATGAGCAAAAATTGTAGAATATACAGATTTTCTTGAACATTCCAGTGTTATTTTATAAATTGCTTGTGGAACTCCTAGAGGGGTATCATCGTACCTCAGGGTTTCGCACAACACACTTTAGGAAGCATTGAAATAGAGATTAGTTGTAAATTTACAATCATTTTAAAAATACACTTATGTGTACTTTTAATGTACTTGTAAAATTCCCCTTTTGTTATTAATTGGCAGTATTTTCTTAATTATTAGGATTGTGAACTATATCAACATTTATTTATGCCATCTGGGAATTTAGCTACTGAACGGGTCAAAGCTGTAGTACAACGACTTCTGGATGCAAACACAGACATTGAAGAAATTCATGACAAGAATTGGACGATTGCTGTTGTAGATGATGATAAAGTGAATGCCTTTGTGCTGCCTGTAAATATATAAAGACAAAAAATATAATTTTTATGATAAATTTAATTTCAGTTAACTTCTTTATATAGAATTTATTTTTTCAGGAAAAAGACTTAGGTACTTGATATGTGGTAAATATACATTGCTAACTTTCCATATAGGTCGAGTAGACCCTGATTTAAGGCCTCACCGGTTGTGTTATTTAAGTTTGAATGTTATTTTAATCTTAACTTTGGGCGTGAAATTTTCTTATGCTTCTGTATTTGCATATCCATGGTTAGATTATTATCCGCCGTAACATCTGAAGATTCTCTGCTCCATAAATGTTTCAAGTTTGATGTTTGGGCCCCTACTTTCTTTATTTAAGTCTGTATGCATGTGGATATAGTTACATATACATGCTTTGAAAGCTACAGGTTTCTACAGTCATAACGATTAAAAACCTTTTTTTATTTTCCGCTTGAATTTTCCTTTTAAATTGCTGACAATTTACAATAGATTTTTTACATGTTGCTCCACCACAAGCTTGGAACTTCACTAAAAACGCCAAAATTCTATTTTTGAATTGTTGCTGTAACTCCCATGATTAAACGTGTTACCTTCTTCAGTGGCCAATCCTATTCTTTTATTCTAGGATCCTAAAAAAAACTTAATCCAGTACGATAGATCATGAGCACCCATATGAGTACTTCTAGGTGGGGAGGGGACTGAGAAAAATTATTACCTCCTTCTCAAGGCTGTCAAACATTTTAGTGAATGTACAAGATACTAAAATGCTACAAAAATAATTGATACTGCTTGGCAAAGTAATAAAATGTGACTGCAAATTTTTGAAAGTACATGCTTGACATAACCGGGCAAATAAAAGTTTTGAACAGCTAGGTGGGGCTTGAGCGCCTGCCATGGTTGCCCCAGTGGGGGTACAAGGGGGTGCACTTGCACCCCCTTAGCTTACGAAAAAATAGGGGAGGGGAAGTACTGAATTCACAATAAACTTTAGTCCAACAACATTATTCAATTGGAATTTTTCCTGGATACGCACCTTGCACATAATTCTATATTTTAATTCTATATAATAGTGTGACCATGTCCCCTATATTGTCACCTATGCTATAGATATACAGTTAGATCTTGATGTAAAGTCATCTTTAAAGAATTGAAAAAACTGACTTAATAAATGGGTTGTCCATTTATATGTGTATATATATATATATACAATGAAACCCCTCTTAACCTTTAGGTAACGGCAAGTAAAAAGAGTGAATTTGCCATCCGCACGGCTGAAATACTCTGAGTGCTTTCCCCCCACCCACCTTTTGTGCTTTTTCTCAGGCCAACATTGCGACGTGGGGTCAATTGAAAATTTTAGCAAAATGGTTGCTGATAACTCAGTCTCTCAAAACCTCTTTAGTCCCTTAAATTCCCTCTATTCCTTATGCCGATACGGAATCCGCCCCTTCCCCCCACAGCTAATGCGCGGATCTTATAATAATGGATAATGTGGGGGTAGGGAGAAGCAGTGTATGGTTATTGTATGGTACATATATGTTTCATGAGCCATGAATTTCGGGCGATAATTTCATGGGACAACCCCTGTCCCGCCATCACCAAAAGGTTAATGGACACCCCTCAGATACGATTACCCTGCTTTTGCAGTCAGATAAAAATTCTCCGGCAGAAACAGATTTTCAGTTATGTATTACAAACCCCTACTTAGCAGTCACCCTCAGATTCAGACGTGGACACCATTTTCATGATCCATTCCATTAGACCAGAACCCATGTACGGACAAAATACAAACAAAACAAAACTTTGACATTCACGGCGTTTCACATAACAGGAAACTAAGGGCAAACAGAATAAGAGCTAAGGAGAATTTTCCCTCCCATTACCAAAGAGTACCAATTGACTACGATTCTTTAATTCAAGTGGGGTCATTTCGTGTTAAGTGAACTAAAATTCTAACACTTTTGAACCTCACCCTCTCGGATTTTTTTCAAATTTGGCTCATTAGATGTACACCCAGAGATAGTGAAAAATCTAAATTTTCAGATTTTTAACTGCAGTATTTTTTAAATTATAGGCCTCTGACATTCAGGAAAAAAAGCACGATTTTCTGTTTACGTGCAGTTACAAAAACTATTACTAATCAAGCTAGAAATGAGATAGATGAAATAAAAATAATGTTGTAGATTATAAGCTTTCATATGATATCCAACATGAGTAGTTTTAGGTAGCTTGGGATTTCAAGTAATGCCATGAACTCTTTGACCTTGAATTTCTCAAAAAGCGTTATTTTTAAAATTTAAAAAAACAAAACAAAAAACATAAATTTGCACATATTAGCATCATTTCTGGAAAGTTTCATCTTGGGACAGGAATGGGAACAGATTTTATTTTTTTTTAAAAAAAGTTATTCCAAGGAAAACCATCTGCAAAAATGGGAATTTTTTATTTTAATCCACAATTATCAATATGTTGGGAAATAACCACTATCATTATTATAAGTTAAGAACAGTGTTATTATACAATCAGAGGCATAGCTAGGGTTTTTTGGGGGGTTGTAACCCCCCATTGCAATGAAATTTTGTATATTTAATATAGGAATATATGAGTTGTAGCTCTGTAACCCCTCCCATTAAGCCTATAACCCCTCCCTTATGAACTTTCTGCCTACGCCACTATATATGCAACCATGCTAGAATAGTTTAAATTAGTTCACCCAGTAAAAAGAGGTGGAAGAACAGTGTTCAAGAAACCATAGAAATTCTCCTTTATGACTATAAACAGATGGCAGCGATCTGTAAGCAAGACACTGAGATATTACCCAGGTGCAATTCTGAATATTTTATGTTGAAGCCTTATAAATTGTTGCATGTAAAGTGACAATTCAACAGCTAGCATTCAGTTTTGCCTTAACTCCCATAAAGTGAATCTACACTGCAGTTTGCATTAAAGTTTTTACATCATTATTCTCTATGTATGCAATTGTAAGTTTCCACCATGGCTGAAAATGTAAGTAGGTCTATAATTACCACGCTTTTTTGTTGTAAACCTTTTAACAAGGAAGGGCAAAAAAACATTAAAAAAAAAATCTAAGGCCTGTTGCAAAATGGATGTGTAATTTATGGGACATCTTTGAAAAGGATATGAAAATATGTGATAGTTGTAGGAAAAAAATGAATCTGGAAAAAATTAAAACAGAAGACAACTTAGTAGCAATTAGCATGCCAGGCCCTAGTTAGACAGATAAGGACTTTGAAGCGGGGTTGGCAAGTTTCTGCCAAGGTGGTTAAAATCACTGGTTAAACCCGGCATGGCAGTAACCGGCAGAAACCCATAAAATAATTATTTTACGCATTAATAACTTAATCAAAATGCCCCAAATGGCAAAAGGGAGTGTATTTTAAAGTAAAATAGGTTTAGTTACAATGTGTATAGTATTTATTCAAAGGTTACATCATAGCAAATTCACTAGCATTTAAGTTCAGGCTGATCTTTTCGATAAAGCAGTCTATAGCAAAAGATCAGTTTTGCTGCTATTTCCTAATTCAAATAATTTCTTTATTATGAATAGATGAAAAGCTTGATAGAAATATTCTTCCAAGCCCATCAGTATTGCAGGCAATACCATCACTGCGTAGACAAAAGTTACAAAATCATCATTTATAGTTGTTTCCTTTAAACTAGACCACCATATAGAAACTGGGACATTTTCCAAGATTTTATTGGAGTAGTATGTTTCAGGAAAAGGAATTGATTTTGCTCAAAAAGCTATAACGTAAAGCATAAAATTTGGGTTAATGACATTAAGGAATTTCCTAGTATTGTCTTCCTGATCTTGTGACAATTTAAATCACGTATATTTTGGATGAAGCATGTAAACTGGTGTATGATGTTCGAGTTACTGCCTCATTAAGTCTACTTTTTACCCTTTTTTAATTCATTTTTATGAGATTATCATCCATGAGGGTCAACCAAATTTCATAAGCATCTGGAATAGATTGATTGATTGTTTGGCTTTTTTATGGCGCAAGAGCATCTGGGCTATACTGCGCCAGATCTGCAATAGAAAAGTAATCTTTTTAAATCTTATGCAGGGCAACAGCAATAAGTTTTAAGAGCTGCAACAAGTCTTTTTACATCTTTATTAATTATCTGATTATTTATAACTTGAACAGCCCCTTGATCATCCATATCATTTTCATAATCCACAAGCAGTATGGATGATCCTTTATGAACGATTCTAAGAACTATTCTGCCTTCACTTGACAAAGGGAGCAGTTGGCTCCCGAAACGTCGTGTTTTTAAACCTTACGCCAGTGTCGAAATAACTGTTTGTTAACGATTCCAGGCAATCTACCTAACTTTTCCACCATATATTGTTGGGTATTTGTGGCTTTACAATGTTTATGTATTCCTTTAGCCAAGCACCTTGTCTGTACCGATTTCTCAAATATTTTTAAACAGGTACCACATGCTTTACAACAGACTTAAAAACAAAAAGTGTGGTTCATTCACTGTAATACAACTTATTCGATTAGTCATAAACCATTGAGGCTTTTTTTTACAGCCAGTCTGTTAGTGTTTTTGCTTTTTATTTTATAGCCAAAGGTCTAATGAGGTAGAGAATATAAATAAGGCGAAATAGGCATAATAAGTTAAAAAATATGGCCTTTTAGAGATAATTTTTGTAACAAGTTTTTAATTTACTGTTGAGTGATTTTTAATTATTTTAAAATATTTTAATTATTAAAATAATTAATATAAAGCTTTATAATATACAAAACTATCATAATAAAAATGTGGAGAGCCAGACTAAATCACAATGATTAACTCCTGCACCCGCTCTTAATTATCTGTGATCCCTCTATTTAGCCTTTCTGCAGCACTTTACTGTTAAAAAGATTACACACACATTCTGTGTTCTTTATGTGTGTGACTTATGTGTGTCTTATGATAAATAACTTTTGTTTTTTCTTTTAGAACGGCCAGATTTTTGTGTTTTGTGGAATGCTGAAGATGTGTACAAACGATGACCAGCTTGCAGCTGTATTAGCGCATGAAATATCTCACTGCATTTTGAGTCATGGTGTAAGTAAAATTTTATTCAATCTTTTATGAAAGATGTTCATGTGGAATATTTGATTCATCCTGTTTTTTACAGCACCTTTTTGGCAAATATGATTTCTATAGTGTTATTCTAATGCAGAAGCTTAATTCTAATCTATATTGGTTTAATTGCTCTGTTGTAACTTGGTGGTAATTCGTTTACCATGCAGGCCCTGCAACGGCATAGTGGTAATGCTTTCACTTACCTGGCCATTCATTTAGGTTCCTCTCCCAACAGGGTTAAAAAGAAAATAGTTTACCAACTGCTTGCTGTAGCCTGTAGCTTGGTTCTGCAGGCCTTAAGAGGTTCAAATCTTTCAGGAAAAAAATGTAGGTCTATTGCCTTTTAATGATGTAGTAGTAAGGCATTCACTTGCCGTGCCATTAATCTAGCTTCCTTTCCCAATGGGATAAAATAAAAATTGTTTACTAACTGCTCGTTCTAGTCTGGGGATTGGTTCCCTAGGCCTTTAGTGGTTCAGATCCATGAGGGAAAAAAATGTATGTACATTCCCTTTTAATAATATAGTGGTAATGCATTCACTTATCATGTGATTAATGTGGATTCCCCTCCTAACAGGGTAAAAAAAAAATCATTCACTAACTGCTCACTGTAGTCCGGGGCTTGGTTCCCTAGGCCTTAAGAGGTTCAGATCTCTCGGGTGGGGGGATGATGTAGGTCCTTTGCCTTTTAATGATATAGTGGTAATGGATTCATCTATCATGCCATTAATCTGGATTCCTTTCCCAACAGGGTAAAAAAATGTTTACTAACTGCTCACTCTAGTCTGGGGCTTGGTTTCCTAGGCCTTTAGAGATTCAGATGCTCCAGAAAAAAATGTAGGTCCATTGCCTTTTAATGACATAATAGTAACATATTCACCTAGCATACCATTAATACAGGTTCAGCTCCCTATTGTGTCATGGAACACATGCCCGGTCATGGTCCAGGATTTGGTGACCCTGGCAGCAGAAGTCCAGATTCCTCAGAAAACATCAGGTCTTGTCACGGCATGGTCCTTGCTATCTTGGTGCAATAAAAACACAAATATGTGTTTACTATGCAAAATATATGGGTCAGAATCCTGATGGTATTTCAGTACTTTTAGAAAACAAATTGGTTTTTGTATATTAGATATCATTACCTTTCACAGGGTTAGCACAGTTGCCAAATGCTCGGCGTACAGAGCCACTGGGGTGTATTTTTTGTAAATTGCTCGTAAAGAAAAGAATGATTTCACGGTGCCTGCTGGGAACCGAACCCATGACCTCTTGATATCAAGCCAAGGGCTCTTCCAACTGAGCTACAGACGATCTATCATCCTCCCCTTTGCGAGCGCATATAAAACTTCACTATAGATTAGTTTCGGAATGGGGCAGTGCATGGACTACTTCTTGAACCAAATCAATGTCAAAGAAGCGAACGTCTAAAAAGTGGGACTAACGTGATATTAAAGATGGGGAAATTTTTCTCATTGTAGCTTATGATATTGTAGTATTGGATAATAAATTGTTTTTGGTTTTTTTTTATGTATGACATGATATTATCCTTCACAGGGTTAGCATAATTTGTAAGTGTATCTATTCTTACTCAAACTATTAAATGATTGTAAAAGACGTACCGCTATCTTTCCATGCTAGGTAGATAAATTACATGATCCATTTCATGGGACCGAGGGTCTGAATATCTATGAATGAATACAACAATTTCCATACAGACGTTTATTTAGAGTACTTACGTATACATCCATGTGTTCTGCATCACATATTGAGTTTAACATAATTGGGCCTTTATGTATGTTTCCTGGTTCCACCAGGGCCGCTCATGGTATACACTAAAAATATTCCATATGTTACTAAAAATTATAAGTATAGTATTAAGCTAAAAAGTTAAACCGAATTAATATTAAGAGTAAAGTCGTAACCTGGATTTAAACATCTGGAGCCTGTCCACGTTAACACTTCTTATAGAGTTGCCAATGCCATCAGTGCCACTTTCTTAATTCAACACCACTCGATGCA
The DNA here is from genome assembly GCA_006491805.2 of Dysdera silvatica. Taxonomy (NCBI): domain Eukaryota; kingdom Metazoa; phylum Arthropoda; class Arachnida; order Araneae; family Dysderidae; genus Dysdera; species Dysdera silvatica. The sequence goes on along the minus strand of QLNU02003225.1, from coordinate 54,979,207 downwards.
GGCAATCTAAAGCACTTAGAACAAATGTTGCATGGCAAAGAGTTCAACCAGGTAGCTTTAGTCTTTTCCAGTTACTTCTAACTCAGCACTGAAAATCAGCACCTATCCTCGCATCACAAATTATGTGTAAACAAACCTGAAAACAATTCCAGTACTTTCTTAACTATTTTATTCGTAACAGGGTTAACTTTCAACTAATGTTAACATATTAGCAAACTTCCTAACTAGCGTTAACATATTAACAAACTACCCAACTCGCACCTGTCCTTGCGCCGCGAGAAATTTCCAGTCACTAAACAGTTCAGTTCTAACATTAATTAAATAAGGATTATATTTAAACACACTATTGAACATTAGTCAGTAACAAAAGGTAAGGTAATTTTTTACATAACAGTAATACATCACCATTCTGTACTCAAACCATCCTGTAATTAATTAAGCTAAAGACAGGTGCATCTGCTTGCTTATTAAGTTGAAGTCCTGTGAACGTAACAGTTTGCCGATTCTCTCCTTAGTTGGCCCACTCCACATCTAACGCTTTTTCAGCTTCCAGATACCAGGGAGTTAACACAGAACTCCAAGCTCAGCCAGAATATGTTGAGAATGCTTTCGTAAACTCATTACAAAAATCAACGAGGTTTCAATCTAACTGCAAACTTGCGTGAATGACATCTAAAACATGAACTAGACTCCTTTGAGCCCTTGACAGTGAAAGGCAACTGGCCACCACAGCTTGCCACGTTCGCTCTTACTCCCTTGGTCGCTTACTGCTCGAAAACTCAATAATCGCCAGTAACACAGCTTACAACGCTCGTTAAGTAGTGTGTCGCCATCTACATAGCAGACTCAAAGTAACGTTACAAAGTCAAAACATGGAGAATCCTCAGGGAAAGTTGGCCAAACAAGCTCCTGACCATTACAAATTTCCAAATGGTCGGCACACCAAATGGTACATTGCCAAATGGTGTGCCCACCATTTGGCAATTGTGTTAAAATTGTGAAGAGTAATAATATCTCATATATAAAAAACAAATTATTAAAATTAAAACATATTACCACATTATTGGCTATGATGAGGAATTTTCCCATACTTAATGTTCCAGTACTTTATTTTATTTACCTATTCACATTCGGGTATTTTATGCCCTACGTAACTGTGGTTCAGATTCTTTGGAAAATATAGATGCTTTCATTACACGATTTTAACTATCCTTGCACTATGAAACATAGACCGGTTTTTGTATAGTTCAGTCTATTTTTTTAATACAATTTACTTAGTCAAAAATATTGAATTTTCATAGTATGAATATCACTCGTGTTGTCCTTGCACCGTAAAATTCATCAACAATTCATTGTGTAAAATTCATAAATTCCCCAGGCTCTATCTCTGACCAGTTCCATTACTGATTAATCTTACATAATATGAAATATATATATATATATAATTCCCTATAAGAAAAAATCACAAAAACTCGCCCTGAGAGGGGGCTTTCTATGTTGACCATTATTTGGCAGTTGTTTTAGCCCTGAGAAGAAGTAAGTTAAAACATTAGATAATTGAATTTGGGGCTAATTGGTCTTTTATGAAGATGAAATGACTGTGAGACAGAGTGCGAAGTAATGGGGGTATGAGGGGGATTTCCCTGGCTTGTGAAAATATATAGCCCCGGCAGAAGATTTTGACTTCCCTGCCAGGGATGATTATTTCCCCCTTATGGCATGAGAAAAAAATGGTATTCACGTTCTTATTTTTTTCTTTTTTTTAGCGATAAATTTTTTTTATTCTTAAAGTTGTTGGTGACTTTGAGCAATATCACTGGTTTTTGGGAAATCGGTATGTGGTGGGGGAGGAGAGGAGAGTTGGGAAAGAGCTAAAATTGGCCCATCTTGGAAATAGGAGGTAGGGCTAAAAAAGTAACGGCAACTATTCCTTGAGGGAATAGAGATGTACTTCTCAGGGAATATCAGATGCCCCTTTGATATTCAAAGGGTATGCTAATTGTTGGGAGGCTGATCGTGTGGTGGTTGCAGACATCTTGTCTGAAAAAGACACTTATGAACCCTATCTTGGGAATATAACCTGACTGTTTCCGAAAACAATAAACCAATTGAATCAGAAGCGTGGCCTTACAGACGATGAATTGTAGAATCCAATTTTGAAAGTCGGACATAGGAAGAGGAACAGGTCAAAACAAAAAGGAGTGGGGAAAGGGAATTAGCTTTTCATTAATTCGTTATAATTATAATAATTATAGTAATAATAAATTACAATGATTCATATTACAATTTTTATTTCCTATTTTTTTAATTTAACTTCATTATCTATAAATCTGTCTCTTTACCCACAGTGTTTAGACCAGATTGAAGAACTTTATTTTGTAATTCTATGCTAAACCCTGGTAATCTTTTTTCATTTTGTTATGTTAAAGCATTTTTAAGGGTCGCTAAAATCATCTTTGCCCAGGACCACTAACACCTTAAGCATAGCCCTGCTGACATCCTTACCAACTACGCCACTAGTAGGCACGTGCCAACAGAGGGCAGGGTATTTTCACCTCTAGTCTCAAAGGAAGAGGGGGCAAAAGGCATATGTCACCCCCATTATTGACGAATACTATTAAAATTTTAATTTCAAAAATATGATTAAACATTGCAATGTGGTAAACCTGAAATACCTTTGGATTCTAATTTTATTTTCTGTCAATAGATGTCGGCACCATACCGTCAACAATACAGCTTTGACAGTACCTCCTGGTGTATCTATTGTTAAAAAAAATTAGCGTCTCTTTACCTGTACATTTTTTTTCAGTCTTTGTGAAACCATTGATTTTAAAGCTTGGTGCTCTGCGAAATCAGTAAAATTGAAATCGTTCAAGTGGTTGTTGTTTTGTAATTCAGTTTATTTTAACTATTTAATTAACTAATTAACATCTAATTAACAATTAATTTATCTAATTAATGGTTTAAAACACTAATAATTGTTGGGAATTTGTGGCAATAGATGGCACCACCAGTTTGCCTCCGTAAAATATCTGTCGCCCCATTCTCAAAACGTTAGCACGTCCCTCACCACTAGCCTAGTAGTAGTAGTTAGAATTTTTTTTTATCCCCCCCCATGTAAAAAAGTTTAATTCGCACCCTGCTGTGAGGATTGTTCGCTGTGTATAAAATTTAGTGATTGAATAGCCAGTTGCGATTTTAATTAACTAATGTATATAAAGTTGACTGGGACTTAGTAATTCTGTTTGATTAAATTATAATCATACCCTTTTACTCAAACGAAAAATAGTACACATAAAATTTGTTCTTCTGTTTGGATTTAAAAATATCCTTTTATTGAATCTCTTACTTGTAGCGTGCAGGTGACTAGTTATTTATAAGCCAAAGAAACGTATATTGAAAAACTTTTTTTTGGTGCAGAATGACTATTACTGTTCTTGTGTTATAAAAATTCAACCAATCTTTTTTTTTAATCTTTCAACTGTATCTGTCATATGACAATAGGGTGAAAAATTTAGTCAAGCTCATTTGGTAGACTTTGCGATGACTGTTGTGATAGCCGCAATTTGGGCGATTTTTCCAACTGACTTCTTTGCACTGTTCACCCATTGGCTGATGAAGCAAGTAGCAGACGTTAGTAGTATTTAAAACTTTATTGTACATGTATATGTGGTAACGTACTATCATATTGCCTTCTAATTTTAAGGTGCATCCACACTATGCTGTTCGGCATGGATTTATTTAAAAAATTTCTTACATTTACACACGGGAAGACCCACAAAAAAAAAGCTATACATAAGCACTGGACAACTACCATATCCAGACCTGGTCCACATTGCCTAGCCACATAGCGTGGGTGTGCCTTTTGCCTTGGCAACACTGCAAAGGTACAATGGTTATGGCTTTTGCCTTTATGCTAGGTAGGACTCCTACTTAGCTTTGCTATATATGAATGTATCGTGATTATAAAGAAACTTTCATTCCTGCGTCCTATTTCAAATGACCCATATAAGCACATATTAATAGTCTTAAAAAAGAAAATAAAAATTAATCTCTATATCTGAAGATGGATGTGCTTTTGTGCCACCTTTTAAACTGCCAATTGCCCATTTACTAACTGTAATGTTTTAGCTGTAAGAATTTTTCTGCCTTCCCTTCAACACATTAGACCATATTGATAATTTTTCTGTCAGTAGAAGGAATTTTTATGGAAAATTTGACAACTTCTAGCTATAACTTTTGCCAGTATGCATTGACAGTCCTTTTCTACTTCCATCGGTACTTCTCGAACTGTAATGCAAAATTGTTTTCAACTCAGTTCAGCTGAAACATTTTACTTTTAAGTGCATTGAACATTTCAACTGAAAACCCAATTTTGTGTGGTGAGCTTTGAACATGTGTAAATAACCCAATTTGTGAAGTGAAAAATTATGAAAACATTAATGTGATCAGTTTCGAAGTTATACATGGCATTCATGTATGATTTTTTTTTTCTAGGGAGGGCCAAGACACCCCATCTCCCCTTCCCCTGGGTATGCTAACGCATAGGAAAGAAATGATCACTGTATTTGTAAGAATTTCAGAATGATCCCCTATAAGATGTATCATGTTGGGATTGTGGTCCCCCTCTCCCAGCTCTCTAGCTTGCCTAAATCTCTAAATCTTACCATGTGGTGTAAAATTTGGGGCCTCACTCTGTATCAATACTTATATGTTTAAAATAATGGTTATTAAGGGTCCATTCTATTTATTCTGTCCCATAATTTCAGTTCCATTTAATTTAGTGATATTTATAGACATTTATTAGAAAATTTGGTACAAAGATTTTAAATTGAACCCCTTTTTATTCCATCCTCACCTGCGGTTCAAGATGGTGTACGTTATCACTATAGCAATGACATGTCTATCTTCGAAAATGTCATTAATCTGGCTGCAATTCCAATGTTATCATAGAATATATGTCATTTTTCTGCCCATTATAGTCCAGGATTCGGTTCTCTAAACAACAAAGGTACAATTTTCGTAAAACGGTAGATCGGTGCATACTCTGTCCCTAGCTGTCTTTGCACTGTAAAATCTAAACGAACAATTGAACTGTGACTGCGAAAGCATAATTGTGTGTAAATGTAGTCATATTATATGGAGCACTGACAGAAACCTTCATTCAGCAGTGGATAAAGATATGGGAATATAATTTATCGTGTTATTAACTAATTGTGTTTATATGAGGTATCTATTTCCAATGCAGATAACACTGCACTTGCCCTACAGCAGAAAAATTGAAACAGAAGCAGACGAAGTTGGCTTAAAACTTGCAGCAAAAGTAAGATTCTTATGTCAGTATGTGCTTTACGTTAATAGTCATAAAATTTGAAACCTAATGTGGATGTCTGATTAATAATGGTCATGTTTGCAGGCATGCTTTGATGTCCGTGAAAGCAGTGCATTCTGGTCTAAAATGTCTATATTGGAAAAGGATTCTGAAATTCCTAACATAGATTTTTTATCAACACACCCAAGTCATGAGAAAAGATCTCAACAGCTCGATGTTTTAATGGAAGATGTAATTATAATTTTAACGTATAATTGAAAATACTGTCGATCTAAATTATAATGCTCGTCGCTGTTGTAGCGACAACTCAGTTATTACATCAAAATTCTGAAGTCCCTCTACGAATTATTTGTATATGTAATTATTTGTCAATTATTGCATCAAAAGTTCAGTGCATCCTTAAATATTGTTAGAATGAAATTCAACTTTTATTATGCATAATATCATTAAAACGTTATAATATCTCAAAACGTCAAAAGAATCTTTTCTTTTACGCTGGACGAGTATCAAAGTTTTACTAGTTTATTTATATAAATCGAATACTATTCAGATTAAATTAGAAATAATGAAGTAAGAGCACCTTCTCGGATTGTAGAAGATCCTGGGATCATACCCCACCAGAAGCAGGAAGCATTTCTTTTCTTTACGAACATTTTACCATCTAACAATGCCATAACATCGGTGTTACTATTACTGAGCCTAAAAAACGTTGATAAAAATTGTTTCTAACTTCACTAGTTTGTTTCATACATAATCCCATGTTTTAAGGAAAATATGGCTTTAAAAACACCTCATAAGCTTTAGATCTTCATGGAACAAAACTCTATCTTCTGCACATGTGTCATATAATGTTCCTTTTTTATTAAAGGAGGGGAATCTGTGGTTGTGTAGTAGTAATGCATTCACTTGGCATACAGTTAACCTGGATTTTACTCATAATGGTATCACAAAACAAAACAAAAAATCAACTAATTGAACACTGTTATTTGGTAGGAGGTAGCCCTCGCTTCCACAGTTTCTGGAAACATTTACCTTCCCACCCCCCACCCTAGTTTAAACTATTATGGTGCACTATTTTGGTGTTTACCATAGTTTTTAGTTAATAAAAAACACTACTTTTATAATTTTAGTTGGCTTGTTTTTCAATTAAAAAATGAAAAAAATTGCTTCCTTTATTTAAGTATAAGAATTTTTTAATTTGGTTATAGTTGAAGAATGCTATAATTTTGATACAACGTATGTACCTTCAAATGCTTTTTTAAAAGTTAAAAAAAAAAAATAGTTATGAATGTTTTTTATTTCTCATACATGCTTTCATTTCTTACAGGCTTTAAAGCTACGTTTGGATTGTGGTTGCACCCGACTTAGAACTCCAGATCCACGACTTAGCATAGAAATGCTTGGTAGAATGCTAGACGAAGAGAAAAAGAAAAGCAGGGTACTTAAACCAGTTGTTGCTCCAGGTTAGCCATGGTCAGGGAATAATTGTGAAGTATATGAAGCAACTCAATTAGCCCTGTTTGGAATGAGAGAGAAAAAGTTCTTAAACAAGTCATTGTTTCAGCTGAGCCATGGCTTTCAAAAGTGGGATTGGGGAGGGGGATTATGGTTGAACATAAGACATATACGTAAATCTTGTATAGGGTATAACTACATTTTTATGACAATTTTGTAAATACAGTAAAACCCTTCTTAGTGAATACCCCACAGATATGGCCATGCCATATCTGTGGGGTATTCACACACACACACAGATATGGTTATGCCATTTTTACGGCCCGATAAAATTTCCCAGCAAGAAATTTCTTCAGAATACTCCCCTTTCTTTGGACAAAATTTTCTGTCTCGTGAGTGTCCACTAATGAAGAATTTTACTGTATACGGATAAGTGTACAGTGATCGTGCAAATTGTATAAAGGAGAGCTTTTGAAATGCAATCAAAACCATAACTTTTTGTAATATATTTGTATATAATACCTTTTAATTAAAATAATTAGTTGAATTATAAATGTGCAAATTGACTTTAAGAAGTTTTATTCTGAAATCCAATGCAAAATAACTTTAAAATTTTTAATAAAGTATTGTAATAATTTTTTATTTCTGTGTTTTGGCTTTTATTTATAGTAAGTATACAAGAGCCTGTTTGTCAGTATAGTAGTAAGGTGTTTGTCCAACGTGCAGAAAATCAGGTTTCGTTCGACCCAAATACTAGTGAATATTCTAAATTATGAGTAAAAAAAATATTCAGTGTATATATGTTTGCTATCAAAACTTATTAAATAGTGTTATTTCCTGTTTAATTAATTGAAGAGAACTCCTATAATGGTGTAATTCAAAATCAGAGAATTTGGACCATTCTAACATTTTCCTCAAGTTTATATTAAAAATGCATCAGAATAGGCTGCAGCTAGACCTCTAGATATTTCTGTCAATTATCTCAAAATTTTGCTAAGAAATATTTTACGTTGAATCATGTAGAAATATTTATTGCAAAATATAATTTAATTATTAATTACACTATTACTAATTCACTGAAGGTCTGCATTAAGTGGTTCTCAATCTTTTTCAAGCCTCGACCCACTTTTAGAATATTCAAGTAATTCGCGACACCCCTTTTATAAGTAACCAAAAGATCTGCGACCCTGCTATCTCTGCCACCACTACATTTGTGTAATAAAAATTTTTTTAACGAAGTAAATAAAAAGCATCAAATAAAAAATTATATTAATCATATATTATATATATTATATTTTTTAATGTATATTATAGGTGTAAAGCTAACATCCATTTGTAGAATTAAACAACTATATTAACCAATGTTTATTAGTAGTGGGACCTGAACCAACAACCTTCTGCGTGAAAGCGGAAGGTCGTGGGTTCAGGTCCCACCGAACGCAGAAATATTTATTTTCTTTCGAACGTTTCACCATCTAATCACGCCATACCATCGGCGCTGGTATCACTACGCCAATAAACGTTGATTTATATTGTTGTTTAATTTAATCTGCGTAGTGTTCGATTTATATAAATATCATTTGTAGAAATATAAAAGCATTGGGACCATTTGGTATGAAATTCTTTATAAAAATAATTGCAACTAAAAATAGTTGCTGCGAACCCCAGGTTGGGAACCATTGGTCTACATGCATTAACAATTTCTTTTATTTATTCTTCTCCCGTAGTCATAATAAAATACACCCACACGATAGCAAGCATTACACAGATAAACGGAAATACCTTTAAGCCGTGGGCTCGTATTCAAAATTAACTAGATCTATTTGCATACTTTACATCCCATGACTGTTTATTATATTAGATCCAACTAGATATAGTTTATCTCAGGGTTATCCAAAATTTTTGGGCAGGCGGACACTTAAAAATATTTGAACGCACCTAGTCTAACGAGTTTCGTAAAAATTTACTAAAAGCCTCTCTTCTATCTTGCCAACTTTTTTGGGGGAGGGGTGGGGCCAGAGATCTTTAGGGCAACAAACTGATTGCGCCATCTATTGTCACAAATTCCCAACAGTTATAAGAGATTAATTAGATAAATTGTTAATTAGTTAATTAAATAATTAAAATGTATTACAAAACAATAACCATTTGAACGATTTACAATTTTACTGATTTTGCAGAGCACCATGCTTTACGAACGATAGTTTCACAAAAACTGAAAGAAAATGTAGAGGTAAGGAGCAGCTAATTTTTTTAACAGATCTGCTCGTGGACACCGTAAAAGTAGTATTAATTGAGTGTGTGGTACCGACATTTATTGACAGAAAATGAAATTAGAATCCAAGGTTCTTTCAGCTTTGCTACATTAGTGGCAATGTTTAATGTTATTTTTGAAGTTAAAATTTTAATAGTATTCCTCAATGGTGTGTGTGGGGGGAGAGTTATGCCTTTCACCCTCCTCTTCCAGGACTGGTGGCGAAAAGCTCCCCCCGCCCCCCCTGTTGGCACGTGCCTGATTAAATGTTAATTCATGAATTAAATAGTTCAAATAAAATTAATCACAAAACAACAATCATTTGAACAATTTAAAATTTTACTGATTTCGCAGAGCAGCACGCTTTTAGATAGTAGGCATATTCTAGCAGGGGGAGGGGTGGGGTTTTTCGACCCCCAGTTTCAAATTAAGGGGACGAAAGGTATATTTCGCTCCGGCACTATCTAGGAATACTATTAAAATTTTAACTTTAAAAATAACATTAAACCTTGCCACAAATGTGGCAAAGCTGACACAACTTTGGATTCTAATTATGCTTTGTCTCATATTGATGGAATCATATACGGGAAAGCAGATGCGATCGTTAAATGTGTCTGATGAAAGATCTCGCAGACACGGGAATTCTTCACATTAATCAGTGGTGCCACATTGGTCTATATAAAAGCGGATTGTGCGATTTTTAAGTGGCCTCGATGCCAAAATTTCGAATTGAGCGAATTTTAATTACCTTCAGGCTATAAATCTGAAAAATATGCTACTTTTTTATTTTCATATATAAAATCACAAAATATTATTAGTATTACATAATACAATAAAAATTTTGTTTGTTGAACATTTCTATTCGCAGTGAACGATAGTTTTATTAAAACATAACATGTTCGATACTCGTTCAATTCATATGAGATCTCTGTGGTTCAATTCTTGTTTTGGTACTTTTTAATCACAGAGATCTTATATGTAGGTCGTCAGTGCTTAGGCCAAGTTAAGTATTGCGCCTACTAAAACCCGTTATTAGTACTCCCATAGGCATCCAAAAAGTTCATAAGGGGTGCTTATAGGTTCAATGGAGATCCACAAAGCTTCAACTCACATATTCCTTTGTTATATATAGAAAACTTCATTGCAATGACGGGGGGGTTACAACCCCCCATCAACACTCCCCTTGTGTGCGCCAGAGAGTACTCCCCTTCACCAATGCACAATTGAAATTTTGCACCCGAGACTTTCGCCCCGGTGGCACTTCCCACGCTACGCCACTGCCTTCCATAATAAGAGACACTGCTATTGATTTTCGACCTGCTGTCGAGCGGACTTGTGATTGGAGTGGTAACAATAGCTGGTTCCGCACGTGCGAAAATATTCACAACTGTGATAATTGTGCTATCTTATTAAAATGTTAAAGTTAAATTATAATATTAAAATTGTATTTTTATCAGTGCTTATTATGTACCCACATAAAAATGCCAAAACTA
>QLNU02003225.1:54956735-54968573 GCA_006491805.2 Dysdera silvatica | reverse complement strand
CTGTCTTCTCTGACCATCCGACTTTTTTACTGTTCGAATGCAGCAGCCCTATTCCTTCATAAAAATTTTTACTAATATTTTCATCTTAGAATCTTTTTATGTTCAAGGCCCGATCAAGCCAAAGTGGGGCCCAAAGCTTAGTATTTATTTGGGCACCTCTATAGAACACTCGCCACAAAATTATTCAATAAGTTACAAGTCCAAATTCTTGTTATATATCCGTGGATCCCCCTCCAGTTGGGAATCACTGTTATATATCAGTGCTTTTCAACCTGGGGATCGCCAACAGGTTTCTGGGAGGGGTGGGGTGGGGTTGCCGCAACTATTTTTTATAAGGAATTTCTGGACGATGTATTAAATTTAATAGAAATTAATAATTCCTTAATGAGAAAGAAAAGTTAGATTAAAATTTTAAAAGTGGATATCATGAAGACTGGGATATGGGAAAAAAACATTAAAAAGTAGTTTACTTATATTTAAATATACATACAAAGTTACCAATTGTTGTTGCTCATCGTTGGACAATAAATTAGAATTAAAAATAGCGAGGCTTTGTCATCTATTTGTGGTACTCGTGTGTGGGTGAGCAGATACGAACTTTAAACGTGTCTGGTGAAATCTGAGAGGTCTGTAACAGCGGATTGGGTGGTTTTCTAAGTGCCCTCGCTACCAAAATTTCGAATTGGGCGACACGCTAATTTTAATTGTCTTCTAGCTATAAATCTGAAAAATACGCTACTTTTACAGAATGGGGAGGGGGGGATTTTACAAATTGCTAAAATTATAATCTGTTTATTATTAACTATTGGGTGCAAATATTTCTGCCATTAAAGCGAACATTTTTACCGTGATTATTTATTCAATAATATACGTAGAATATTCAAAAAGTTACTTACGTTTTAGAATAAACAAATGAAACGAAACATTTTTTATTACTTAAACTCGAAAGGCACATCGTTCAGCTATTTTTCAACATAATCTCCACATAAATTAAGATACTTATCATAACGGTACACCAGCTTGTTAATTCCATCATCATAAAATGTAGCTGACTGAGACTTCAACCATGTACGGACGCCGGCATGCAATTCCTCGTCATCGTCGGAGCGCTGTGTTGCAAGCCAGGTCCTCATGTGTGGAAACCAGTGAAAATCGCTCGGGGCAAGGTCCGGACTATATGGTGGATGAACAAACAGTTCCCATCCGAAACCATCCAAGAGCCGTCGAGTTTGAATGGTTGTGTGGGGGCTTGCGTTGTCATGAATGAAAAAAACTATGGAAAGCAACTTCCCTCGACACTCGTTTTGTATCGCTCTTCTTAATTTCTTTAATGTTTCCCAATAATCTCTCACTGTTTATTGTTTTACCACGTTCGAGGTAATTCACCAGAAACACAACCTCCCTGTCCCAAAAAACAGTCGCCATGATCTTTCTTGATGACAATGCTGGCAAACATTTCCTTGGTTTCCTAGGAGAACTTGTGTGACCCCACTCCATAAATTGTTGTTTTGTTTCACAAGTCACGAATTGTACTCAAGTCTCGTCTCCTGTTACGACACGATCGAGAAGTGATTCACCATGTTCGTTGTAGGCTTCGAGAAATGACAAAGATGTTGCCACGCGCTACTTTTTGTGGTCTTCCGACAAGAGTTTTGGGTACCCATCTGGTACAAAACTTGTGATAGCCTAGATCTTGCGTCACAACACCAAAGTTCGTGATATTTGAGGAAACTCTAGTGAGAGCCCCGAAATTGTGAAGCGGCGGTTTTTGCGAATCTTTTCATTGATTTTTTCCACCAGTTCAGCGATTCCATCAGTTCATTTTTTCCACCAGTTCCACAATGATCGGCCGGCAACTTCGCGCTTCCCCGTGAACATTAGTGCGGCCATTTTTAAACATGATGCACCATTGTCTCACTCCAGCTTCACTCATTACGTCGTTTCCATGCGTACAAAGTTCCCAATAAATTTCAATTGGTCTCAGTTCTTCTGCGAATAAAAACCTAATTACCGATCGCACTTCACAACTCGCGGGATTTTCTGTTGCAGCACACATCTTAAACATTCACAGTGAACAAAGCAGAGGCGACATGCACCGCAAACGACCACAACCCGATGCATAATAATTTACTAGACTTGTGAGAAATCATGGACGCAATGTTACGATAACTGTGGGCTCCGCCCTTTGCGTGGACTTCGTAAATGGGGGATCGAACCGCCCCATCAGCCGTTTAAAACTTTGATGTGCCTGCACCTGCTATGCATTTCCTTCCAAAAGTTTTAGAGTCACATTTAAAATAATGCTCATTACTGTCAAGCAGCATAGATTATTTATGTAGGGTTTTGGTATCCTGTACATTCACTAAAATTCTCGACAGGTTTGAGAGGGGGGTAATAATTTTTCTCAGCTCCCTCTACCGTACTCGTTAATTTTTTTCAGTCCCCGCTCCCCTAGATGTACTCGTATGGGCCCCCACGGTCCAGTTGTTAACTGCTCGGGATGGAATCAATGGCCATAATCTGACTTTCGAACAGCAGTATGTTTACACATAATTAACAGGATTCCCACACACCTGGAATTGTTAGGAAATGTTTTTGGGAAGGTGAAGCTATTTCCCCACAACCGAAGTTTAGTAGAATTTGCAGAGAGAAATCAATAAAATTAGTCACAAAATTTTGACGGAAAAGTCTGGGAATTTTTTTTGTTAATGTGAGTGGGAAACCTGACTAAATTTTTCAGGAAGCAAACCCAGCTTAGTTAGCTCTAAGTTGATAAAAAAAAAATAGTAATGGGTTATTGCAGAACGTTTTTAAAATCGAAAGAATTGGAAATGAAATGAATCTATAATCCAAATCATTCGTCCTTGAACTTAAAAATCGGGATCTTCAATGGCTTTCAGAGTCAGTAGACGTTTTGCCACTGTTCCCCTGTCGTTGCTGCGAGTTATCTATTATTGTACATTTAAATAAAAAAAAAAAAAGCATAAATAGCTTATTTTTATCATGTTAAAGGTATGGTAAAACACGTATCGTAAAAAAAAAAAAAAGATTCCCTTCGTATGGTGCGCCATCTACAAGCACATACTATAAATAACATGTGTACACAAGGTTTATGATGAAAGTTTTTAAAGCTAACTTTTCACTTGTGTACTTGAAATAATAAAAAGAATATGAGCTTTATAATGTATTCCTGTCACTAAAAAGGCAAAGTTTTAATATAAAATGGTACAAACCGAAGTAAAACTTTTATTTCGGAAACTTGGATTTCAATTTATTTTGTGTGGTGCCATCTATGACCGAATATTTAAACTATAATGTTTTCCATGTATACAAGGAAGTTTTAACTTACTTTACCGAGAAAATTATCGTGCAATGATTTTGTTCTGTTTTAAAGACGGTGCATCCAGTAAAGAATGTGCAGAAAAGCTTCATCGTTATTTTGGTGATGAAGCACCATCCTTAAGTACTGTGAAAACGTGGTATAACGAATTTCAACGTAGACGTATTTCGCTATGCGACGAGCCTCGTGAGGGTGCTCCTGTTAGTTACAGCTGTCACCGAGAAAAATATAACTCTAAATATATCTCAATTTGCCTCTGTTTGGAGCGATTTTCTACTGTTGAGTATATTTAAAGAAAAAAAAATTGAACTTGACTTCAGTTTGGCGCACTCGCCCAAACGAGGCCCTGGGCGGCTGCCTGGTTCTCCCGGCGCCTAAGCTGCCCCTGACTATAAGTGAGTAACACGAATTAGAGAATTTTGAAAAACTTTTTGATAAACTACGACGATAACTATTGAAGTTACATAATAATATAGTGATTCCAACGTACGATTGATAGAGAAGAATATTGATTAATTTGGTGTTTTAGAGAGTACGAAAAGCTAAATGACTCAATTTGAACAATACTTGAAGAGGAAATTCATTTACCGTGCTGGATGTCATTTAAGTCGCGAAAACTTGATATTTAAGGGTTGACGGTTTCTTTGAGTCCTTGAGAATTCGTTTTAAATTTCATTTATACTTTGTTTGTTGCCGTTAAAATTGAATTTAAATCTTATAAATTGTTTGAATAGAAAGATTGACGAATTACGATAAGAAATCGGTTTCGTGAAATATAGTAATCGAACTTTTGAGTTATGCAGAAAATGGTTTTTGTTTTGTGTTCAAAGTGGAGACACAGACTTTAGCCCTGAAGCGGAAAACTGTAGATTGTGAAATATTCGCCAGAAAATTTGATATAGAAGAGAATTCGGAACAATAAACAAGGAAAGAAACATTAAGAATTTTTAGAGTGTTTGCAATAGTGATTGTAAGTTTGTGCTCAAAATAGTGATATGAATTTTTAACTCTTGGCGGAAAAGCTCTATCTTGTAGCATCTGCCAGAATACCCGCCCTGGAGAGAAGGGGGCAAAAATGTAACATCAGCCGATTGACCAATGATTTTCAGTTTTTTCAATCGGCTGCTTATATATAAATTTATTACTATTGTATAATTTGTTCTGAGTACATATTGTAAAATATTTTTTAATAGTTTTCAAACATATATATATATATATGTGTGTGTGTGTGTTGTCAACGCTTTTGGGTAATTGAAAAGTTTTGTGCTTCTTCCCCCCCTCCTCCCCCAATGGAGGTATGCTCAGGCTTCCCGTGCATGTGGGACTTATCGTTAAATAATTAGCATGAATGAGCAATAACTCCAAACGAACTCAAACTACTAAACTGGTAATGCCACTCTTCCCATACACATACATTCGAATTCGAAGTTCATGGGCATGAATTTCCAAATACCCAATGAATTAATTATTAATTCCATTTTTTTTAAAGTTTCATCGAATTTTCCTAACTTGGAACTTGATTTTTCCGATTGTGGGGGAGGAGACACCCCCCCCTCCCGTAAGGCCGGCCTTCCCCACGTCTTTCGCCATTAGTAGCGTCGATTCACCGATTTAATATGAAGATAAAATTTCTAAGTTTGAATTAAAATTTCTAAGATCTCTTAAGATTTCCCGTCATCTATTTTTGGATTATAAAAATCTATTTTACCCATTTCGGCTGCATTTTCCATCATTGGTATTGCCCATTCCAAATGTTAGTGTCAAAAATAGAGCTCTGTCCTCAGAATAGTACTCAATATTGGCAATACTATTTCCATTACGGAAGTCCATAAGCATGCGCAAAAGAATTTATTCCCAAGTTTGGTTCAGACTGTAGACCAGTGGTTCCCAACTCAGTTTAAGCCGCGGACCATTTTTCCACTTCAATTGGACTCGCGGACCACTTTGAAAAATTCTCAAGAGTTAGCTGCAAAACCATGATAAAAAAGGGACCCGGGTCCTTTTTTGGGGGAAATGTGTTTACGAAATCGTTCTTTGTTTAAAAAAGAAAAATAATAAAAAGAAAAAAATTTAATGATAATGCAGTCAAACCTCGTTAAGACGAATTACTTTTAATACGAACCGTTTTCTGAAGTTCCGTCAGATTGTAAAATACTACAAATATGCAATCAATTTCATTTTTATATTTAATAATTTTTGTTTTTTAATTCTTACCCGTCTTGCGGACCACCAGTTGGGAACCACTACTGTATACACTAGCACAGATGGTTCCCAACCTGGGGGTCGTGAACAGGTTTCTGGAGAATGGCCGCAACTATTTTTAGTTGCAATTATTTTTATAAGGAATTTTATACCAAACGTTGTCGACAGTTTTATATTTCAACATGGCCACACATATTGCAATATTCTACTAATGGTTGTTAACTTTATTATAATATACATTAATATCTGTTATATTTTCTTTTTATGATATACATTAATATATATATAATTAATATAATTTCGCTTTCTTTATTCTGCTATAAATGCTTTTGTCATGAAAACGTAACGGCGGCGGACGAATGGCGCTCGCAGCGTAAAAATGTTTGGGAATCAATACGTTAGTAAATGTATTACTGCGTAATCAGATTTCAACAAACACAACTCACGAATAGTCGTATCGCATCTGCTTTACTACGTGTCACGCGGATGAAATAAAAACGATTTCTCGTTTATTATTATCGATTTATTACCCAATGATTAGCAAACTTCACTGGTAACTTTATGTGTATATTTACATATATGCAAACCATTTTTTAATGTTGTTTTCTATACATTAATCTTCATGATATCTATTCTTAATATTTTAATTTAGATCACACCAAATGTTTCCAACGCTTTTATATTTCAACATGGATACACATATTGCATTATTCTACTAATGGTTGTCAATTTTATTATTATATACATTAATTTCTATTATAATATACATTAATACATTTAATTCGCTTTTTTTACTCTGTTATAAAAATGTAACGGCGGCGGACGAAGGGCCCTCGCAGCTTAAAAATGGTTGGGAATCTATACGTTAGTAAATGTATTACTGCGTATTCAGATTTCAACAAACACAACTCACGAATAGTCGTATCGCATCTGCTTTACTACATGTGACGTTGGTGAGATGTGAACGATTTCTCACTTATTATTATCAATTTATTGCCCAATGATTAGCAAACTTAACTGGTAACTTTATGTGTATATTTAAATATATACAAACCATTTTTTAATGTTTTCTATACATTAATCTTCATGATATCTATTCTTAATAGTTTAATTTAGATCACACCAAATGTTTCCAAGTCTTTTATATTTCAATATGAATACACATGTTGCAATATTCTACTAATGGTTGTACAATTTTATTGTTATATACATTAATTTCTATTATAATATACATTAATACATATAATTTCGCATTTAATTCGCTTTCTTTACTCTGTTATAAAAATTTAACGGCGGAGGACGAAGGGCGTTCGCGGCGTAAAAATGGTTGGGAATACAATACGTTACTAAATGTATTACTGCGTATTGAGATTGCAACAGACACAACTCACGAATAGTCATATCGCATCTGCTTAACTATGTCCGACGGTGAAGAGACGGCAACGATTTTTCATTTATTATTATCAATTTATTACCCATCGATTAGCAAATTTAACTGGTAATTTTATGTGTATATTTAAATATATGCAAACCATTTTTTAATGTTGTTTTCCATACATTAATCTTCATGATATCTATTCTTAATATTTTAATTTAGATTTTCTTTCTCAGCAACGAATTATCATTTTCTGGTAAATACGTGGCCACCCAGTGAGCTACCGCCATCTGTTGATAAAAATGGAAACAATTGTTTGTTTGTTTTTAAAAAGAACGCATTTGTATTAAGTTGGGATTGACAGTAGACTGGCTTGCCAATCAATCGCGGCCGATTTATTCATGCTTTCATAAATCAGCATCAGCCGCCGATTGAAAAAACTGAAAATCATTGGTCAATCGGCTGATGTTACATTTTTGCCCCCTTCTCTCCAGGGCGGGTTTTCTGGCAGATGCTACAAGATAGAGCTTTTCCGCCAAGAGTTAAAAATTCATATCACTATTTTGAGCACAAACTTACAATCACTATTGCAAACACTCTAAAAATTCTTAATGTTTCTTTCCTTGTTTATTGTTCCGAATTCTCTTCTATATCAAATTTTCTGGCGAATATTTCACAATCTACAGTTTTCCGCTTCAGGGCTGAAGTCTGTGTCTCCACTTTGAACACAAAACAAAAACCATTTTCTGCATAACTCAAAAGTTCAATTACTATATTTCACGAAATCGATTTCTTATCGTAATTCGTCAATCTTTCTATTCAAACAATTTATAAGATTTAAATTCGATTTTAACGGCAGCAAACAAAGTATAAATGAAATTTAAAACAAATTCTCAAAGACTCAAGTAAACCGTCAACCCTTAAATATCAAGTTTTCGCGACTTAAATGACATCCAGCACGGTAAATGAATTTCCTCTTCAAGTATTGTTCCAATTGTGTCATTTAGCTTTTCGTACTCTCTAAAACACCAAATTAATCAATATTCTTCTCTATCAATCGTACGTTGGAATCACTATATTATTATGTAACTTCAATAGTTATCGTCGTAGTTTATTAAAAAGTTTTTCAAAATTCTCTAATTCGTGTTACTCACTTATAGTCAGGGGCAGCTTAGGCGCAGGGAGAACCAGGCAGCCGCCCAGGGCCTCGTTTGGGCGAGTGCGCCAAACTGAAGTCAAGTTCAATTTTTTTTTTCTTTAAATATACTCAACAGTAGAAAATCGCTCCAAACAGAGGCAAATTGAGATATATTTAGAGTTATATTTTTCTCGGTGACAGCTGTAACTAACAGGAGCACCCTCACGAGGCTCATCGCATAGCGAAAGACGTTTACGTTTAAATTCGTTATACCACGTTTTCACAATGCTTAAGGGTGGTGCTTCATCACTAAAATACCGATGAAGCTTTTCTGCACATTGCTTACTGGATACACCGTCTTTAAAACAGAACAAAATCATTGCACGATAATTTTCTCGGTAAAGTAAGTTAAAACTTCCTTGTATACATGGAAAACATTATAGTTTTAATATTCGGTCATAGATGGCACCACACAAAATAAATTGTAATCCAAGTTTCCGAAATAAAAGTTCTACTTCGGTTTGTACCATTTTATATTAAAACTTTGCCTTTTTTGTGACAAGAATAAATCATATAGCTCATGTTCTTTTTATTCTTTCAAGTACACAAGTGAAAAGTTAGCTTTAAAAACTTTCATCATAAACCTTGTATACATATGTTATTTATAGTATGTGCTTATAGATGGCGCACCAAGCGAAGGCAATTTTTTTTTTTTTACGATACGTGTTTTACCATACCTTTAACATGATAAAAATATGCTATTTATGCTTATTTTTTGTTAATTTGAATGTGCCATAATAAATAACTCGCAGCAACGACAGGGGAACAGTGGCAAAACGTCTACTGACTCTGAAAGCCATTGAAGATCCCGATTTTTAAGTTCAAGGACGAATGATTTCGATTATAGATTTATTTCATTTCCAATTCTTTCGATTTTAAAAACGTTCTGCAATCACCCATTACTATTTTTTTTTTTATCAACTTAGAGCTAACTAAGCTGGGTTTGCTTCCTGAAAAATTTAGTCAGGTTTCCCACTCACATTAACAAAAAAAATTCCCAGACTTTTCCGTCAAAATTTTGTGACTAATTTTATTGATTTCTCTCTGTAAATTCTACTAAACTTCGGTTGTTCTTACCTTCCCCAAAACATTTCCTAACAATTCCAGGTGTGTGGGAATCCTGTTAATTATGTGTAAACATACTGCTGTTCGAAAGTCAGATTATGGCCATTGATTCCATCCCGAGCAGTTAACAACTGGACCGTGGGGGCCCATACGAGTACATCTAGGGGAGCGGGGACTGAAAAAAATTAACGAGTACGGTAGAGGGAGCTGAGAAAAAGTATTACCCCCCATACCTTCTCAAAGCTGTAGAGAATTTTAGCGACTGTATAGGATACCGAAACCCTACAAAAATAATCAATGCTGCTTGACAGTAATGAACATTATTTTAAATGTGACTCTAAAACTTTTGAGAGGAAATGCATAGCAGGTGCAGGCACATCAAAGTTTTAAACGGCTGATGGGGCGGTTCGAGCCTCCATTTACGAAGTCCACGCAAAGGGCGGAGCCCACAGGTATCGTAACATTGCGTCCATGATTTCGCACAAGTCTAGTAAATTATTATGCATCGGGTTGTGGTCGTTTGCGGTGCATGTCGCCTCGGCTTTGTTCACTGTGAATGTTTAAGATGTGTGCTGCAACAGAAAATCCCGCGAGTTGTGAAGTGCGATCGGTAATTAGGTTTTTATTCGCAGAAGAACTGAGACCAATTGAAATTTATTGGGAACTTTGTACGCATGGAAACGACGTAATGAGTGAAGCCGGAGTGAGACAATGGTGCATCATGTTTAAAAATGGCCGCACTAATGTTCACGGGGAAGCGCGAAGTTGCCGGCCGATCATTGTTAACGCTGAACTGGTGGAGAAAATCAATGAAAAGATTCGCAAAAACCGCCGCTTCACAATTTCGGAGCTCTCACTAGAGTTTCCTCAAATTTCACGAACTTTGGTGTTGTGAAGCGAGATCTAGGCTATCACAAGTTTTGTACCAGATGGGTACCCAAAACTCTTGTCGGAAGACCACAAAAAGTAGCGCGTGGCAGCATCTTTGTCATTTCTCGAAGCTTACAACGAACATGGTGAATCACTTCTCGATCGTGTCGTAACAGGAGACGAGACTTGAGTACAATTCGTGACTTGTGAAACAAAACAACAGTTTATGGAGTGGGGTCACACAAGTTCTCCTAGGAAACCAAGGAAATGTTTGCAAGCATTGTCATCAAGAAAGATCATGGCGCCTGTTTTTTGGGACAGGGAGGTTGTGTTTCTGGTGAATTACCTCGAACGTGGTGAAACAATAAACAGTGAGAGATTATTGGGAAACATTAAAGAAATTAAGAAGAGCGATACAAAACGAGCATCGAGGAAAGTTGCGTTCCAAGGTTTTTTTCATTCATGACAATGCACGCCCCTACACAGCCATTCGAACTCGACGGCTCTTATATGGTTTCGGACTGGAGTTGTTTGGTCATCCACCGTATAGTCCGGACCTTGCCCCGAGCGATTTTCACTGGTTTCCACACATGAAGACCTGGCTTGCAACACAGCGCTCCGACGATGACGAGGAATTGCATGCCGGCGTCCGTGCATGGTTGAAGTCTCAGGCGGCAACATTCTATGACGATAGAATTAACAAGCTGGTGTACCGTTATAATAAGTGTCTTAATTTATACCGAGATTATGTTAAAAAATAGCTGAACGATGTGCCTTTCAAATGTAAGTGATAAAAAAATGTTTCGTTTCATTTGTTTATTCTAAAACGTAAGTAACTTTTTGAATATTCTACGTATATTATTGAATAAATAATCACGGTAAAAATGTTCGCTTTAATGGCAGAAATATTTGCACCCAATAGTTAATAATAAACAGATTATAATTTTAGCAATTTGTAAAATCCCCCCCTCCCCATTCTGTAAAAGTAGCGTATTTTTCAGATTTATAGCTAGAAGACAATTAGAATTAGCGTGTCGCCCAATTCGAAATTTTTGTAGCGAGGGCACTTAGAAAACCATCCAATCCGCTGTTACGGACCTCTCAGATTTCACCAGACACGTTTAAAGTTCGTATCTGCTCACCCACACACGAGTACCACAAATAGATGACAAAGCCTCGCCATTTTTAATTCTAATTTATTGTCCAACGATGAGCAACAACAACTGGTAACTTTGTATGTATATTTAAATATAAGTAAACTACTTTTTAATGTTTTTTTCCCATGTCCCAATCTTCATGATATCTACTTTTAAAATTTTAATCTAAATTTTCTTTCTCATTAAGGAATTATTAATTTCTATTAAATTTAATACATCGTCCAGAAATTCCTTATAAAAAATAGTTGCGGCAACCCCACCCCACCCCTCCCAGAAACCTGTTGGCGATCCCCAGGTTGAAAAGCACTGATATATAACAGTGATTCCCAACTGGAGGGGGATCCACGGATATATAACAAGAATTTGGACTTGTAACTTATTGAATAATTTTGTGGCGAGTGTTCTATAGAGGTGCCCAAATAAATACTAAGCTTTGGGCCCCACTTTGGCTTGATCGGGCCTTGAACATAAAAAGATTCTAAGATGAAAATATTAGTAAAAATTTTTATGAAGGAATAGGGCTGCTGCATTCGAACAGTAAAAAAGTCGGATGGTCAGAGAAGACAGACTTTATTTAAAATACCAACCGATAGATGGCGCATTATTTAATCAGTCCTGAATACAGACGCCA
>QLNU02003225.1:54943186-54956635 GCA_006491805.2 Dysdera silvatica | reverse complement strand
TATCCACTTTCAATTTATATATATATATATATATATCATCATCATCATATTCAACCATTATCTATCCACTGCTGGATGAAGGTCTCTCCAAATGCTTTCCACACAAGTCTATCCTGGGCCATTCGTTTCCACGTCACCCCAACCTCTTTTCTTATTTCATCCACCCATCTAGTTTGAGGACGTTTTCTAGGTCTTCGGTGGTCTCTTGGAATCCAGTTCAGAATTTCTGTTGTCCATCGTTGATCAGTTCTTCTTGCAATATGCCCAGCCCATCGCCATTTCAGCCCTTTTACTTTAACAATGATGTCCTCTACTCTAGTTTGCTCTCTCACCCAAGTGTTTCTTTTTCGATCTCTCCTAGTTATTCCAAGCATGCACCTCTCCATGCTCCTTTGCGTTGTCTGTAACTTTCGTATTGCTCCAACTGTTAGACTCCATGTCTCTGATCCATAAGAGAGGACTGGCAATACACACTGGTTGAAGACCTTTCTTTTTAGACACAAAGGCAATTTCCCCTTCAGGATAAAACTGTTTCTTCCAAATGCACTCCAGCCAAGTTTAATACGTCTGTTGAGTTCTTTCATAATGTTGCCATCCATTGAAATCAGCTGGCCAAGGTAAATATATGAATCAGCAATTTCTAGCTCAATGTTGTCAACTTGTATTTTTGTTTCCTCTACGAAATTATTGAACATGATCTTAGTTTTTTGTAGGTTCATCTTGAGTCCAACTTCTTTACTTCTAGTTGAGAGCTCCTGTACCATGTCTTGGAGTTCTAATGGGTTCGTTGAAAAAATAACAATGTCATCAGCAAACCGCAAATGATTTAAATATTCACCATTTATTTTTATTCCCTTGTTATTCCAATTTATCTGCTGAAAAATCATCTGTAAAGCTGAAGTAAAAAGTTTTGGAGAAATGGTATCTCCCTGCCTCACACCTTTACCAATTTTGATAGTTTTGGTATCTTTATGTAACCGAAATTTTGCACTTGCATTTTTATACACACGTTTCACCATGTCAATGTACACATCCTCAATGTCTGTTGATCTTAAAGAGTTGATGACTGCTGATGTTTTAATAGAGTCAAAGGCCTTCTCATAGTCAATAAATGCCACACACAATGGAAGTTCATATTCATGTGTTCTTTCAATTAATTCTCTTAATACTTGAATATGGTCCACTGTACTGAATCCACTTCGAAATCCAGCTTGTTCTCTTGGTTGAGCTGCATCTAATTTTTTCTGCAGGCGATGTGTTAGCACTTTTGTGAAGATTTTATAAATAGCAGGTAACAAGCTAATTGGTCGGTAATTTTTCAAATCCTCTTTATCACCTTTTTTATGCAAAAGAATTACTGTTGCAGAATCCCATTGGTTTGGTATGTTACCGCTGTTAAGACATTTGGTAAAGAATTTTGCAAGTATGTCTTCTACATATTCTCCAGCTTCTTTTAGGATATCTAATGTAATACCATCATCACCAGGGGCTCTTCCTTTCTTCATACTTTTTATTGCAAATGAAACTTCTTCTTTTAAGATTTTAGGAGCTGTTCCTTCGACTATTTCAATGTCTTCGTTTAATCCACTGTTACTTTCGTATAGATTTTTGTAGAATTCTTCAACTCTTCTAAGTATTTCTTCCCTATTTCTTGTTACGGTGCCATCCTCTCCTTTTAATGCAATGATGTGTTTCTTCCCAACAGATAAACTTCCTTTAACAACCCTAAGGCTCTTGTTATTTTCAATGGCTTTCCTTACTAGCTCACAGTTGAATTTTCTTATGTCTTCTTTCATGCTTTTGCGCAGAGTTTTACAAAGTTCTATGTACTCAATCCTGGAACTGGTATTTTGATTGTCCACCTTCATATCTCTTCGCCTTTTCATGAGCTGTTTCGTCTTCTCAGATAATTTGCTATTGTGCTTTTTACAGGTTACACCACCAATTTCCCCAGCAGTTTCAACTATTGTCTTAACAATGTTTTCATTTGCTTCTGAGATATCACTTTCATCAATAAGTCCTTCCAGTGCAGAAAAGCGATTTTTTAATTCCAACTTGAATGCCTCGGTATTTTCTTTTAATTTCTTTAAATCCACCCTCTTACTTACTTGTTTCCTAATGAGCTTCTGTCGTTCTAATTTAGTATTTAAGTGCACTTTACATCTCACCATTCGATGATCACTTCCAGTATTAAATCTGTTCAGTACACTGCAATCTTCAATAATTGATTTCTTGTTTGCCAGGATATAGTCAATTTCACTAGTTCCCCCATTTGGGTGTTTCCATGTCCATTTTCTTTGCGGTTTCTTCTTAAAAAATGAATTCATGATGCTAAGATTTTCAGCTTCTGCAAATTCGATGAGTTGATCGCCACGTTCATTCCTTTCCCCATATCCGTATTTACCAACCGATGTCTCTCCTTGTTCCTGTTGTCCAATTCTTGCATTGAAATCCCCCATGATGAGCTTGATATGTTGTTTCCCTTTGGTGTGTAACTCTTTGATTTCTTCATAAAATTCTTCAACCTCTTCGTCGGTATGGCTTGATGTTGGTGCATATACCTGTACTATTTGAAGTTGGTATCGCTGGGTTAGTTGAACAACGAGCCTCGCTGCTCGATCTGACGTGCTTTCGACTTCAAGAAGGTAGTCTTTAATTCTTTTGTTGATTAAGAAGCCAACACCACTTGTTCTTCCAGTTTCCGTTCCTCTATAATAAAACAAATGTCCACTTTTAAGTTCCACCAACTCTTCACCTTTTCTTCTAACTTCACTGAGTCCTACAATGTCCCATTTGATCTTGTCAAGTTCTTCTTCCAATTCCTGAAGTTTTGCTTCAGAAGCAAGGGATCGTCCATTAAACGTAGCCAAGGTCAATAACAAACGGCAGCCTGGGCCATTCCAGTGATTCTTAGCACCCCCTGCTTTCATGCCACACTGACCGCTGCCTTGATCAGGAGCACTCCAGCACCTGGAGACTAGGGGCCATGGTTTCTGGTGTGTCAACATAATGGAGGAATTAGCCATAATTTCACCACGCTGGCTAGACGGGTTGGTGAATTAGCCCTCCCCTTCCGCCTTTCTATCCGTGTAGCAAATATTAATTTGCCACATAAATAGAAAGCTCAGCCTGCACCACTTGAAGGCGGGGTAGGACACTAGGTTACTGGCCTGGCCGGTTCCACACATCGTCACATACGTTCAGCGTGTGGGTCTCCTTCCAGTTAGATACCAGCAACCCTTTTGCAGGCCATATATATATAAACTGCAATTCCAAGCAAACCAGAAGGCCTTCTACAGGAAGCTTCGAGAGACCCCAGCGAACAAAGACAAGTACGAAGCCCCAAAGCCAGCAGAAATAGAGACCTTCTGGAAGACACTATGGTCCAATGAAGTACAGCACAAAAGCGCCCCCTGGATTCAGCAAGAAATGGAGGCTACGAGAGGAATAGAGGAGATGGAGTACACGGGCATCACGATAGAGGAACTCCAGCAGGTAATCCAACGTACGCACAACTGGAAAGCACCCGGTATTGACGGCATACACAACTTCTGGTACAAGAAATTTACCAGCGCCCATGGCCCATTAGCCAAGGAACTTACGGCGATAATTGAAGACCCCAGCAAAATGCCTGAATTCCTCTGCAAGGGAATAACTTACCTCCTACCGAAGGACCAGGATACCAGTAACCCAGCGAAATACCGACCCATTACGTGCCTGAACACCCTGTACAAGATACTCACAGGGTGCATCTCTGAAAAAATAAGCCGGCACAGCAAGCAACAGCAATGTAGATGTTCCGTGATAGGTAGATGTAGAAGTCGTATAGTGTCCTTGTCATAAGTAGTTTGACTTGGGAAAAACATACTGCTTTCAGATACCTGTGTATCCAGTTTCAGTAGGGATGCTAGAATACTATAATTAGTGGCGCGTAGATGTCCTGCACGGGTTACTATAATGGAGAATGTCGATATAATCTGCATTTGTAAATAGGTAGAGCGTATATTTCGAATGTTGTGCATAGTGTTGAGTCAATAGTATGTAAGTTTAGTAGTTTTGGTTTTAGTTTTAAGTATAGTAATAAGCTAACAAAGCTAAACCAAACAAATATCAAAAGTAAAGTCATAACATGGATTTAGTAATCCAGAGCCTGGCCACGTTAATACATATACAGAGACGTCAATTCAGTCAGCGACGCTTCCGTAAGAGAATATTATTCAATGCAGGCAATCTAAGGGAACTTAGGCCAAATGTTGCATGGCAAAGAATTCAAACAAGAAGCTTAAGTCACTTCCAGTTTCTTCTAACTTAGCACTGAGGTCTACAGCTATCATTGCGCCTCAAATTATGTGCAACGAACCCTGAAACAACTCCAGTGCTTTCTTAACTATTTTATGCCTATCAAGGTTACACTTTCAACTAACGTTAATATATTAACAAACTACCTAACTAGCGCCACAAGAAATTTACAATCACTAAACAGTTCACTACTAACATTAACTAAATATAGGTTACATTTGAACACACACTATTGAATATTAGTAACAAAAGGTAAAGTAAATTGCGAATTGTAACAGTAATACGTCACCAAAGTCCGTTCTGTACTCAGTCGGCTTTGTAGTTAATGAAGCTGGACAGGTGCACTTGTTGCTTATTAAGTTGCAGTTCCGTGAACTTAACAATTCGGGGTCCTTAGTTGACTCGTCACGAATCCATGCTTTCTCGTCCCGACTTTCAGTTACCAGGGAATTAACACGGAACTCCAAGATCGGTCAGAATACATTGAAAATGCTTTCGTAAACCAATTACAAAAATTCACTAGTCTTCAATTCAACTACGTACTTAAGTGAACAATATCTAAAAATCATGACCTGGACTCCTTCGCGCCCTTGACAACGAAAAGCGACTGGCCGCCACAGCTCTCCACGTTTGCCACGGTCGCTCTTACTCCATTGGCCGCTTACTGCTACAAACTCGATAATCGCCAATAACACAGCTTACAACGCCCGTAAAATAGCGCGCCAATATCTACATAATAGATTCACAGTGACGTTACATCACCAAAACACGGAGAATCCTCAGGGAAAGTTGGCCGAACAAGTTTATGGCCGTTACAACAATTCGACTAATTACTGTCCAAGAAAATAATTTCCAGAAAACATTTGAGCCGACAACATATTACTCTAGCTTTGACTTTCCATCTCCAAGTGCGGTTGGTCACTGCTCATCAGAATAAATGCAACTTGTAGGTAATAAAAATTAGCACCCGGAACAATCCGTGGCTTTATCCCCATAAATATAATGACGTACCGCAAATACCTATGCCTTTTCCTTGAATGATTACACTCTTCAAACACATGATAATTATTTGTCTTTGTGTACGTATCTCCATCGCCAATTTTCACCATCATCAAAAAAAGCGAATATTGCGCTGGTAGTTCTTCCAGCACAACAGCTAAATCCAACTCCAAATGTAAAATGAAGCTAGCCTACGAATCTTTCTAAAACTCAATCGATTAATTATAAATGCATAAACAATGGTCTGTCCTCCTATTTAAAACCTGTTTAAATAATAACAAATCCTCCATTCATAGTTTGTATTTCCTGATCCGGGCCTAATGAAACGCACACTCAACATTTTACAATGCTATTCATCACATATAATTACTCAACTACTTAAAATATAATGCTTAAACAAACTTACATACTATTAACTCAACACTATGCACAACATGCACGAAATATACGCTCTACCTATTTACAAATACAGATTATATCGACATTCTCCATTATAGTAACCCGTGCAGGACATCTACGCGCCACTAATTATAGTGTTCTCCGGCATCCCTACTCAACTGGATACCCAGGTATCTGAAAGCAGTATGTTTTTCCTAACAAGTCAAACTACTTATGACAAGGACACTATACGGCTTCTAAATCTACCTATCACGGAACATCTACAACTACATCAAAACCAGCAACTGGACCATACGACAATCCTAGGACATACTGGCCATGGAATTCAAAATACTTCTTCCCAGTGGCTCTTTGGAACATCCCGAATGCTTACCGAAGGAACTGAATCTAGCTAAATTTAAATGCCCCCATCCAAACGTTTCACACGCATGCAGCTTATATACAATAACCGGACAAGAAACCATGTCTCTACGTAATCGCAATACGCAGTGGATCATTGAATAGCTCGCGATGCATTCTAAGCAGGTTTTAGAGTGGCTTATTTGGGTAAATATGCTTATCCACGATTTCAGTGGAAATTCCCAGTTACATCCGATGTAAATTAAACAATTCTTCAAAAGTCACAGAAATTTCGTAATGCTAATGGGAAAAAAACATTTGCTGAAAAAATTGATAGATAGGAAAATTTTTTACAAGTATTAACACGTTACCCAGAACTAAATCTTATATTTCCAATTTGAATCGGATTAATTAAAACCAAGGAAAACGTATTCTTAAAACAAATTTTCCAAGATATTTTTGATACAATAAAGTATACCCAAAATAAAAATCTGCGAAGTAAAATCAACATACGAAGCTTTTATTTACTAAAATTTCATGTAAATTTTGTCATCAAAAGTGTCAATATTATTTTATAGCATAAAAATAAATGCAAATCCATTAAATGTATATAATCATGATCTAAAACAACAAATAAAACATATGTTAGATGAAATGATTTGAAATCTCGAGCAAAACGAAAATGAATTGTATAATTTTATTTTGTATAAAAAAATAGTCTTTATTTTTTAAAAAATGTTTGAATACGAGTTCTAACTTTGTTTATTTTTTTCCTTATCCAGTGTCTGATGGACTTTTTTTTGTTTGGTCTTATAGCGGGTTGAACATCCTCATCTGAATGAGAACATGATCCCTGATTATCCTGAAATTCACTAAAAGAGACGAAATTATCTTCAAACTGTTGAACAACTGGTCGACGCCAGTCGCCGGAACCCCTCTCTTTATTTTGATGCTTAGAAGAATAAATATGCTCCATATGTACTTTCACATTCTTACAACTAGCTAAAAAACTATGATCCAATGCTGCTTTAGCACAAGATCTCTTCAAAATATCTTTTTGAAGGAATACACCGATAAAACTGAGGCAACTTTCCACGAACACAGGAGTAACATTGGCAGAAGGATAGCACCTTGAAACCCTCTCTGCGAAAACTTCTGGTTTCAGGAGTTTTCGAATTACCGGCTCTATTTCGAAGTACCAAGATTGGGCCTTTTCTGTTTGGTTGTACAGGGCTTTGCAAAATACCTCAAGAACCAAAACACCGTAGGCCCAAGAATCTACACAGGGTCCGTTTAGACGTGGAAATGGACAGACAAACGGATTTGTGGAAACCGGACGTTTAAATGCCTCTGGTGGTCTATACGAGTATGGAAGTCCAATCGAGTTGGACCGAATGACCGAGAGAGCTTCGCTAACGAAAGTGAAATCGCAAAGCTTAGCGACGCCCTCCTTACTGATCAAAACATTGTTTGCCTTTATATCTAAATGGCACCAGAGCTGCGATTGTAAATACTCTAATCCTTGAAGTACATCCCGCAACCAAACTTTGATGTAGCTCAGACTATCCTTGAAATTACGAAAATCTGAATTATTAATTACATCAAACAAGGAGGTGTTCTGCAAAGGCATAAGAAAAACAATGGCCCTATTCTTTGTGTGGAAAATTTCCTCAACGGCAATTATATTTTCGTGCCGTAGTTTAGGCCACAATACGAGTTCCCCATCCATAACGCGCTCCTTTGCAACAATTTTTGCTGCACGATGAAGATGTGCAAATTCATCTTTAATTTCGACTACATCGCCGAAAGAACCTTTTCCAAGGAACCTGACGAAAGTGAGACAGTGATCCGTATCCAGTTCGTCAAGAACTTCTTTGAAACTCTTCATCCTCATTTCCTCCATAATGAAATCCTTGTTTTTAGAAAGTCAAAGGACAGAAGTATGAAAAATAAACAAATTTGAACGTTTGAAAGATAAAAATTTGACAAAATTTTCGATATTTCCAGCAAATTTCTGAGAGCAATAGGTTTTTCGATATATTCGCTCTGTTGAAATTCGAAATTCTGATAACTGTTGTAATGTTTCTATGGTATTTGTCAACAACTAGCTTAGCAACCGTAGCAAAGTAAGGTTACTAAGGCAACCGTACTACTTGCTGAACATAAATATATATCGTATTAATACAATTCATCGATATAAAACATAATAAAAATATATGTAAATCATGTAAATATGTTGTTCCCATCTCCTATACGTTAAAGAGAGAGAGATGCATGTATTTAACATTCCAACAAATTTTTTGATTCCAACAAATCCTATAAGCGAAGTTTTTATCACGAGCTTACTATTTTCTCTTCTAAAATTTATATCATTAGCATTTTAATTGTTAAAACAATGAATAAAAGAAAACACAATCTCTTTCTTTCTCTCTCTCTCTTTCTCCCCTTTCTCGTTAAACAAATATATCTTTGCTTTTATCTGTTTTATTTTCAATTTTTAGCCACCGACATAGGAATTGAGACATTTTTAAGTGACGAGCATAACAGCGTTCATTAAAATATGTTATTACTGATGCAATTGTATTATACCGAGTGTAGTTTTCTCTGCTTCCAATTAAGCTCAAACTTCAAATTTTAATGAAGTTATAGTTATTTCTACATTCTGAAGAATAATACGAGGGCGAATCAGAAAGTCTTTGCCCCTATTTTTTATTAGCCAAAATAAGGTACATACAGGTAATTACAAATATACGTACTATTCTACGTACCTTACACTATTTTTCCACATAGTCCCCACACCGGTTCAGACATTTGTCCCATCGCAGCACTAAATTTGAGATGCCCCTGTGGTAGAATTCGTCCGGCTGACTGTGGAACCACCGTCGGACTGCTGTCTTGGCTTCATCGTTGCACGTGAATCGCTGTCCTGCCAGGAACTTCTTCAGCGGACCGAAAACGTGGAAATCACTAGGGTCGAGGTCCTAACTGTGTGCAATCAGAACCGCCGACAAGCTCCGGTCATTTCACTGGGAGAGTCTGGACCACCCACCATACAGTCCGGACCTCGCCCCTAGTGATTTCCACGTTTTCGGTCCGCTGAAGAAGTTCCTGGCAGGACAGCGATTCACGTGCAACGATGAAGCTAAGACAGCAGTCCGGCAGTTGTTCCACAGTGAGCCGGACAAAATCTTCCACAGGAGCTTTTCAAATTTTGTCCTGCGAAGGGACGAATGTTTAAACCGGTGTGGGGACTATGTGGAAAAATAGTGTAAGGTACGTAGAATAGTACTGTAATTACCTGTATGTACCTTATTTTGGCTAATAAAAAATAGGGGCAAAGACTTTCTGATTCGCCCTAGTTGGTATGTACACAGAACACTAAAATTTTGAAGTCTGTGTAATACCTGATTACCTAGATGTGAACATGTTAAATTTCACTTAACCTTCTGTGAGGCGCAGCTGATCTAACAGGCACAGTTCGCACTTTTATCTTCGTCTTCCTTTCCCTTACTAAATGGCATAACACGTTATACTATTGAGTAGCTACCTCTTATCTAATCACGTTTAAATACGTATATGTCAGTTTCCTTCAGACTTGTTTGAGTGAATGTAAAAACGAAAGTGATTTGCCAAGAACATTGCGCCCGATTTCGCAAGATATTGTGAGTTATTTATAAAATCCAATAAATTAAATTATTTTATTCATTTAACACATAAATAATGCAAGACTACATCAGTATGTGTCTTACGAAACTGAATGTAAGTGGTATTAATGCCCAAGTTATTTACCTCAGTCACCGTTTGGAATCAATGCCGGGAAGATTTTCCTAATAAAAATCACTTATTTTTATCCTTACATTTATTTTAGAATTTTCTCAAATGTTTATAATCTAAAAATGAAAAAATAGTCACAATTGTCGCTTTCTGCTTTTTAATTCAAGGCAGTATATAAAGTCACGTGAGTATTTCAGTTTCATTCACACCTCTCTGCGACTACTGGATAATCAGTTACCGTGGAAACCTTGCCTAGAAGGCTTCGCGAATGCCATCGGGATACAAAAAGCCCAATTGTTTGTGTTTACATAACATTCTTACAAATATCGGATCGGTAGAATTGGTTAAGAAATCACTCCAAATGAATTTAAAGTGACTGAATAAAAGTCATTTCAGAAGCGAGACCCGATTGAGCCTCTAAAATATTTCCAGCTTAGAAAAGCCATGGTATAGAGGTTAAACTTCCCAATCTGGACAATATTATTTGGTTGCGGAATTAAATTTGTTTTGAGAGAAAAGAAATTATCGAACTCCCTTTTCTCATCGAAATACTCCCATTTTGAAATTCTGTACGTAAGTCTGGGGACGAATACTTATGTGAAGACAACAGATAAATCAATATATCAGTCTAATAATATCTAGGGAAAAGATCGATGTGGTGGCGGCTTGTATATGCTGAGTCAACAATTAAGAACCTCGTCAATCTTCTTCGCAATAGGAGGTATCTTAAGATATGTCAATGTATTACAATGAAACTCTGGACACACACATACACACACACACACACACACACACACACACACACACACATATATATATATATTAGTATATTTTTTCCGTCATGTACTTTAATAACCAGGGCAGCAGCAAAATTTGGGCTTGGGGCCTGTGCGCCCCCTTGAAAGTGTAATCAAGCCCCCACTGTAATACATAGGCAACGTATATATATAGGTTTTTCTAATAAATTATCGTAGAATTTTGTTTAAATTTTTTTGTTCTTAATTTTTGTTTTTAATTTTTCAGAGTTTTTCACACGACAACAGAAATTGTTTTTGACGTTAAAAATACATTCAAAAAAACATTTTCTAGCTCTGACATTTGTGTGTGCGACATATTTTTAACAAATGTTTAAGTCTTCATCAAGCCTGCTATAAAGTGAAGGGAATTTATAAAATTTATTAAAATTGCTTTTGGATATCTCTACACACACTCATGCAAGTTTATAATTCAATATTTTTGTTCAGAATTTTATTCATTAATTCATATTTGATTAGATCGATTTAACGTTTAAAGTTAACTTATTCATGTGTAAACGTAATTAATTGTATATGTATGTCATATGCATTATTACGTGTCTTTTAAGTTTTATCGAAGAGCACATTACTAAGAATTAATTAACTTCATTGAAAACCTTTACGTCTATATTTCCGATGTTTAATATCATGTATTTTTTTTAAATGCTAAAATAACACATGAAAACATTAACAAATTCTAAGCCTCCTTTTAGGCTTTAGAGGTATATCCTACAAATTTCAATGTTCACCAGTAAAGTGCCTCAAGCAAAATTAAATCCGAAATATTCCTTTATTTATACGTTTGTGCACCGCAGCCGAAGTAATCAAACTCAAACAACGGCGAGTATAAAAAAGGCACGCTTTCTACAACACAATAGGAAGAGGAACCCAAATTAATAGCATGACCGACAAATGATTACTCTACACCACGGTAGGGCAGTGTACTTATATTTTTCCGTTAAATCAGAACCTCTCGAGATCTAAGTTACTGGCACTCGTGGACATGACTTTAGATAATACGGGGCACGGGGCAATACATATTTTCTGAGCCCATACATATACGAGTAAGAAAAGAAAACAAAGCATAGAATAACATATGAGCACCGGATGGCAAAAAATGCGAGAGCCGAAACAAAAATATCTTTGGGACAATTTTCAATATTACAAAAATTTGAAAAATTATGTTTGGCCCTGCGGTGGCGCAGTGTGGTAACGCGTTCTCCTATTGCGCGGCTAATCCGGGTTCGACTCCCAGCAGTGCAAAAAGAACGCTTACTCAGAGATCTCATAAAGATCGCACTGCTCACTGTAGTCCGGGGTTTGGTTCCCCAGGCCTTAAGAGGTTCGGATTCCTCGGAAAACAGTAGGTCCCGGCGCAGCATGACCACTGTAGTCTTTGAGCCGTAAAACCAAAAAGAAAGCGAAAGCGAAAATTATGTTTCGCGGGGCCCTAAGAAGGGCGGGACCCGGGACATGGGCCCCGCTCGCCCCTGCTTAAAGGCGGCCCTGCTCCTGGGGTAAAGTGAGCAGTTAGTCTATAAA
The DNA here is from genome assembly GCA_006491805.2 of Dysdera silvatica. Taxonomy (NCBI): domain Eukaryota; kingdom Metazoa; phylum Arthropoda; class Arachnida; order Araneae; family Dysderidae; genus Dysdera; species Dysdera silvatica. The sequence goes on along the minus strand of QLNU02003225.1, from coordinate 54,944,489 downwards.
GAAGTTTTCTCTCTCTCCTCCTTTTTTTTTAAATAACGTTGGGAATCAAATTTGAATTAAGCGCACTGAAATTGAGTGCATTGCCGCTGCATAAACGTAGAATCATTTACAATCATTATTAAGGGAATTATTTTAATGTCCCATTATCAATATAGAATTTACCTTCATTTATCTCACATTAAAATTATAATATCAAATTAGTATATTCGAGAAGCGACACTTAATTAATTTTTTAATTACAGAAGTCTACGGTAGGCTAACAGGGTTTAAAAACTGTATTTGAAGTTACTAGCTAAGAAAGCTAGCTTTGAAGTTACTAGTTAGAAGCTAGGAAATTTACAGGTTGATCTCTAAGAGAATTTTGAAGAAGAGTTTTTCAAAATCTCTGGGCTTTAAAACATTCGTATATTTGCACACCGGAACTTAATAAATAAAATGGTACAATTTCATAGGCAATTAGAGATAAGTTAAACACGACGTAGAAATTTGGATTTCCAGGTTTATGACGAATTGCATCAAAAAATAATTCATGGGATTCTAGTATTCTAAATTCACAGAATATCCCCAATAGGCTCTGTTCCATTGAATACTTAATTGTTCCTTCCCGACTATTTAAAAAAATCCCTGAACTTAAATGCTGTTTGCATTAAGGGCAGGAATAAATATGCTAAAATAATGTTATTTGCGTTAATTATAGTTTAAATCTACAGAAACATCTAATTTATAGGTAGGAAACGTGAGGGAACAGAAATGTATATTTTATTATATATCTCCTAAGGAAAGCATGGTTGCACGTAACCTATTACAAGGTAGTAATTTTAATTGCCTTCTGCCATTCGTATCATGCGGTTTAAAAATTTATATTTCTTAAAACACTTTCTTAAAACACTTTTCTTAAAACACTTAAAACTTTTGTAAATGAAAGTGCATTCAAAACAACGTTATATTTGCGTTTAAAAGGAAAATTTAATTGCACAATGAACATTTCAACCAAGCTTCGCTGGTCTTTTTTCGGGAAAATTCTTGATGAAGATCAGCAGAGCCTGGTTGAAATATTCATTGTGCAAATAAATTTTCGTTTTATGATCAAATATAACTTTGTTTTGAATCAAACAACAATATCAATCAACGTTTATTGGCGTAGTGATACCAACGCCGATGGTATGGCGTGATTAGATGGTGAAACGTTCGAAAGAAAATAAATATTTCTGCCTTCGGTGGGACCTGAACCCACGACCTTCCACTTGCCGGGCGGAGGCTCTACCCACTGAGCTTTTGAATGTTCTTTACTTAACTTTGCTTA
>QLNU02003225.1:54927910-54943086 GCA_006491805.2 Dysdera silvatica | reverse complement strand
AAATACTTCTTAGACCAACTGCGAAGAAACAATGTCAAAATTGGAGGTAGTATTACAGAATTTATTTTTAAAACGTTGGTAAATAACTGGACTAAAATGCGGTTGCACCTATAATCGATCATTGTTTTTGTGTTACGTTGCCTGGTTTCTAATGTCATCTTTTACTAAATTTCCAGTGTTCTTTCAGCCTAGTTGCAACTAGTCTGAATTAATTTTTGATCATTATTATTATTATGTTCGTCTTCTTTGTTTTATTTATACTTTCCCTGTTGTCATGTTAATTTTCCGTCACCAGCCACTTTCACATTGCCACTATTTTTGTTTCCAAAAGTAGTCAAATTCATCTCCTTTCTAGCTGATCTGGTTTTTTCAAAGTAGCTTTTCCAACTTGGTGGTAGCTTGGGATTGGTGGCATAAATGTGAATGATATTAATAACAGTTCTATGATTAGGCCTACTGTTGCAAGGAAACATATTCTGTACAATCATTAACTAGCAGTAATTCATCTAGCGGTGGATAGATAATGGTTGATTATGATGATGATGATGAATTAACCAGTAATTGGAAATATTTTAAGTAATTTTTTGAAGAAATTTAAAACCCGTATGTTATTTTAATAGCTTCGTTTGCAGACTTGTGCAATGCTTAATATTAACATTATTATTAATTTGAAATGGTAAGGAATATCTGTATTTCCTGCAGGGTCATAGCTAGATGCTTGTTATGGGGGTGTCGAGAAAGCTACAGGGGGGGCTTGAAATTCGTTAACATTTTGTGATGCATTTTATTAATACAGTAAAGTCTCGTTAATCTGAATCACGCTAATCCAAAAATCCGGTTAATCCGAATCACTATAATCCAAAAATCCTGTCAATCCAAACTTTTTTTCAGACTGATGGATTTTTTTCAACGGCAGAGACCCGACCAGACATAAACAAACAGGGCACAGTGTGTGGTTTGCCAACTAATTGAAATTTCTCCATTAAGAAAAGGGAAGTTTTCCGACGTCTGTTGCCTCTTATGTGCACATACCAAAACACACACAAATATCAAACAATTATAGCTTGCAGTAAATTCTATAGCAAAGATTTCGATTAATCCGAACAGGTCTCGGTCCCAGTTGATTTAGATTAATGAGACTACAGTATATTTGACGATACAAAATATTCAAGCAGACCAATACATTTAACATTAATGAATAAATTTCTTAATGTAAATTTTGCATTGAAAACTTTGAGGTATACTAAAAGTTACAATTTCCCCTTATCATTATCGTAGAATAGATGAAAACTCAAACTTCTTTAAAAAAAATAATGTACACAAGACCTACCGTAGAAATATCTTCTGAATATATTTTTAACATCAAAGAACAATTTTCATTGTCATGTACAATTTCGTACAAAACAAAAAATTTTAAGTAAAATTCTACATTAATTTATTTAATAAAATATTTTTTTTTCTGCATTGGGGCTCAGCCCTGTAGCCCCACCCTGGCTATGGCCCTGCATGAAACAGTATATTCGAAATATTTAACTAATGTTTAAAATGGTTAATGGGGGCTGACTACATTTCCAGTGGGGCTCATCTCCCCCTGACCGGCTCCGGCCCTGATTTCACGAAGAAAATTTTTTATTGCATAAGTTTGGAATCTAATACAAATTTAATGTGTTTCTTTTTTGTAAATTTGAATTATTTTTCTTTTATGAATTCCTGATTTTTTTAATTTTTAATATTTAAAACACTATTCATGGAACACAGTTAAGTGTCTTATGGTGGCATAAGGATAGTGGTTTTATGCCACATATAGAAAATCTGAATTTGATTTTTGCTCATAATGAGCAAGTGCCATTTTTTCTACCAATTCCTGGGTTGATTTTCTTCATGGCAAGGTCGTATCCTTTGAAAAACTGTAGGTCCCGGAAAAACATGAGCTTGGTTGCCCTTGTACCATAAAAAACATAAAGTAGCGATCCATGCTGACTGCTATTGGGTTTTAATTCAGAAAAACAGAGACATGTAAAATCCTGCAGTGGTTGAAAATGTAAGGAAATACATGAATTTTGAGATAAACAGGTAAAACAGACAGAGCTAAATGTAAGACAGTGTTAATGTAAGCCCACTCCTTATATAAAAAATGCAGTGAAATTGTGTAAATCAACTGACCGATAGACTCTGTTAATAAAGCAATTCATGAAGGGTGTGTGAAGAAGTAGTAGTCATTGACTGGTCAGTAATTTTGATTATTCTCGAAATATTTTCCCATCGTGGGCAACCAAAGTGAAAAAGTTTACTGTATAACACCCATTTACAAATAGTTGCAGTCAGAAATTCCCTCGAGGAGACTTTTATAAAGAATTATTTAATTTTTTAAAATATTATAGCTCTAATCTATCCGTCTTTCTCATTTTGATCTATATTCAAAATTACTCTGGTTTATTTTTCTAGTTAGTTAAATTAAGGATGATTCTCTTTTAGCTGGACTTTCTGTCCTTGGGGTTTTAATTTTGTTGTATTACATAAGTCATATACAAGAAACACCAATAACAAAGAGGAAGCGTTTCTTGGCTTTTAGCACAGAACAGTTAAAAAAAATAGGAAACTTAGAATTCGAAAAAGTAAGTTGCATTTCTAAATTTAATTTTATATGTTGGATTTATTATTATTAATACTCGTTTTAAATTCAATCACTAATTTGTAATGTTTATTTTGTAACTTTTGTTATTTTATTAGCTAATTTTTTGTGTTTGTTATGTGTCAGAGGGCAGATGAAGAGGAGATACACCTCTCAATATAATCATTCCTTGATTTTGTTCAACTCCCCATTCACATCATGCTTCATTTCAGGGTTGGAAAGTTAGGCCCAGACTAGAAAACCAAACCCTTATACCATCAAAAACCCATTGAGTTTTTGCTACAAAGTGGGTTTTTGTACAGTTAATTGAGAATACTGGGTGCAAATTGAAGTCCGAAATTAATGAAATATCTGTAGAACTAAGATTCTGATAGTAAAATGCCTATGTGTGCTAGCAGATGAGATTGATTGCAGCATTCCAGAAGGCTAAATTCGGAAGTTATGAAATGTAAATCAGGAGGTAAAGGAAATACATAGAAAATGTAAATGAAAAATTTCTTCAATGTTACTTAGTATAAAATGTCTTATGTGCACGGATATAGGTTAAATGCAAAGTTGTGTATCCTCTTGGCCCTTAAGATCTCACTGTTTAAATATAACTCAAGGCTGCGAAGCTGGTTAGAAGTGCAATGCGAATGCAGGCTTATACTTATAGCAAACAATGATCATAAAATGCAGTCATTAATTTCAATAATTACTCTTAAGCTAGTAAATGATGAGTAAGGATACTAGGAAGAATTATTAAATTTGAAATTTACAAGATGTAAAAGAATTGCAAATACACTGGCGGAAAGTAAAATCCCAACACCAAGAAGGAATTGTTCTAGATAAACGAAATTTGGGAGGCGTGTTTGCACATCTGAAAAATGATGCCTATTCAAATTTCGCACTAGACAAATAAGAGTGGCGCTAGTAGCGCCGCTATGATCATGCAAATCGCATTTGCTTTAAATACACAATGTAAACTTCGTGAGTGTTATTTATCGTCCAGATTGGACGTTGTGAACTAGGTTTGAGTCAAGAATGCCTTTAAGGAGACGAAGAAGGCAGTATCAGGAGCTTGCCGAGTTTGAATGAGGCTGTGTAATAAGGGCTATGAGAAGGTGAGTTTTCTTCCCACGATATTGCAGAAAGACTTGGCAATGATGTATCCACTGTGTATGAGTGTTGGCAGCAGTGGTCACAGGAAGGCACTGTCTGCCTCAAGAAGACTGGCATCCGGCCGCATACGGGCCACTATAGAGAGAAACTCCATACCACAAAATGACATACGGAACCTGTATGACACAATGCTTGCATTCAAAATCGTGACGACTACAGCGGTTATTAATGTACCACCATTTCGCATTTGAAATGGATCTTCTTGCGCATACTTTTACCGGTAACCTTGAAACTTTAATCAAATAAATATGTTACCTAGACAACTGCTTTGCCTAAATTTCATTCCTCTAAACTCATTTGTCCTTGGTGTTGGGATTTTATTTTCCACCAGTGTATTTGTCGGATGTAGTCTCGAGTAATTTATCGTAATTATTTTTAAAATAAACTTTTTTTATAAACTATTGCCTTTGTATAGTTTTCGTTTTAATATTAATTGGTGTTATTTTTTAATTATTTAGCATTGTCAACTTTATGACCATTTATTTTTACCATCTGGGCATTTAACCACGGAGCGTGTCAGAGCTGTGGTGTATCGAATTTTGGACGCAAACGCAGACATTAAAGAAATTCATGACATGAAGTGGACAATTGCTCTTGTGAACAACGATGCAGAGAATGCGTTTGTTCTTCCTGTAAATATCATAAAGCAAAAATTACCATCTTAACAGTAGACTCTTTCTTAACTGGGCATGACAGCACCACAACCCCCGAGTGATTAATTAAAAAATTTAGCGGTTCATATAAATAGAGCAGAAAAATTGAGGTACTATAATGCAGATGTCTGAATTGTTTTAAAGTATTATTTAAACAGGAAAAGAAATGCAGCAGCAAAATCTTGTAGTACTGCTTTAAAAACTATCACCAAATTGAGAAGAGAGCATGTCTTCCGCTAAAAATAAGCAGTTAAAACCAGTTTCAGCCAAGCAAAAGCAGTGGCTGTTTGAAGTAGTGGCTGATTAAAGGGGGACTGGTTAAGAGGGAGTTTACTGCATTCTAAATTTTTCATGAACCCTTTAAGGTTTTGGTCTTGCCTTGCCTGCCAAGGAGTTGGTGTCCTTACGGTTTTTAAGTGACCGTGCAGCCATTTAAAAACATGAAAGGATAACAACTCTTCGACCAGCAAAGATGCTTAAAAATCTGAAAGGACAGCAATTCTTTGGTCATTTTGGCTGGCAAAAGTCTTAAAAAAGGGTAATTAGCTTCTATGCATTTGCTAGCTTGTATGCATTTGTTTAGCAAATGATTTAAGATACTTGCCATAATAGATGTACAATCAGCCCTAAATGAATAATCAGGTCTCTCCTGCAAATTTGAGAAAGCTTACAATAAATGGAAACCCTCCAGTGGTAACACTTTTGCCTAGAGCGCCTTTATTCCAGGTTCGACTCTCAATGGTGGAAAAAAAAATGCTTACTAACTACTCACTGTAGTCCGGAGGTTAGTTTCCTAAGCTATAAGACATTCGGATTCCTTGGAAAACTGTAGGTTCTATTGTAGCATGATGTTTTTTGTCCTTGCGCCATAAAAGTCACAAAAAAGTAAATGCAATGTTCATAAAAACTTGCGTCCAAAATTAAAGTTACACTCAATGGTACATATATAATGGGAGAGGTACATATTTTGCTCTTTAACTCTCGTTGTACTTTATTTATAAAAAATCATTTTGCAGAAAATTAAAGAGCTATAAACACTTAACAGAATTACAACAAATCAAACATTTGCAGGTATCCTATGAAGGAGAATCCACGATTAAAAATTGAAGGTGGCACACAACAATTCGTAAAAAAACAGATTTATGAGAACAAATTTGTTTATATAATTATTAACTATTATTTTCTAGTAATTTTGCAGGTTTATATAAGAAAATTTGTTATTCTAAATCAGTTTCCTACACATGTTCATTGTCACCTTTCAATGTTTGCATCAATTTTAATTGTGGATTCTCCTTCATAGGATGCCCAAAAAAAAAATTCGATTTGTTCTGATTCTGTGAGGTGTTTATAACTCTTTAATTTTCTGTAAAATGATTTTGATAAATAAACCACATCGAAAATTTAAAGAGCAAAACATATACCTTTCCCATTGAAGTAACATTGAGTATAATTTTAATTTTGGACAAGAGTTTATTTATATATATATATATATAAAGTATGTGTTTGTGTGTTCAAATACAATGTACTCTTATTAATGAAGACTGTCAAGGGTACCACAGTTCAATGTTTAATTCCCTTGTTAGCAGAAAATGAGATTTGTTGGAAAACTATATCCTGGTGCAGCATGGCCTTTTGCACCATAGAAACACAAACGTGTGGTACACAAAATGTATTTACCATGTTAAAATTCACAAACCATTTAAATGAAGGTATTGTGTTTCTTTTGAGAAAAGAAAATATATAAATGAATCCTTGTTATAGTGAGCCCTGTGGTGGCACAGTGTTCTGTTGTAACGTGTTCGCCTAGTGTGCCGTTAACTCGGGTTCGACTCCCAACAATGCAAAGAACGCTTACTCCGATATCTCATAAAGATCGCACTGCTCACTGTAGTCTGGGGTTTGGTTCCCTAGGCCTTAAGAGGTTTGGATTCCTCTGGAAAACAGTAGGCCCTGGCCCAGCCATTGACCATTGTAGTCTTTTAGCCAAAAAACAAATTTTTTATAATGCTTAATTGTTGAAAAGTTTGCATTCACTGTCTGCATTACTTATAAAAAACATTGCTGTTTTATTTTTCCTTTCAGAATGGCCAGATTTTTGTGTTCTGTGGAATGCTGAAGTTGTGTACAAACAACGACCAGCTTGCAGCTGTGTTAGCCCATGAAATGTCTCACTGCATTTTGGGTCATGGTGTAAGTTGTGTGTTGTTTTTCGTTTCCCTGTTATAGCAAATATCGATTTCTCTAGTTTTACTTTAATAACTTAATTAATGGTCTTTCGAAAATGTCCTCTGCTTAAGCGTATTGCATTCGTGTTTATGAGGCCACATAGTAATAATTTCAACTAATTGTAGTTACCGGATTAAACATGCGGATGTGGCGACTTTTATGTACAATTTCATAACCAACATTTCCTGCTGGCGTGCATGTTGTGTTGGTTATGTGTTGGTGTGCATGTGGCGGCGTTTACATGTGATAAGTACTACAAAATATTTTCTGTTATAAATGCTGTTTAAATGAAATCTGTCTTGAGGTGTGCAAGTGCATTACAGGGCTAAATTCATATGATGAGACATTCGAAAGGTGGTTCTTTTATACTTGTGATTCCTTGAACATTTAAGAGTAAAAAAAGAATCACAAAGACAAAGAAGTAGAGTTAGAAAGGAAGCTGGAAATGTGGATTATGCAAAGTTGATGAAATAGAAATTGCCTTAGAGATTAGGGATTGCAGAAAGTACTTTATCAACGATTATAAAAATTATGAAAAAAATTGAAGCTTCTTGTGCAGGTAATAGATTGAGCCTGTTCAAAAAAGAATGTGTGTTGCCAAAAATGAATTTGAAATAATGCTGATGTGGTGGCTCAGAGAGATCTGAAAGCGAAGTTTTACATTTATGGGTGCAATTTACAAGAAAAGGCTCACTTTTTTGCTGATGTTCTGAATATGAGTGATTTTAAATGTCATCTGGATGGTTGCAAAAATTCAAGGACAGGTATTGATAATTTGCGTAAAGGTTTGTGATAAAGAATCATGTGAAAACGTTTAGACGGTAAATAAATTCCTAAAAGAAGACGGTTGCTTCACTTAAACTTTGAAAATGCCCTTTGAGTGAATCTCTTATTTATAATGTGCAAAAGACTGGTTATACATATATCAAGGTTACAAGGAAATTTAAAAAGTATTTTTCTTTTTGAAGTTTTTATTGTAAAAGAAGTGTTTGAATGCCTTTGACACAGTTTTTTAATGTGCATTTGTTTTTTTGACAATGGGGTGAAAAATTCAGTCGAACGCATTTGGTGGACTGGGCGATGATTGTTGTGATAGCGGCAATTTGGGCAATTCTTCCTAGCGACTACCTTGCCTTGTTCACCCATTGGCTGACAAAGCAAATAGTGGATGTTAGTATTATTTAAAAGTTTGTTGCGCGCATGCACATACACACACACACACATATATATATATATATGAGAGAATCCACTATTGTACTTCCCCATAATTTTAAGGTGCATTGAAATTGTACTGTTTGGTATGGATTGCCATTTGGCCTTATTTGAAAACCTCTCACACGTCTGCATCTAGGAAATATAATAGGGGCTTTACTCCGATGCAGTTGTAATACATTAGACTAGCATTAATCCAGCTCCCCCCCCCTTGAGCTGGGATTCTATCATGGAAAATGAAATGAAAAATGCAGAACACCTGGCTAATAATAATAATCGGGAAAAAAATCACCCTCCCACTTGAAATATTTCTGGATCTGCCATTGGTGGTTCCTTGGACCTTAAGTGGTTTGGATTCTGTGGAAAAATATATGTTCACTTTACGGTGTTGTTGTTATGGCAAAACATTCATTATTCATGCCATTTTTTTTGCCTGCTGTGGTCTAGGATTCGACTCCTCAGCAAAAGAGATTTGGATTTCTTAGAAAACTGTGGTAGTTCCCTATGTGGCATGACCTTTTCTGTCCTTGTCCTGTATGCAGGATATATGCTTTTATATACTCTTTTTTTCACAGCATAATCTTGGCTGTCTTTATACCATAAAAAAGTAAGTGAATAAACAACTGAACTGTAAGTTCATGCAGTTGTATCAAACTTGTATGGCGTGCCGATATCCCAAGTTATTAAACTCCCAACGAGGCGAAGAAATAAAAACATTTACCAAGTAACTGCTTACTGTAGTTGGCTCCCTAGAACTGTAAGAGGTTTGTATTCCTCAGAAAAGTATAGGTTCTGGTGCAACATGACCCTTGATATTCTTGCACCGTAAAACTCACAACAGATAATTGAACCGCAACTGTGTCCAAGCATGGTTGTGTGTAAATGTATCTTGTGCCAAATAGACTGATATAAATACACCACTCCTACGCATACCTTCATCTAGCAATGGATAAACAATCGTTGAATGTAAGAACATTTTAACAACTAATTGCTTTTATTTGAGTTACGTTATTTTTCCAATATAGATAACAGTACACTTGCCCTATAACAGAAAAATTGAAACAGAAGCAGATGAAGTTGGTTTGAAACTTGCAGCAAAAGTAAGATTCTGTTTTTATGTTCGGAACATTTCCATTAATTGTCTTAATCCCTCCGTTGTATGGATTTGACATAAATATTAAGGTTTATAACGACGTGTGAGGCAGAATGATAAATAACAAGTATAAAAAAAAGTGGTCGTGGTAGGGGAAAATGATGTGGGAGAAGATTGCTGTGAATGGGGTTTATGCTTTCCCCGATTCAGAGAATGGTCAAAGTAACATCTACTACAAAGGACCCAAGTGGTGGAACAAGTTACCTTAGTGTTTCCCAAACTGTGTGTTGTGAAACCCTGAATGGCCATGGGTTCTGCACAGAATAATATTGAAAAAAATTTCATAATTTTATTTCCATTTTCAATTCAATATCATAGGATGCAACGTTTAACGTACCTGGTGGGAATTTGTAACATAGCAGAAACCTGTCTGAATTTTGGATATAAGTAAAAGAGGAATATCCCCTTCTGGGTTGTAAAGCTCTAATTTTCATTCCGTTGGTGACTTTTTATTTGTATGAAGCTGGGATTTTGGCAGTCTGTGATAAAACTAAGTATTCCATGCATGTGAAAATCAGTGTGGCGAAGGAAATGAGATGACCGTGTCCAGTCTGTTTCCATTATTTGAGAAAATGTATAATAATCATCAGGCTCATTCATCCCACTAATTATATATAATTGGCTGAATTTCAGTAATTAAATTTTTTTATGATCTTTAATACATGCTTTATTTTTGATATAAGAATTTGACGCAGGCAAAGTATGCTTGTTACAATTTGACACAGGCAAATGTACTTGTTAGAATTTGACATAGGGTGCCTTGGGGAAACTTGGATTCAGCAATAGGTGCTGAGAATCAAGAAGTTTGGGAACCACTGAGTTATCTGATATATATAAAAGACTGAATAATTTGAAGCTATTTAAGGAAGCAATGAAGTAGAAGATTAATAGAAAGGTTGGTAGAGGAAGAAGAGAGGGAGGGCTGAAGTGGAGTGGGGATGTTTTGGGTCTGAAGTTAGTTGTGATACTAGCATTTTCTTGTGACCTTTTATTTGAAAACACCATTTGGGGGGAGGTGGGCTAAAGGAGTTATGGGAATTACTTAAAAGTGTGTTTATGTTGCATAAAACGAAGTGCGTTCCAAGGAATTGAATGTTTACTAATGTGTCATTGTATGTAGAAAATAAGCCATTATTATTACAATAAAATTTTAAATCGAATACTGACTAATGACGATCTTGTTCTTAGGCTTGCTTTGATGTCCGTGAAAGTAGTGCCTTTTGGTCCAAAATGGCTATATTGAAAAAGGATGTGGACATACCTGGCATAGAATTCCTATCGACACATCCAAGTCACGAGAAAAGATCTCAGCAGCTTGATCTTTTAATGGAAGATGTAATTACAATATATATGTATATACATTTTTAAATATATATTTAAATAGAAATTTATATATAAAAATTATACATAATTTTTTAATTTAAAACATAATGATTTCATAAGACCTAGTGTTAACGATAACTGTATTTTTAGTCGACTTGAAATGCTGTCATGTGAAATTTTGAGTATGAACTTATCTTACTGTATTACTGCACTTAGTACAACTCTAGTTAAATGATTAGTGTTACCGTATTTAAGTAATTATACTATATTTGAGTGTGTAGGGCCATTCCATAAATGCATAGTGTTACTGTGCTCTTTTGTTTAATGATGCCATGTAGTACTAGCAATGTCATAGTAACTTCTTTCCTAGCTGAGCTAGTGAGCTGTCATGTTTTTGTTTGGCTCTTGATTTTATGGAGTGCTGTGGGCCAGGTGGGCTCGTATTGTTCAGTTTTCTACAAATGTGTATACATTTTAATACTGCCCTTGATCTTTGGTAAATGAGTTAATATGGCACCAAGGAAGCAAATACCTGGGACTTTGGATTCTACTGGTTTTCAGATGTGTGATATTTCTGAGGAGGTTGCATGCTTCCGTATTCAATGGACACGAGAATTCGAACAGCTGAGGGTTTCACTGATTGAGAGTATTGATAATAAATTTCAGCAAGCACCGATACCTATTGACACTTCTATTTCACGGGATAAGGGGGAGTCGATTTTTAAAGAATTTGAATCCAGAATTATTGACTTTGAAAATTCGTGGTTTTCCCGTCTTACTGGCATCAAGAATCTGATTGCCCAAGTAGAAAAATCATTGCTCGATCTTGAATTTAGACTTGATGAATAACAATAATACAATAGAAGGTCTTGCTTATTGATTTTGGCCTTCCCGAGTCTGATGGTGTTATGGATTTAACCACTGAGGTCCCCAGTTAGTTGCCAATTGCTCGACTAGCAATTTGGCATCGATAGTTTTTCTAGCACGTGTGCCACATTAGTGTAACTAGGGTTCTGAAGAAGGAAGCCTAAACGCGCTTCCGAAATAGCTATAAACCATCGTATTTATTTTAACTGTGTTAATGTGTTTAATTTTATTTAACAAATAATTATTTCAAAATTAACTTGACTCGTCTGGGCAGCAATGTGTAAAGACTATTATGTCTGACAAAGTCCATGCTGCCCGGATGATATAGATATGATGCAGAATGATATGATATGAATACGATACAGAGTTAATAACTGCAAAAATTTTGCTCAATTTTCATGGCAGTAATCCATGTCATTGGATTAACATTAAAATGTGTTTTGGAACATTCATTAACTCCGTCACCTGTACTGGTTCACCCAGTATGCTGCAGAGCCTAAATTCTCCCAAAATCTCACATGATCCCTAGAATCCACGAAGTTCACGAACAACTCATGGATTTTAAAAACGCACCAGGCCAGTTGGTAAAAAAAGTGGAAAAGAACAGGAAGAAAATGCTGTAATAAACAGCAACTATAGAACTTAACAGTGTGATCATTACTTTCCAGGATTTGAAAAATTGTACTACATCATCGGTATATAAAAGGTGGCAGATGAAGTGGGATGAGTAAGCTTTTAACAAGCTGCACTTCATCAAACCACAAATTGGAATATGGCAGTCTAGCAACAAGGACTATTGAACAGAAGTGGTTCTGGCTAGATTTCACATCGGACATACATGCTTCTCTAATCAACGCCTGTTGAAGGGGGCAGATGCTCTGATGTGTAACCATCCTTTAAACATTTTACGTATTTTAACTATCCGTAAATACTTTAACCAAAAATACTCACTAGTTTTAAAATTATGGTTAAAATCTAAATGATTTGAACCTTAATGGCATTCTATGTCACTCTTTTAATCATGAAATCCATTTTTATTATTTTTTAAAATTTTGGTAGACAAGTGGTTGTTTATGTAGACAAAACATTGTGATAGTCAGACATAGTGACACCGTATTCACAGAAAAGGGTGTACGTATAATGCTTCAAAATGAACATGCGTTTCAATGGAGTACCTTCAAAGGAAGTACCATCAAGTAAATTTTACTTTACGTTGTTCACAATTTGTGTTGCAGATATATTTGAAAAATTTGAATTTTTTTTGTGCCTATCGGATGGCTGTCGTTTAGAATTTGTTGTTTGGAAGTCAGCACTGCTGTTACTCTTGTGGAATGCCTTCTGTTCCATTGGTATGTGGCCTGTTTTTGGAGATTACCGTTGCTTAGAGGTGTTAACCGTTTTACTGTAGCAGGTTTGCTGTATATATTTTATTTTCTACTGAGAAGCAAGACTCTGAATGGGATAATGACACTGCATTCTTTTCATTTATGTGTCAAATTCCTTGCCATTGGGAAAAATCCTTCATTTTAAAAGATCCATATGTATCATTTCATCTTGTTTGTCGTAGAATGGTCTTTGCTGTTCTTGCATCATAAAAATGCAACCAACCAACAAGTTTTGTGGTGCACAACAAGTTTCGGTGATGATTCTTCCTAAACGTGTATGGGGATGGTCAGTTGTAGGAAGTCCTATGTTAAGATAAGCCGAACATGTAGCCAATAAGATCGTCAGGAATAATGGCTAGTGAAGGTTACGTTTTGGCTAAAGATCGAGTTAAATATACGTTACCAAGTAATTCTCTCCTTGTGATGGTAATTACGAAGATCAAAGAATAATATAATAAGCGATATAATTAAAAAAAAAGATCTAATTACTGCAAAACTAAAACATAAACCAGAAATCAAAACTATCCACTAAATGTTAACGAACATCTCTCTTGCAAGATTCTTTCCATTCTCTTAATTTTTTTTCCATTTTTACATAAAATCACGTTAAATCAAACCATCATTTCACGCAGTCACAAACGAGAAAGCAAATTAAATATTATATAACTAGTAATATTTCAACAATGGTTTTTCCCACAGGTGTTTACACCTGTTAAGTCTATGAAATATGTTAAATATTATTAAATTCAACATCAGGAACGTTTTCGGTAAATTGAAAACCATAGCGTTTTAGAATGTTTAATAAGCAAAAAACCCTGACTTGTCTTAACAAAATTGGTATATAGAAATAATTTTTCTATTTAATGACTCTGGAAATTCACAAAAAGTTCGATACATGGAAGTTCCACTCTAATTGTTAATTGTGAGTGTTTCCGCTTTCTCACGTTCACTTGCATTTTTTTCAGGCTTTGAAACTGCGCTTGGAATGTGGATGCACTAGACTTAGGACTCCAGATCCACGACTTAACATCGAGATGCTTGGTAGAATGCTGGATGAAGAGAGAAAGAAATACAGAGTTCTTAAACCAGTTGTTGTTTCACATTAGCCATGTCTTGCAGGAGATGGTTGTGGAGTGGATGAAACATAC
This sequence comes from Dysdera silvatica, assembly GCA_006491805.2. Taxonomy (NCBI): domain Eukaryota; kingdom Metazoa; phylum Arthropoda; class Arachnida; order Araneae; family Dysderidae; genus Dysdera; species Dysdera silvatica. The sequence goes on along the minus strand of QLNU02003225.1, from coordinate 54,929,326 downwards.
ATAAACTCTTGAGAAGTTCATGAACCCTGGATGGAGAAGTAAAGAAAGAAAGTTTGTGTAAACTAATCATTGTTCCAGCCGAATCATGTCTTAAGCAGGGTTATTATGGAGCGTACAATAGTGCAAATGGACTATATACAGTGCATAAATGTATTTTTATAACGATTTTGTAGATATATGTAGATAAGTGTACAGTGATCAACGAATTTTATGGAAGCTTTTCAGATACAATGGAAGCTAAATTTTTGTAATTTATGACATTTCTTAAATCAGTTGGTTAAATTATCAAGGAGACTATGTAAATTGACAGTAGGATGTTTTTTCTGAAATGTGATGCGAAAAACAACTTTCATTTTTTAATGAAATATCAAATAGTTCAAATTTTTGTTGCTGTGTTTTGGCTTTCATTTTACTTTTTCTTATTTTTTAGTAAGTATTGTATACTCACTAGCAAAGTTTGGCCACGTTGCCACATTAACAAGTAAGTGTCTTAATGGTGCTGAAGTGTTTATCTACTATGTGGAAGGTGCAGAATGACCTTTGTTGTCCTTACACCATAATAATAATACAACAGTCTACCATGTAGAAAAGCGAGTTTATATCCAAATTTCAGTGAATGTTCTAAATTATATATGAATAAGAATTTCTCATTCTCATTAAAGCTTATGTAGTCCTGGAGTTCATTGCCTACGCCTTAAGAAATTCGAGTTCCCCGGAAAACTAGGTTCCTGTGTAACATGACCTTCGCCGTCCTTGCCCCCCACTATAACCGTGACCAGGATTTAATTTGCGGGGTTCAAACCCTTTACAGCATGTACAGTGGGCGGGGGCAAAAGTATGTTTACACTGGAATTACACTGGACGCTTCTCACCCGTATAACAAAAAAACTATTAACAGTAGAATTTTTTAAATTTAATGGAATAAGTACAAATCATATATCTTTATTTCTTGATTCTAAGTTTGTAATACTGATTGGTTTATATATATATTTATTTTATGTATATTATTTTATATATATATTTAAACAAAATTTGGACTCCCTCCAGAATATGAAGGGCAAAATTAAGTTTACAAATAAATAAGACATAAAAAAAAAGTAAAATTAAAAGCAAATTTCTGTATCCATGTAATTTACATATAATCTAATTTGTATAATCAACGATTCATGAGAACGTGTGAGTCATGGACTGATAAAGTGTAGAGTGGAAATGGTGAAAACACGAGAACTATCAATGATTGAAAGAACAGCCTTAATTAAAGAAAGATTGGATGGCAAATTATCCTACTGATAGTTAGGAGAAAAGTATGAAATAGGCACAGTGGGAGCTTAGAAAATAGTGAAAAGATATGAAACCAATAGACATGTTGTAAGCGCCCAAAGTTCACAGAAAGGGAGCGTAAGACGATTGTGAGAA
>QLNU02003225.1:54916637-54927810 GCA_006491805.2 Dysdera silvatica | reverse complement strand
GTGATTGAAAGAACAGCCTTAATTAAAGACAGATTGGATGGCAAATTATCCTACAGACAGTTAGGAGAAAAGTATGAAATATGTGCAATGGGAACTCAGAAAATAGTGAAAAGATATGAAATCAATGGACACGTTGTAAGCACCCAAAGGACAGGTCGAAAACCAAAGTTCACAGAAAGGGAGCGCAAGACGATTATGAGAACCATAAACAAAAACCCATTTACATCAAGAAGGGAAATTCAAGAAACATTTCAAGATCAATTCAAAAAGACAATATCACGGAGACAAATTTCAAGGGTGTTAAACAAGGTGGGATATAAAGAAAGAATTACACGTAAGAAACCTTATATCTCTTCCAAAAATAAACAAAGGAGTTCAAAATTTGCAATTCAACTTGCTGATAAGCTACTCAAATTCTGGGAAAATGTGATGTGGAGCGATGAAAGCAAGTTTGAACCTTTAAAACAACAGAAGAAAATAGTGTTTAGAAAAGATGGAACAGCGTTTAATGTCAAGAATTTGCAGCCAACAATCAAACACCCATCTTCAGTTACGGTTTGTGGTTGTTTTACCAATAATGCAACGGGGAATCTGGTATTCATTGATGGCCTTATGAACTCCCACAAGTATAAGGAGATTTTGGAATCAAATTTGGCTCAATGAAAGATGAAGTTGGGATTGAAAAGGGGTTGGTCTTTCCAACAAGACAACGAACCTAAACATAAATCTCGTATTTTAGTTGCTTATTTTGCCTCCAAGAAGATAAAGATGCTCGAATGCATCTCAGTCACCTGATTTGAACTTCAGTGAGCATCTTTGGGGGATTTTAGACAACCGTGTGCCATTATCGTATCGCACAAACACCTGCATTCAAGACTGCATTGCAGGAAGCTTGGAGCAGCATACTACCAAATGTTATGACTAACTTGGTCCACAGCATGCCTCAACGGCTTCGTACAGTCATTTGGGCCTAAAGAGGCCCTACTAAGTACTAGATTTTTACTTTTTTTGATGTTTTATTTATTTGTAAACTTAATTTTGCTCTTCAAATTCTGGAGGGGGTTCAAATGTTGTTTAAATACATGAAACCAATTTGTGTTACAAGTCTGTAACTTTCAAGAAATAAAGACATATGATTTGTACTTATTCCATTAAATTTGAAAAATTCTACTGTTATAGTTTTTTGTTAAACGGGTGAGAAGGGTCAACATTCCAGTGTAAACATACTTTCGCCCCCCCACTGTATCAATACAATCACAGCACACAACGCTGTAGCCAAGTCCAATAACAAATTTAGTTTCGGGGGTACGGTCCCTCTAGATACGGACATGCCCCCCCCACCATAAAGCAAAACACAAAGCTTATTAAATAACGTTGTTAGTCATCTAATAAATTCGGTTAAAGCAAATCTCTATAAACGTGTAATTCAAAATCAGAGGTGTGTCTGGAAAACGGGGTCAACTTTTTCTCAAGTTTGTTTCCGAAAGTTTTTCGAAGTACACATAGTTACTACACGCCTGGAATTACAAGGAAATTTGAAATCATCCATAAAAGTTGGGGGAAATGTGATGTTCCCCTGAAACAGAAGTTCACTTCAAAGTTTTGTTTGTGATTTATTAGGGAATTTCGTCAAAATTTATCACTAGGATAGTCTGGGAATATTTTTCCAAGGTGGATGGAAAGCTTGATATAGCTAGTTTCCTAGATTTTTCTATCAGGTATCTACAATCTTAGCTGAGAAATAGTTTATATTTAATGATATAGAAACATTTGCTACAAAAAGTTTTTCAAGTACTAAAATTTTGACATCTACGTTCTGTGCAGGGCCATAGCCAAACTGGGATCAGGGAAGTTGAGGCACCCCACTGGAAAAGGTTTTTGGTTACGTTTTTTCTCAAAATTATTGTAGAAATGTGTGTCTAATTTTTGTTTGTAATTTTTAAGTTTTTTGTACCTAACAATGAAAATTGTTCTTTAATGTTAAAGTATTCAAAGCAGATTTTCACGTAGATTTTTTGCACATCATGTTTTTAACGAAGATTTTTGACTCTATCTAACCTACAATAAAGGAAAGAAGAAATTATAAATTTTAGTATAAAATTACACTAAATTCTATAAGAATTTTTAATGCAATATTTATGCTTAGAATTTTATTCATTAATGTTGAATGGATTGTTCGCATATAGCATTTTGAATATTAATTATATATTCCATATACAGTAAAATCCCCCTATGGCGACCACCATCATTTCAGTGGAAAAGTGGTCACTCAGAGAGGTGGTCTCTGAATAGAGTAAAAATTTAGCATTGGGTCTATGGGGAGAAGGAAATTCATTCTCAAAAAGGTGGTTAAAGGAGGTGTCCTCTGGATAGAGGTGGTCGTTGAGAGAGGGTTTTTCTCTGCATTATCACATGCTTTTTAAGTTTAAGCATACAGTTCTAAGAATTATATTCAATAACACGTGTTTATATTGCAGATAGTGTTATATATATATATTTTTTCGAAATAAGGATTAAATACAGGTAAACACAAACAAATTCTAATCCCTACTATATCATTCAAAGTTCCCCTGTAACGTTCTGTGGGTCGTAGGGGCAAAAACATCGTTCAGTGCTGAGTGTGCGCGATCGGTGCCACAAACGTAGTTTGCAGTTAGATGCGGAGCTTCGAATGGGAAATGATATCCATGTGGGTCAAGAGATAAAATTGCTTGGGGTCATATTTAACGACGACTAAACATTTTGATCCCATATCAGACACTTATGGGACAAATAGTTTAAAGCCTTTAATATCATCAAAGTTTTATCTCGCACATCTAAGAGTGCAGATCGATACTCATTGCGTAAGCATATGCAGAAAGTTCATAAGGAGGGTTTCAGAACTACATCATCTCTGTATGTTCATATGTATATATGTTTCGGGCAACGTGTGAAATGCCAGGCATTCTATAGAATGCCTAGATTTTTTAGACAAAGTATGAAATGTCTATTTTAATATTTTACATTAATAAGAAAGTAGTAATGAGTAATAAAAAAAATAAGAGTAATGATAATAGTAATAATTAACAATAATAGTAAATAGATAATAGTAATTAATAATTATAATAGCGGTTGACAATAAAAATGGAGTCCCGCTAACTCAGTGGTTCCAAACTGGTGATCCGAAAGATGGGTCATTAGGTATTTTAAAAAAAAAATTATTAAAAAATACTTAAATTATTAAAATTGAATATAAAAATGAAATACTGCTTGTTTACTCCATATATCTACATCTTTCCCTCAAAAGACCCCGCTCCCTTTTTATTAAGTTCTTCACGGTCAATTCATGCAGGACGAATTTAGAAGGTCATTCGGGGGGGAGGATTAATAAAATATTTTGAAAATGATACCTCATTGGACCTTTACCTTGTATCTTTTAATGTTGTTTTCATTCGGGGGGACGATCGCCCCCTAAATCCGCTCCTGAACTCGTGAAAATTTTTCGAAGTGGTCCGCGACTTAAATTGAGTTGGGAACCACTGCGCCAACTTGACCTTCGGCTAAGTCGACATACCGGATAACTCGACAAATGTCGAGTTATCTTAAGATTAGAAATCTTAAGATTTTGTTTGGTCTAATGTATTATGTATGGAGAAAAACCTCACCAAGTCGACAAAACGGAGACCCGCTAAGTCGACTAAAATTTTTACGTCCATTCTAATTTTCGAACGTTCATTGCAAAAAAATTAAGAGCAAATTTTTCATTGAGAAAACAGAAAAATTTTAATGATTCTAGGTAACTGCACATCCCATCCTTACGTAGAATATTTTTCCACAATCCAAACTGTGAGTTTTGCCTTGCAGTGTAACGCCTGCTCACACGCCAAGACATTAATCAACCGGCAAACTTTTTTTTTTCTGTTAAAAACTCGGTGACTTTTATGACTATTTTAAAAGTATTTAAATGTTTGTATATATTATCTATCTAGCAGATCAATGGGGCCATCACGTCTCCTTGAGCCGGGATTATATGATGGAAAAAGAATTGAAAAGTACTGGACACTTGGCTAAAAATAGGAATCGGAAACAAATCGCGCGCAACCTTGAAACATTTCTGGATCCGCTCTAGATAATAAGTAATAGTAATAATAAGTAATGGTAAGTAATAAGTCTTACATTAATAAGTATTTCGGAAGTCACATGCCTTTTGCCACATAACATTAGAAATGCTATTAGCTGTAAAATACTAAAATAGGCATTTCATACTTTGCCTAAAATTGTCTAGGCATTCTATACAATGCCTACATTTCACACTTTGCTGGTAACATGCACTCTATAACAAAAAAATCGACGCACCAAGAAAGAGTTGTCCGATTGTAATGAAATTTCGTATGCAAAGACATTTTGACCGAACATGCAAATGATTAAAATTTGGTGTCCAATGAATGAATAGCGGGAACTCCAGCGCATCGGAACTGCGCATTCAGCAGGTGTATATAAGGAGCGATTCTCAATATGTGGTCAAAATTTCTGTTGCATTTTGACTGCGGATATCTTACGTCGACTGTAACAATGCCTCGCCGAAAGATTCGTGCTCATTACGAGCATATGTCAGAGTTTGAAAGAGGCTGGTTGGACGAATCGAAGAATCGCTGGACATGTGGGTCGAAGCGATGCGGCGATTGGACGGTGCTGGCAAGAGTGGGTCAACAACGGCAGATGTCAGCGTCGGGATGGCAGTGGTCGACCTAGGGCCACAACAGAACGGGAAGACAGAGCGATTGTCAGAGCAGCTGTCACAGCACCGGATTCGTCGTTATCAACTATCCAACGTGTGGCCCGCACACATGTGTCCAACATGACCCTCTGCAGACGACTGAGAGAGCGGAATTTACGCTCGCGCCGACCGTTACGCCGCTTACCTCTCACGCCTTTACACCGTCAAGTCCGATTACAGTGGTGCCGGGCTCGATCAACTTGGAACTGCGCTGACTGGGGACGTATAGTCTTTAGTGACGAGTCCCGTTTCCAACTGTGTCCTGACGACAACCGCAGACGTGTCTGGAGACGTCCAGGGCAGCGTGGGGATCCTGCCCTTACTATCGCACGCCACACATGCCCACAACAGGGCGTTATGGTCTGGGGTGCCATCTCCTTTGATAGCCGGACCCCTTTGGTGGTCATTTCTGGCACACTTACAGCACAGCGGTACGTAGACGACATTCTACGACCGGTTGTGTTACCGTTCCTTTTGCGACACCCTGGACTTACGTTTCAACAAGACAATGCCCGGCACGGCCAGGTATTTTCTTTATTTTCAGTCTGTATCCTTCTCCCCGTAAAAGGTTTCAAGCTACGACCTCAACTAGAGCTCCTGATTCATTACCGCAAGATTTGATAGATTATAAAAAAGAAGAGACCATAATTTAAAAACCCATATCTCATCTATATAAAAAATGGTAATTGGAGTGGGACGAGAAGAATTTAATAAACTTTACCATGCAAGGGGTGTTTTACCATATTTCTTGTGAATGTAACTTGTCTTACATTGGCCAGACAAAACGAACCTTGCAGCATAGATTGAAGGAACACTGTAAATACGTAAAGAAATCAGAGTTCAACAAATTCACGGAGGCTGTTCGTTGCTGATCACATACAAGTTTATACTCAACCAACCCACAATTATCTGTCAACCAAAATCTTTATATACGAATTAGATTTTTAGGAAGCGTTCCATATCATTAAACATTTTTCTACCATAGTTAATTAACAAAATCTATTCCTTGTTTCAGTCAAGCGTGGAAGTGTCTAATAAAATTTTTACATAAATTTTTCATCCACAACTAGTGACAAAATAGTTACGCAATAATAATATCTTCAATATTATAATATTTCTTATTTGTATTCCTGATGAAACACAGTCATGTCTCTCTGAAACATACGTCGAAACGAACTTCTTAACTTTACGCTTATATCATTGATTTCTACTTACAAATTTCACCATATCAAGCCACAAACTGTAATGGGTAGTCTATCTATAGGAATGTCTATAAAAAAAAAAAGAAGCCCTTCTCATATCTGTTGAAGAGGGCGATAACGCCCTAATGTGTGCCATATGTAACCAGAACCATTAAATATTTTGTGCATTTAATTTTAACTGGAATTAGTTTAAACTTTGTGATGTTTTATGTGATTCTTTTAATCATGAAATCATTTTTAAATTTCTGATAATTTTTTTATTCAGTTTGATATGATTCCATGAGATCGTTTGTTTTTAGTGTATTTAATATACTTTTTAATTTTTATGATGTCTAATTCGTCTTTTATTTTGTAACTATACATACCGACTCACCTTGTTTTGCGCAGAATGATCTTTTCTGCTTCTGCGTCATAAAAATTCAACCAATCAACTGAGCCCCTTATTTGCAATTCAAGCGTTGTGCCAACTAGACCATGAGATCCAGCAGATGATGCCTTGGTTTCATATTTGTTTTTTAGATGTTATTGCCCCCTACAATAACAGAAATGATTAACACGCAAAGCCACCAGGATCTGTTGTAATTTTGTAACCAGTATGTTTTAATAACCGTCATTTCTATATGTTTCAATTTCACAGAGTGTACCTTTTATGCAAATCACTGGTCTTACGTAAATTAGCTGGGTGTACCATCATAAAATAAATTATAAGAGTAACATATACTGGAAGTATAGATAACGGCAAGTACACGTGGTCTAACCCATTTACAGTAGACATGAAGAGACCCGCATGTATCTCGTTAAATCCGGTTACCATTAAAAAGAAATGGACAGAAAAATTAAAAAAAAAAAAATCGTCATTTACGTATATTTTGTATATTTAAATATCAAAATTTTACATATTTACGGCACACCCACTAATATGATTGTAGAAGGTAGTGGTGGGCCACAGTTTAGTCTTCACTGCTATCGTGATCTGATGCAGGATTGTTTGCAGCTTGCCTTTCGGTAACGATAATATCCTTTAGGAGCAGAAATTTCAACTGTCATGACTTCAAAAAGGGAAAAAAAAAAGTTTCTTTGGAAAAAGGGCGAAAATTTGTTTTTAGAACCGACCTACTCAAATTGGAGGGAAATTTCACTAAACTATTTCTTGCTATAACAAGGTTTCCCTCGCAAATAAAAGGTTTCCTTCCAATATGCTTTGAATGTATATCTTGTTTCTTCTCATAACCGGATTTGGCTATATGTGTGATGTTAATTAAAATCAATTGTTAGTGTGTTAACATCCTGATTGTCAGACCTAGTTCGTTCATTTGCATCAGAATGAATTTTTTTTTTATTATAGCCAGTGGAGTACCTAGGAGATTCATAAGGGTGGGATTATACAGAACTGCAATTCCATATATACAGTAGAACCTCCATATAACGTACTTCCGTATAGCGAAATTCTCTATATAGCGAAGTTTTGGTAAATCCCCATGGTCGTTACATATGAAAGTGTTTCTATATAACAAAATAAATTTCTATATAACGAAATTTTTAACTACCAAAACAGAAAATCGAGTGGTCACGTTAACGATATCGGGTTCCCTAATATTGTGGGAATACAATACGGTTTTAAGATAAATGGCAAACAAACAGAATAAGGCACATCTAATGGACTTTAAACTCCCTAATAAAGAGTTTTCCTAAGTACCAGGGGTGTAGCCGAGGTCTAGCGGCGCTAAGGAAAAGTTTTAGGAAATCATACATTTTACGTAAAAAATTCTGTTCAAGTTGTAAATAAAAAATATGTGGATTCTACAATTTTATTAAGAAAATTGTGTTTTAGAGCAATGACCCTAAAATTTTGAATAAATCAACTAAGAATCGTGGGAATTTAAAGGAAATTACAGCTTGGAACAAGTATCGTAAACTGTATTCCAAAACTAGAAAAAGCCACGATGTCTTGTTTGGTACAACGAAGGCGAAAAGGTGGACTTTTGGCTATCTTTTTCAATTGTTTTCTTTATTTTATTAGCTCACTTCAGAGGTCATTCCTGGTTTAGTTCGGCTTGGGCTCATGCGCTTGTATTATTATTACACATTATACTGTACATTATTATTTTACGCTTATGTGTTCCAAAGCTATATGCTGTAGATTAGTGTTTCTCAAACTTTAATCATTCCTTTACGCGGAATTCCTTTTCACGGATCACTTTAAGCATTCCTTTATTTATTGCAGACCACTGGGGGGGAGGGAGTTCTCCCCCCTCCTCATTAAAAATATATATTACTTGAAATTAAGGTTTCCAACTATGGTTAATAATATTAAGCACTACTTAGCCACCGTCATACTGATTCCCCCCCCCAAGAAAAGACGTAACCAAAGTACCCGTCAATTTATATAATTTATTGGGAACCTTACATACGATATATTATGCATATAAGAGCTCCGGTAGGAGAGATGTATTCATTCATTGAAATATAATTTGTAGTTAATTTTAACTTCTTTTATGGTAAATTTTTTAAGCTTTTTGGGTTTTTTACTTTAAAAAAGCACTAGCTTTTGGCAGAAAATCTCTAAAATCTCCGACCATGTTCTTAAAATATGGGTTGGTTGCCAAACCCACCTGAAACAAAATAATTTTTAGAGTAACACTATTTGATAAGGAGAGTGTCAGTTACGATCTTATTTTGTCAAATTTACAATGAAAATGACATCATTAATTTAATTAAATAATAAGCAATGTAGACAGCATGGGTGTATTCATTCACAGGATTCAAAATTTTCACGAAACACTGAAAGGCCAGGTTTATAACAAGTAATATTTATGAGAAATTCCTTAAATCTCGCACGAACCTAAATTCTAGCTATGCCGGAAATTTCTGGTTCATTTTTTTTTTCAGAAATTTGGTGATGATCCTGCGGACCATTGATAAGTCGTCGCGGACCACCAGTGGTCCGCGGACCATATTTTGAGAAACACTGCTGTAGACAGTGTCGGATCCAAAGGGACATTTTTTGTGGGGGGGGGGAATCTTGCAATGCTGGCTCAACAACCCATACATGATGATAGTTTCTGCCCCTATCAGATTAATGGGCTATTGACTGGTTAGGGAGTTCCTTGATCCTCTCCACCCCTGATTAAAAGAGCACTAGGCTGCTTTTTGTTTTAGGACTACACCACTGTTAAGAACACACCCGTGTCTGGTTGCCCCATATGGTGCGAAGCTGCTAGGCTAGGAACAGGCCGCAATTGTCTTTGAATGCACTGTATTGTTTGAATAGTAATACTTATGGCGTGATTTTTTTTTTTTTTTTTTTCTCGTTTGATTACCAGAAATCCAGACCTTGCAAATTTCCCACAGGGGTGCTAACACTTGTATGATGAATCAACACCGCCATTTGTTGTGCAGCAGGATATTAGAATTTTTTTGCACAAAAGCATGAATGTGTATGAAAGAAGCATTAAATACGTTTTCATTTTAAGGTAAGAATTGTTCAACTATTTTTTTTTTTATATGCATGTATATTTCACACTTAAAAACATCTATTTTTAAATGGTTGAATGTTATTTATGAGAAACAGTCGTTAACTGAAAAATGGGATTTTAATTGCGGTATCATATTGCCCTGTCCTGGTTCATGAATACATCGTTTCCACATAGCGAATTTTCTATATAACGAATTTTTTTTTATGGAACCATCCATTTCGTTATACAGTAGAAGCTCTTTAATCCGCTATTCTTTGATTCGGCACATTCTATAATACGGCACCGACCGAGCTGCTCGCGTTCGGATTTTTCGGGTGGATTCGGACGTTTATTTACTTTAACCACCAGGTTAGATGAAGAAGGAGACATGGCAGATGAAGCTAAAGTCTCGTGGAAACAGGCTTCTGAATCATTAAATACATTTATAAAATTCACCGGACCCAACAAAAGCTATAACTCTGCGGAACTCATAATTTTGTGTATAATCTGTAACGATGTTTTGAAGGAAAGATCCGAATCACAAAGGCAACATGTTATCAGAGACTTTTTTAAACAGTAAAGCTTATATGTATTTTTTTCTTGCTATACAGCAACTTATTACAATTTGTTTTAAATATCATTGCACTGTATTAATTTTTCTTTGGTATTCCCGTTAAAACCATATTAACGTTCGATAATCCGGCACGGTCGTGGTGCCGGATTAAAAAGAGTTCCTACTGTATGAAGGTTCCACCGCATATATAGGCCTATTTATATATACAAAATTCTATCATAATGGGGAATTATTACCCCCCATTAACCACCTCCTACGTACATTTATGATTATAGTAGCACTGGTGATTGGCGCCATATTAAACGTGTGTGATTATCACCACATTGTTCTTAATTAAATCCATCAAATGTCCTAAAATTGTTTAATTCAAGAATTAATAAATAAATTATTAAAAAAAATTCGCGCCCCATTTATCTGTAGGTACATTCTGTTTACGGCCAGATAAGTAGCTTGGATTTGCAATTCTATCGAAATATACCTTGTGTCTGCTAATGCCATGGACAGCTGGTACTAGGCATATTTCCTCTACGATTTCATGTTACGTTTACGCCCCTTTATTTTACTGACGCACGAGCGTCAGCTCGCTTACGTTTTGGGACAGTCATGCAGAGATCTCTACATTGTCATTTTCTTAGCACGGAAAGAGATCGTGCCTGGCACGTTTATCTCCACAAATAATATTAAACGAAAATAATATTTTTGAAGTTCTATAACATACAACAAGGTCGCATAATTGAATATTTATCCAGTGGTATTTCAAGGACGCTGTGGGCAATATGTTATTATTATTCGGCATTTGCACAGTCCATCTTGAATTCGACGACTGGGTATATTCTTTAATATCGGCCCCTTCTCAAAGATCTGGGATATTCTTAGTATTTTCTTCAAGTATTTTCTTAGGATGTGGGCAGTTCCAAGCAAGGCCTTTTAGAGTTGGTGCACTACCATTTTGTCCATTTATTATTATTGTAGTGCAGATCCATAGCCCATGATGTATTTGACTGGTTTCATTTGTTTAATTATCGTCCTTTCCGATGACCTTAGATGATTAGAGGTATCTACGTATAATTATTATTAATTGAAAATTAAATAATGGTGGATTAGGAATAATATTTGGGCAGTTTACGATTGATAACAAAACTTAGTCTCTTAATATTTTGCCATGTATTTGTATTCGAAACTGTAC